>OZ008338.1:23220548-23820548 GCA_963931975.1 Cataclysta lemnata
GGACTGGTATCGAAAAAATAACGTAGAATGTGCCAGCCGCGACTCACCCCAGGGGGCTGTAAAACCTCCTCCTAAATTCAAACCATAAGGAGTATATACGGATTTGAATGCTGTCTTCCCAATCACTCTTTCCCGGTCTTTCGACACGTTTTCATCGCTTTTCTATAAATTCTTTCCGGTGTTATGGTGGAATAATACGCCTAAACGATATGGATATGGAAAAACCGCCAGTACTATCTATTCTAAGAACAGATAAATTACCTAAGCCGTACCTATTATTTTTATTTGAACATTAGGTATATAAATGTTAAAAGTAGTCGATTATTATTACACAATTTAAACTTGAATGAATGAATTTTAAATAATGTTATAAAATACTATTACGCAGCAAACATTTCAAAATATTTACACATTAACATTCAAAGAGAATACAATACTTAACATTGGCTGAAATGTCAAAAGGTTTGACAAGTCTTTGAACGATTATTCCACATTGACCAATTATCGCGCCAAGCACTCCTAGATGCGTTAAAATATGCGGCACCCATATTTTAATGTAAAATTCATTTCATTCATACATTTCACCCACTCATTATTTCATAAGACTACAGATAAAATATACACTAAAGACTTGGCTGTATGGGCTAGACCCTTTGCCTTCCCTAAAATATAGGGAGAATTAAAAAACAACAACAACAACAACATTGACCAATTATTTTGGGCTTATCTTTAAAAGGATAAAAACGCTGCTGTGTTCGCAATAAACACCAATAAAACTGATACTTATTAGCATGGCCCTATAAACGAATGGATATATTTTATGTATATGTAGCGCAAAACGGATTGAAAGCCGTTAGGGATTAATTACAAATACGTAATTGAGCTCGTTATAACATGTACCTATTTGATGTTTCATTTAGTAATTGAGTATTATTTACGTTGTATGTAAGAAGCGGTGCTAACGAAGTATTGTAATCAAATCAGTTACAAAATATTTTATAATTAGGTAGGTACTTTCCGAATAACATAAGTCCAATTAATTACCAATATTACTTTGATGGTTGCCGTAATTGATGTTCGCCGTTACTTTAGTTTGATTTTAATTATTTTGCGATTATTAAATCGACAAATTAAATCACCACGAATGACATTTATCAATATGATGATTTCTTATTATACTGTTTAGTTAAATACACTAGAGTAAGTAGGAAGTAGTGTATAGAAAAGTAATGGTAAGGACCGTGCCGACTGCCGAGAGACCGAGAAACCGAGAGAGTCATGGAGATGACAACATTACCTAGGCTATGGGATGCTGACCTTTTCAGCATCTACCGGGATTTTGAGGGTAGATGTAGAAGAATTATAAGATGTCTTTCCAAGTCTTGCATTCGAGCATTACTTGGAGGCTCTTTCGATGGCAGTCCCGCTAAGAGTTTTGTAGGGTTTGCAGGCAGTAAGGCAGTCCCTTTGCCACAGAAGGTTTTGCAGGTTTTTCATACGGAAGTCAGCCCAAAATGGCAGTTCTAAAAACATTTGGGGAATCCTTGCGTTCAAAAGCGGACCTAGAGACTGAATTTTATTTCTGAGAGACTGAATTTTATATTGCTAGAGACTGAATATCATTTTAATTATATAAAAATTTGGGGAAGTTGACTTGCTGTGAACATTAATATTATGGCGACAGACTTTGATAAGATGATGGTAGTTAGCCAGGCGGATTTGAAAGAAGTCCTACCGCCAACCAAACCGAGTACAAATTTGTACCCCGCTGGGGATCAAACCCGGGACCTCTGGATCGTAATTCCACGGAGGCGGAGCGGTTAGCTTCGCATTACATACGTTTACGAATTACGTTTTTCCGTAATACGACTCGCGTACATAGTTTACAAACTCGATATTTGATCAACAGGACCTTCAAAAGCGCCGCTAAACAATTTAACTGTTGGATCGGTATCAATCGTGTGCTAAGTAGGTCACACATCTTTTATCGAAGCTTGACTTTGCGACCGGCGTTACTCTGGTAGTTTATTTCGTTCGTTCGAGTCTTTGCGTCTTTGTCGCTCTTATTTTAATACGCAGTGGCGTGAGAGAGACGGATAGATGTGACTTAATCGTTCGGAGTTTCAGAGTAGACCTGCTTGCGTAGGCCACGTGAGGTTGTTTACTATATAACAAGGGCTCCTTGGCTTGTATTTGCGGTAGATATTGACAATCCAAGGGCCGAATTCCGATAATGTTCATCGAGTTATTTGCCGTCCCCATATTGTTGACTGTTACACGAATTTCGTATCTAATAGGGACAGTTTCGTTGTTATTGGATTTTTATTTCGACATTATTATTAATCCGCCGTGTGGTGACGGCAGAGCGGAATGCATTGTCACCACACCGAATACCTCCCGTGGGTGTCGTAGTCATGGGGAGACCCGTGACCACGGCCGCTATAAAGTGATCGAAACGTCAGGTTCAATAATAAAAATGCCAAACACATATACGCGGGTCTAATCCGTAAAAGTTGATTTATTTGAAATTAGTAGTGCATGCATAGATACATACATAAATCACGCCTATGTCTCCGAAAGGGTAAGCAGAGGTGTATTAAACCCCCCTTTTCGCAAGTTAATTAAGGTACCATTGCAGTATATTGCTAGGTGGTGTAAGAGGAATGCTGCCGCCCATTACTCATCACTGTGTTTACCCTTAGTCGCCTCGTACCACAACCACGGGAGAGATGGGGGTGGTGACAATAACTGTACCTATTCTGCTCTGCCGTCACCACACAGCGGTGTGTAGTGCTCGTGCAAATATAAGAAAACTATAATTAAGAGACTTGCTCTGAGCATCGTTTAACTCGAATTGGTTGAGAGAACAATCGAAATTCATTCCCAATAAGTACCTACGCAGGTCCGGACGAGTTTATACTCGATTTCACCTACCCATTTTCAATAATCGGCTAACAGGCAACTACCCAATTGGCTAATCTATTCAAACGAATTGAATAATAATGTATGAAAAGACGTATTACTAAGAAAACACCATGGCGACCGTCACGTTAAAAGCAAAAGTAGTTGCCAGAAATTGGTTATTCGCTTGAAAGAAATTGTACCGTCTGCCACTCGGCTAGGCACCTAGCAATCGAATGTAATCGTTCACGATATAACCACCGTCAAAAGCGTTCTGATCGATGCCCATTCGATAGCGGCCATAACTTCTTGTGCGGCCAACTGTTCGATTGTAAAACTCGTGGCGACGATGAATGTCGATGAATGTGTGGAACTGGTTATCCGTTCAGCGCGACCACTGAATCTGTCCCCGCTTATGCACTGCAAATTCGTAATACCTAACTATCTAACTTAATTTTATGAAGCTGAACAGTTTGTTTGGTTGGTTGGTTGAACGCGCTAATCTCAGGAACTACTGATTCACATGGAAAAATGATTTTTGTCCAACAATAGTCCATTTATCGAGGAAGGTTAAAGGCTATATAATAACCGACATTAACGCGAGCGAAGCCGCGGGCGACCACTATACCGTTTTTTTGGTAGCTGGTCGAATACAGTGTTTTGTTTGACATTGTCAAATAAAACTCTACGTTGCGTGTTTTAAAATTTCAAAAGGCTTATGACATTTTATTAATAATAGACGCTTTTCTCGTCATCACAATCATCACTAGCCTTTTAACGCCCCCACTGCAGAGGCCTAAGCTTTCCCTATGGTTGGAAGAATATAAGGAGATGGGCCATAACGCCCATAACTCTCCACGCTAGCCCGATTTTATCTATATTACAAATCAAAATTTTGTATATATGACATTATCTAATATTTGAATGCGATGTGATGCTGAATGCGATGACTGACTTGAAATGAATTACCGAAATACAAGAAGATATATTTACAGTACTTATTATAACAGAAATATAAACCAGCCTCATCATCTCTTGTTATATTTTCTGTAATAAATATTAAAGTTACAAATGATTATTCTAATCACCGACCAAGAGGAGACGTATCGATCACAAAACAAAGGCAGCCCTATTAATTGTGATCAGATATCGATTCTGCAGTGCATATTTACCCCTGCAAATAATCAACCTACGTCCCTCGGTAGACGGATCATTTCACCCGGCACGTCGTCGTCTGAATTCATCCGAAATTATTAACATTACCCCCTCGCTACACACGGTTGTGACTCTCAGTACCGTCCTAGTCAGTCCGGTGTCACGGGAAATAGACTAATGGTTTCGTACTAAAATAAACTGTCTGAAGCGCTTCATGGTGAAATGGTGAATTCTAGGCTGGAATGAGTGATTTGCCCCTCAATCCAATCTATCCAATAGGTAGAATACAAAAAGATGAAACATATTACAGAGAAAAACACAAGGCGACCTTTGTGTCTTATGTAAGAGAAGCACATAGACAGAATAAATAAGTCCACGCAGGACCTGTCAAAAATTGACATTTTGCATTCTATTCCTTCGTTTATAGATTTGCGACTTGTCGGTCGCCATGTTGTTTTTAGCCGTGTGGTGACGGCAGAGTCAGAACTCCAAATCTCTCCCGTGGGTGTCGTACAAGGCGACTAAGGATAAATCAGCGTTAGGGAATGGGCAGCAGCGTTCCTCTTATAACACCTAGCAATAGCAATGTACTGCGACTTTTGTGCCCGATAAACGGCAATAGGCCCGCCACCTATTACATGGGACCTACATAATTAGCGAAACGTGGGTGCTAGTTCACCTCTGCCTACCCCTTCGGGGATATAGGCGTGATTTATGTATGTATGTTGTTTTTACTGTAGTAGAAGGATAGAGGGCCTAACCAACTGGCTTATCTGTTCGAACGCATAAAAACAAAAGTATGAAACTGACTGTTTTCTCTGTAATACGTCAGTTTCATACATTTTGTATTCTATGCGTTCAATAGATTATCCACTTGGGTAGGGGGGCTGGTTGCTCGTGAAAGTGATTATTCAAATATGGGGGCCTACCGCCTAACTCGATTGCTAAAGCAAAAGCTATAGTTTATGACGTCATGCTGTCATTTCGCACCAAATATAGTGATAGCTTTCTAAACTATTAGTGATAGCTTTCAACGAATGATCACCGAATGATTTTGTATGAATTTGGAACAAAATCCGTACTGCCTACTATTACTGTACTATACTACTACTACTGTACTAAATTTAGGATGGCTTCTATTGCCGTAAGCAGTGCATTGCTATATAGCTATCATCGGCAATCGAGTTAGGCGGTAGGCCCCCTGCTGATTTGTGTAGTCGCCTTATCTTATTGTCAGAGCTTATGGGCCATCGAGAGGGCCATTCCTCTTAATCGCCGCGTGTGTTTACAACTGCATCAATGGAATTACTCGCCATAAAACTAGCTCGGGGTTTTATTTTCGCCTCTTTATTTTTCCGTTTTCTCGCCACCGCAATATAAACTCTTTTGCGTCCAATCACCATCTTTCTGCTCTGCCCCCGCAGCTTATCTATGGTCGGGGCAGTATGTTTCCTCTTTTGCTCATAAGATATTCATTTTACTTTTAAATTATATGATGTATTCGAAAGGAGGAGCTTTATGGCGCACAGGAGGGGCTATAGCGCGTCCGATTCGCAATTGCATAAACTAAGTAATGTTCATTGGATGAGTGAATAAAAATAATTTATCACGTGTTTCTCCGTGCTTAGGATGACACGTTAAGACGTTAGTCTCGACTACTAGTTGTTAATATCTAGGAATCTCTACCGGTCCAGCGTGGTGAGTTGTGGCCCATTATTCCTATTTTCTCCATCCATCCATAGGAAATAAGGCATGTGCCCCAGAAATTAAAAGGCCGGGCACGATATGATTTTGTCAAAATTACTCTTATGATTTTGATGTACTTAAGGGAGAGATTGTAATGACAACTGTTCAATCCATACTATTCAAGATTTTGTACTTTGGTTTTCCAGCCTGATACCAACCCCTATTGGTTTTCCAATATCAAAAATTGTTTTCTTAAATAAACAGGTACGTAAGTATATTAATAGACAGGTATCATAATATTTTACTTTATTACTTACTATTCATTTGAAGCACTATATAGAAAGCAACCGTTAATTAACACAAAAACATAAGAACAGAGAAATCTTGCAGTAAAGCGAAAACTGAAGTGTTGTTTTAATTAACCATAAAGTTTACAATTGTTGTAATAACCAATTTTAGCAGCACTATTTTGAACGCTGTCTGTATCGTGTACGTTATCTGAATATTATCAGTAGGTAGAGTAAGTACATGCAAATAGTGTTCTACTTACGACTAATCTATTACATTTCCACGAAAAAACTGAGTTTCTATCGGGTTTTTGCACCCATCTCTTTCTTTCTGATGTCATATTCCGTTTAAAATATGACATCAAGAAGCGCAAATATAATAAATACCTAATCTGTATCAAAGTAGCGGGCTTGGCCTGCGATTGCGTAAACTAAATAATGTTCCCTAAGGCCGGTCATTGGATGGGTGAGCTAAAATTTACTATATCGAGGTGGTCCGTGCTTCGGAAGGCACGTCAAGCCGTTGGTCCCTGCTGTCGTTAATACCCACCGACCCGCACTGTGCCAGCATGGTGGGTAATGGCCAAATCTCCTTATATTCTTATCAAACACAGATATATCTAAAATTGATATATCTGTGGTATCAAAACTTGAATAAAACAAAGATACATTTTAAAACAAAAAACATACATTTTATGTGCTTAGTTATTACCTGCAATCACCCGATCCGTAGGGGTTTTAGAGTGTATTAGTAATTTAGTAATATAATTAGTCCATCTGTACTACACATTATAATTGTTCCACCTGTACACTTAGCTTAATTATACTATGCTGAGAAGGAGAAGCAATAATGGCTTCAATTAAATCTATAATTAATAGCCTTCAAGTTATTGATAGAACTCTAGTATTTAATTGCTATTATCAAGTTAAATATGATAATATTATCTTTGAATTATTATTGCTTGTCGTATGCCGTGTGTTGACGGCAGAGCAGAATACAATTGTCACCACCCCCATCTCTAATGGGGGTGTCGTACAATATGACTAAGGGTAAAGATAGCGACGAGTAATGGGCAGCAGCATTCCTCTTATAAACCTAGTAACTGCGATTTGTGTGCCCGATAGATGGCAATAGGCTCGCCATCTATTGCATGGGACCTAAATTGATTGGCGAAAAGTGGGTTTTAATTCACCTCTGCGTACCCCTTCGGAGAAGGCGTGATTTATGTATGTTGTATGTTATTCTTTGTTGGTGAATGTTGATCAGAAATAGACACTGAAATATGGAGGGCTAAAAACTTTTAGCATTCCATGATTTTATCCTGCCGCTGCCGGATTATACCGGATTATAGTGATGCAAAAACGGAAACCAGAAACAACGCCAGGGGATTTTGATCCCAGTGCCCATAGGCTTACGATGCATCAGCACTCAACCCCATTACTCCGGCTCCATTCCATTCGCGGCACACCCATATTGCAGAAGTTTCCATGGTTTAATTTAGATATGTTGTGGCTTGAAAGAGGTTCATGAATAGACAAAATAGTTTAATGTTTTGATAATAATTATAATTTGGTTGACATTATTGATATTAAGCAATATGTTAATATTAGTCTAGATACTCTCTAATGATGTTAAATATTGGAAACCGTTTTTCTTTGACATACAATTTTCCAATGTTTAACGTTATCTCTTTGACGATTCATGAGTGTATGTAATGATACCATATTTTATATGAGTAAACCATATTATTATTTTATTTATTTATTTTATTAACGCAATAAAGTAAATTCCATGCGTACAACTTATTGAAATGAAAAGAAAAAATACGTTAAAATCTCTCAAATAATCAATTGTTTCGAAAAATATTACAGGAACATAATTTAATAAATTATGTATTTGTTTCAGCCAATATTTATAGACTTATTTATAATTTGACATTAATACAGTCTGCATAGGATTGAGGAAATATCTTCCATTAGACGCCCCTTAACAACTTCCCCTACCGACGCTCCAACCCTGTTCTTCCGTCTGGTTCGGCAAATTAAGTATTAATCGAAATAGTCCTTTGTTAACGTATTAGGTATTCTATAACCATCAGTGACAAAGAGACGGCTTACGGATATTCAGAATCCAAGATGTACGCCGATATCCGAAGTAGAGGGAATCGCAATTTTTATAAATAATCTTTGGATTATTAGTATATTGCTTGCTACATTGCGTACATAAGAAATCAGTAATAATCAGCATAAATAATATTGGGATTACAAAAGTTAGAAAGTTTATAGTCTTGATAACGAAATGGTCAAGAGTTATATATACCTACATGGACTGGACTATAATTTTTCTAACATTGTCTAACCGCAAAATTCTTTGTTCTAGTATAATATTATTTAGTGGGCATCCATTTTTGTTGCTTCATCAGAGCACAATACAATTGTCACCACCCCAAATTTCTTCTGTGGGTGTCGTACATGGCGACTAAGGATTAAAACAGTGATGAGTAGCAGCGTTCCCATGATACTACCTAGCAATATACTGCGATTTAAATGGTTGGCTGAACGTGGGTATTAATACACTCTCCCTACCACTTCGGGGGTATACAGGTATGATTTATGTATGTGTAGATATATACATTTTGGCAAGATTAATCGTAGTAGTGGGGGACAGTGGTAATACTCTCGTTCGGTACTCAACCCTAGTGGTTTTCATTCGGCAATCTACTTCCGTGCGGCAGGCTGTCTCAATTGCGGCATTAATTATTATTCAGCACCAATTAACCAACGGCACTTCGTTTGTACGAATTGATCGGTGCGGCAGGCCGACGCAATTTCGGACACTAACTGCCGCACTCAGAGACGACGTCAATTAACTTTAATAAGTATTTAATGTCAAAAATTTTCATCAAATCAAGACCATAGACCCGGCAAGAACAGCTACTAGTTTTGTATTTTAATAACTCCCGAATAAAGAAACGCTCCTAAAATTTTGAGTAGGTACTGCTTATATAAAGTTAGGTTAAAATACCTGTCCGAATTTATATGGAAAAGCGTCAATTTTGACAATACTTAAATGCTAAGCAGGACCCAAACTTTAAGTAGTGTTTCTGTATTCGGGGATAAGAGTATTAAATAAGTTTATAAATATAAAATTTAGTTTATTTAAACTTCAAATGCAACGTTTACAATGAAACTATACCACGTTACGTTAAGAATAAACTTGATCAAAAACATTATTTTACTTTTCAATCCGTGAAGTGGTATCGCCAATACTCCAGACGTAAACAAAACGTAGAGTTTGATACAACAATTTGTAGACTTGTACATACATACATACATACATACATAAATCACGCCTATATCCCCGAAGGGGTAGGCAGAGGTGAACTAGCACCCACGTTTCGCCAGTTATGTTAGGTCCCATGTAATAGGTGGCGAGCCTATTGCCATTTATCGGGCACAAAAGTCGCAGTAGGTACATAGCTAATGGTATAAGAGGAACGCTGCTGCCCATTCCTCATCACTGATTTATCCTTAGTCGTCTTGTACGACACCCACGGGAGAGATTTGGGGTGGTGACAATTATATTCTACTCTGCCGTCACCACACGGCTTGTAGACTTGTCTATTGCAATAATAGTGCAAACACAAACACAAGCGATATCATCACAGCGACAAGTTATCAAATACGGAGAAATTAAAACACTAACTCTGATAACGAAGTTATCTAATGGCATTGACTGTAATTAGTACAATAAGTTAATCGTGTGTGCGTTGCTCATTAATTAATTTGCTTAAGAATTGAGATGATGCGTGTTATACGGCGAAATGAGAGTAATTATTATTAATCTACCTATACTAAGGCGTCATGGCTGTTTCGGGCATTCTATATACCTAAAGCCTTGGGATAGAGAAGGCTTTGCTGATACTGCGTTTAGCAGACTGTTTTTTTTTTAATTTATATACTTAGGGCTGGCGCAGATTGGCAGTACGGCATGGCGGAGTGTTTTTAGGCGACGAGTAAAAATATAACTAAAGATTATGAAAATAAAGTTAAAAGTTCAATGTTGAAGGTTGAAGGAACAAAAACAATGCCGTGGGATGCTTAGGCATGCCGTGTCGACGGCCTTAGGGACGCCTCAGCATCCTTCAGGATACCGAGAGATACCGCGACAAGATAAGACCTAAGAACGCCTCGGCATGCCCTAAGGACGAATGCCAAAGGATCCCTTGCCGTGCCGTGCCGCCAATGTGAGCCGCGCCTTAATGTTCAAATCATACATACATACACATACTTAAATCACGCCTATAACCCCAAAGGGGTAGGCAGAGGTGAATAAACACCCACGTTTCGCCAATTATGTTAGGTCCCATGTAATAGGTAGCGAGCCTATTGCCATTTATCGGGCACAAAAATCGCAGTACATTGCTAGGTGGTATAAGCGGACCGATTCCTCGTCACTGTTTCATCCTTAGTCGCCTTGTACAACACCCACACTTTGGGGTGGTGACAAATTGTATTCTACTCTGCCGTCACCACACGGCTATGTTCAAATCAAGACCAAATAACAGATTAAAGGAACAATGTACTAACTACTGGGAGTGGTGATCGATACGTTGCTGACTGTACAAGCTTCGTGTTGTGAGTGACATTAGGAGACCTTGGCATCTCTAGCACAGTAAGCCCAGAACAGTAGTTTATCTGCGGCGTTTCGGAGAGTTATTATCCCATCCTGGCCGCGTGGTGACGGCAGAGTAGAATACAATTGTCACCACCCCAAATCTCTCCCGTGGGTGTCGTACAAGGCGACTAAGGATAAATCAGTGTTGAGGAATGGGCAGCAGCGTTCCTCTTATACCTACCACCTAGCAAAGTACTGCGACTTTTGTGCCCGATAAATGGCAATAGGCTCGCCACCTATTACATGGGACCTAACATAATTGGCGAAACGCGGGTGCTTGTTCACCTCTGCCTACCCCTTCGGGGATATAGGCGTGATTTATGTATGTATGTATGTATTATCCTACTTACGTTGACGCTAGGGTTGTAACTAAAGCGGCTGTGAGCGCGAATGTGCCGAACGGGAACGAGCAGCGAGCGAAATTGTACACTCGCGATCACACCGAACCCTTATGCCTCCGTATTTTATGTCAATATGTGCGTTACAATGCGTGCCTACACGGGGCCCAAGTACGAAAGCACACATTCTAATGGGCAGCGGCCAGTTTGTATAAAAACGTATTACTGTTCTGGGTATACTGTGTCTCTAGCGTCGAACTCTATGAACCGAGACAACATTATACGCATGCACACTCGGTCAAATTGTACTGTCGAAGACAGATGTAATTTGTATGTATATTATATTCAGTATATTCAGACGTCTGTCAGTCTCGGTACTTCAGTAACATACCAAACAACTCTAGAGGTGATGATATCCATTAAAAAGTAGTCAGTTTGGTAAGCATCAATATTACTAGATACATAAATCACAAAGATTTTAGTGGTTAGAAAAAGAATTTTGAAAAATTATGATCTTGAGGCGGGAATTAATCATAATTTTTCGAAATTCTTTTTCTAACCACTAAAATCTTTGTACTAATTTTTCTAACATTTATATAATGTTAAAATTAAAATCAAATAGTACATAAATCACGCCTTTTTTACCCCGAAGGAGTAGAAACACCGCCGGTTAAAATAGTATTAGGAACTATTAGGGATAATTAAATATTCATAATACTGGAGCACTCTGCAGGCCTTCCCTTGGATGAAAGGGTACAGGGCGAAGTCTGGTCCAGTGCCGATTTGTATTGAAGAATTCGCGACAGTATAGTTTTGGTCACCCATCCAATGACCGGCCTTCACGGACATTACTTAGCTTACGCAATCGCAGACCGAGCGCGCTGAGCCACTGAGAAATCGGACTCCTCCGCATCGCATAAATTTTAACCAAAATTATTAATTATATATTATTATTATTATATAATTATGTTTTTAGTATTGACTTTCAAGAAGAGCGGGCAGTTGCTTTTTTATTTCTATTTACTTTTTAGTAACTTCTTGTTTTTGTATGTCAGATTGTGTTTTGATAGTAAAATATCAAATAAAAACTAGTGCCTTTTAATTTTACGTAACACTTCAGTTGTATTGTGAGGAACTATTTGATGAAAAACTAATAAACTTTTATACGTATTTGTAGAAAGTTCTTAGGGGTAAGAAACCTTTTCTTTATTTGAAAAGGGTTTTAAGGGGTTAACAACCTTTTCTTTGGAGTCAAGAATACAAAATCATTTTGTTTATGTGTACAGAGATGATTTTATAAAAATGTTACTGCTTTTCATGTCAACTGAGAGTGACAGAAGTAGAATATTAACATGGATATTAAAAAATATGACACAAGCAATTTAGATTTTAACGTTAATGAGGAAAGGGTAGCAGCGGTGCGGATCGCCAGCGGTGCGCGTAGCGTTGTTATATTATTAACTTTTTATTGATCCTTTTCATTTAGGTAGGTATCTTTATAAATATTTCTGGTACATCTATTGGGTAATATAGGTCAACTAATTTGCATGTAAGGAGCCTTTATAGTCTATTCAGAGATTCTGATTTTGAGAATGCTTAAATTATTATGCTCGCCAGCAAATATCTGCCTCTATATGGAGAAGCAGGAAGGAACCGAAGTATTGGCAAATAGTTTTATTTGTGTCAGTTACTGCTTTAGGCTATACGCGAGCTTTAGGCTACCTTCCTTCCTAAATATACGTAGGCTCGATAAATAAACACTGAACGATGAGACCAAAAACAAGTGAACCGTAACTTTTTATATCTAGGTACTATCACAAAATACTTAAACTAATATTGTGATTTTTGAGTAAGGTCTATTTCGCTTAGTAGTAGTAGACTTATTTTTATGGGCCACTAAAGCCATCGAAATTTACCAATGAATGTGGCCTAATTACCATATACACACAGCATATATTTACGACACTGAAATTTCTCGGCACGTCTCCTTTCACGTGTGAATTTGAAGAGATTCATTTAGATAGAAGTCTTACAAGAGACTTGAGTGATTGTGCGATGCGCGATTTTTCCGCTTTATCATCGGCGCCGAGTTAAAAATTACACCTAACGTGTTTACGGATTCACAGTTGTTTAAGAATGTGGCCTACGATTCCAGAAATAGAACTGTTTTTGCAACAAGTGTCTGGATTCACATAAAATAAAAATACATCACATCGAAACCACATGAGTAAAGAACCAAACATGACAACAACTAGAAAAAGCGACAATTGCACTCAAACAAACAAAAAGTTTATACTTTAGTGTGTTAAGTTCTCTTCGAATGCATGTAAACAAATCAATGACCATTACTGCTTAACTAAATAATTATTAGAGTGTAAACAGTTTGATTTATTAGATATGCTTGGGCCGTTCCTGTGATAGTTTAGTCTCCAATCTCTTGTCGGACAAGAGTTTCAAATTGTTTTCCAACTCAAAGCCAATCTAATAAGTAAACAAAACGACGGTACCAATTAATATTGCGCAAAGCTAACGTTCAGTTCGTTGCATTGCAGTCCCGCAACAAAAACAATTGAAAACGAATTCGAATCACCAAATTAAGTTTCGTCTCATTTCACCACTGCATCGGTCTCGGTGCACAACAGTCTTTGCGAGGTTGCGAAAACACCAATGCAGTGACGTTATTATTGTTGCAATTAATTCGCCTCAAAAACGGGTTCCTTAATGCTAAAGAATTGCAATTGCACAATTTATTTACCTCTTGGCATTCACGAAGTGGGACGCACCGGGAGCCTTTTCAGAGGGCATCCATCAGGTTCACACACACACAATTCTGTTCGGTTGATCACTCTGTTGTTACGTACACTGTGTGGTCACTACACTTTGCGACTCGAGTACAGTCGGAGCCGGCTGCGGGCTGAGGTGCGAACCGCGCGGGCACTGCCATATGAATGAATGAGCTTCGCCCGACTAGAGCGATAGATACGATAAAGCGTTGCGTCATGCGCGCTGCGAACTTCGCGGTGAGAGACGAGATTTCGCACGTTTTTCGGAGTATCTCACACGCACTTCGGCCTAGCGCATTCTAGTTAACGAAGCTTAGTGTCTGTGCTTTGTTAAGCTGGCCCTTTCTAAGCGAAATATAATTACCATAACTTTGTAAAAAAGAAATTTAATCTTCAAGGAGTTCCGAGACGGTCAATAGGCTTCAACAGCATACCCTCTTTGGGTATGCTGTTGTTGGTGGTTTGCCCTCCACCATTCGGGTGCCCCAAGGTGCATATTGGTCTACACCGGGCAATCTCCCTTAGTCGGCTTTTACGACACACATGGGATGAGTTGGGGCTGGCAGGCCAGCATATAAGACCTGATGATGTAATTATGTATCATACGGGATAATGCTATATATCGGGTTCCGGCTATTCCTAGTGTAAGTAGAAACGCAGCTGCCCATCCTCATCCTACCTAAAATGGGCACTCACGTGGAAACATATTTGTCTTTTATGTATGAACACCAATATCCACCAATATCCTCTACAGACAGTGAGCCATAATTTAAAATGCTAATTTTGAAAATGATTGGGTAACCATTTTAGCTAGTATAAACGCCTTGAGTTGCACTGTCCTATACACCCAAGCAACGTTTACCGGTGCCTCTGTAATACGATCTCAACGTGGGAGCATACAAAAAAACAACGATGAATGCATAAATGCAAAAGGAATCCAATAAAGTTGTTTCAAATTCAAATTAGCTGTGAAACTATTTACCTAATTCACATTATGAAACACGCGTAGTGTAAATAATACCACATGACAGTAACACAAGTTGCTTTAAGCCGCTAATTCAGTTGACAATTCCTAATATTGAAACGCGTACAAAGTCCTATGTCGTCGGCTACCTCGTCGAAATACAGACCTAACATTACTGCAGTAGATACTAGTTTGGAATGCGGAACAGTGTGCGTAGCGCCATTTCGGTACCACTAGCCAGTGCATCTATTAATTTGGTCATGTTTAAAGCCTCACTCAAACAGGAGCGGTGGCGGGACGGTGGCGGTGGCGAACCCGAACAAACGTTGACCGCACTGGTTTGAATAAGGTCCTTAACTGCCGCACTCAGAGACGTCAATTAACTTTAATGAGTATTTAATGTCAAAAATTTTCATTCAAATCTAGACCATAGACCCGGCCAGAATAGCGACTAGTTTTGAATTGTCATTTTTTGACGTTAAGTACTCATTAACGTTATTTGACGTCTCTGAGTGCGGCAGTTAATGTTGTCACGGTGGCGATGTTTTCGCGAACAGACCGTTCCACCATAACAGCCCATGTCCCTAGTTGTTTACTTAATCCGACGAATCTAGTTCCGGCGAACGTTGACTCAGTATCCACTCATTGTCTTCGGAACTTTTTTTACTTTTAGGCCACCGGCACACGGCTGGACTTAGTATAGTCGCGGTGCCTATACGCCTCATATCGCTCTTTAAATACAAAAGGGACGCAATAATGCATCCTTGCAACAGACCACACATTTAGAACACACAATGGTTCTAAGTAAGTAAGTATTTTTGAGTTGCTCTTGTATTATAATTATATGGCTTTAATGAAAGCGCTACCTCGACTAAAGTGAGAAAATTGATGCCATTGTCTTGTTAACTAATCGGGAGGGATTGCGAAAGATGCGGGTTCAATTCCCGCATCAAGATTTAAAAAATCTATATAGTGGATTTTTTATACTTGTTAGTGGATTTTCAAGAGGGCATTGTCGATGCCTGAAGAGTTTTTATTTTAATTTTATTTTTGACCAAAACATTGATATTATGTATCAACTTTTTGTCAAGCGTAATAATTATTACTCTGTGCAATAAAAAACTGCTTATTATATTAT
This sequence comes from Cataclysta lemnata, assembly GCA_963931975.1. NCBI lineage: Eukaryota > Metazoa > Arthropoda > Insecta > Lepidoptera > Crambidae > Cataclysta > Cataclysta lemnata. The sequence continues at coordinate 23,236,479 of OZ008338.1, forward strand.
ATCTGTGTAAATTTAAATTTCCGCACTATATACAAACTTTCAACTTCATTGTTGAAATTATTATTATTAAATATTTTATCCTAAAACGCACAAAATAGCATTCATTACGTCACTTTCTTGTCTAAACAGGCCTTGTACGAGTAGAATGCGTTGACTGCAATATCAATGTCTCGTGGTCAGCCGCAGTCCTATGCAGTCGCTATAAATAATCAAACGGGTGGATCGTTGACACTTCATGACTGCAACAGACAGCGCGGAGTTGAAGTCGGGACTGGATGCCGTCTATATATATCTCCTTAAAACATCAACGCCTATTCTATAAATGTTTCTGCAATAGTAGGGGAAAGCCCAAAATCAGGTATACTGCCTACAACAGTTGTAAGTAGTATACAACAGTTGTAGAGATATAAAGTATTTTAAAAATTGCAAAAATGTAGTCAGTCTGGTTGTCTGCTCGCTTCCTAGAGGGTCCTAACTGTCTCTTTGGGTGAGTGGAATGAATTTTACACACCAGCCCCTGTAGTCGAGTAGCCAATCTATACGATCGAACGAATAGAATAGAAATGTATGAAACTATGAACGCGACATAATATAGAGAAAACCACATGGCGACCGTCATCTTAAACGTAAGAGTCGTCATCATAATCATCACCAGTCCTTTAATGTCCGCACTGCTGCGGCACGGGCCTTCCCTGCGGATGGAAGAATATAGGGAGATTGGGCCATAACCCACCACGCTGGTCCAGTGCGGGTTGGTAGACATCAACGACAGTGGATGCGGCTGGGGACAACGGCTTAACGTGGGTTCCGAAGCACGAAGTGGCTCCAGATAATACATTTTTGGTCACCCATCCAATGACTGCTTAGTTTACGCAATCGCAAGTCAACCGCGCTATGCCACTATACACAGCAGGCTACACCTCAGAGCAGTTGTCAAAAATTGACTTTATTCGATAGAAACGTATCGTTTTCCATTTGGTTAGGCCACTAGGAGCTTTATGCAATATTTAAGCTTTAGGTCACTTTCGCCTTGCTGTGTGCGTTCGAATGTACGGTGAGTGCAGCCCGTGTGATGGCAACCTAATCTAGTGATGCATAATCAGTGTGATACTGAGCAGGTGGAGTGGAGGATTTTAATAATATCTATAAACAAAGAATACCTACTCGTGCTCTGTAACCGATAAACCGCTAACACCCACTCTTTTTTTCTGAGGGGATTTGTTTATGAATAAATTTCACATCTCAACGTTTCTCATACAGGCTACGGTGCCAAGAGCTACTTTTTCGTAATTATATTTGTTTATGCTGAGCATATAGTAAATAGGTACATAAATATGTCACGCCTTTACCCAAGACATCATACCCAAAGAAGGTTGGTGTCAGGCAGGCAACCGTCGGTAAAACTTTAGGCAAAACCTTGAGCGGTTAGGACTGGAACGTCATCCCAATCACTCTCTCCGTTCATCGGTCGCTCGACATGGTCCTCTTTTCTGTACATTAATTCATCACTGGCACCTTTGTGGTGTGACGGATGAAAAGGAGTGGATTGCACTTCTGACCACCATGTATGGAAGAGGATACATACAAACTCACTTTACTTTTTTCGCGAAGTCAGTCAGGTTTGTGAGATGACAGAGATGACCATCACAAGACTATTTGTTCTATGTGAATCACTCACGTCCCACTAATGTACCTATTTTATAGACGATAAAATATCACTGAGCGATGAGTCAATAGCATGTCATGCATTACAATAGGTTGACTTCTAGTTGATTTTGAGCTCTAACATCAGAAACGATAAGGTAGAAGTTCGAATAGATTCAACAGATGTATAGCCTAAATGTTGAGCGTTCTCCCTACCGTTTTGTGTGCCGCAACCCTCCGAATACACGGTCCGCAATCCCTGTGTCCGCATTCCGTGTATTTTGCACTTTAGGACTTTGTCGAGCTCATTAAAAAATAATTAAGAACAAGGGGCAGGGGTCATGCGGCGGGCTTTCCAAAATTTCAGACCAGCAGTCGAATAAATTTAATTTTGGACGTATTATTGACACGGGGCGAATTTTTATAAATCAAGTCAATGTCTGCTTAAATTTTCTAGAATTATGTTTTCATATTTTACTACAATTATGTTTTCACATTTTTCTACAATTATGTTTTCCCTTTTATTTTAACATAAGCATTGATCCTAGGTTTTTATTTTAGCAATTAAGTGCTAGAATTAGGATGACACTGTAACTACTTACGTATTCTGTATAGTATTGAAAGGTAAAGGAAATTAACAAAAAGAAATTAAACACAAATTAAAATACATAATATCTGTCAAAATGTTTCAGAAAATTTTCCAATTATTTGGTTTATAGTCAACAGTGAACATAAACTGACTACAGAGTACCTGTCACCAAAACTTCTAACCATTAAATTTTCTTCCTCGCAATGGAATTTTGTAATGTTTAATAAAGTTAGCTATGGAAAAAGAACACACCAAGAAAACAACTAAAAATCAGACAAACACTATAATCTGAATAGGTAATATCAAATTTAGACTCGTAGCAATTAATATCGATACGGTCAATTTAAGCAGAAAGGAACCATTAAGTGTTCGCAAAAGTAATTCGCACAGCGTCGCACAAGCTCGGCTTGTTTATAATACCACAGTATACCCAGAACAGTAGTTTATCTGCGGCCTGTCGGCGAGTTATTAGGCTACGCTTGCGTTGATGCTAGGTTGTAACTAAAAAGGCGGCTGTGAGCGCGAATGTGCCGGGCGGAAACGATCAGCGAGCGAACGTGCAATCACCTTGTGCACGCGCTTGCACACCGAAGCCTTATGCCCCCTTATTTTATGTCACTGTGTATGTTACAGTGCGTGCCTACACGCGCCGAGTACAAAGCACACATTCTAATAGGCAGAGGCCAGTTTGTATGAAGACGTATTACTGCTCTGGGTATACTGTGATAATACGGACCCCAAGTATTTGGTAACATTGTAGCGGCGGGGCGTGCGTGCGACAATCTTTCACACAAAGAATGCCCTTGTCCTGACCGTCCACTTGTATGCGTTGCATTTTTCGACTGTTATGTCTCAAGCGTTGAATACAATACACCCGTAGCGACTGCCCTCGTAAGCTAAAATGCGTTAGCTCAACGAAAGTGACTTCCTAGAAATTAGAAATTCAATATAAATTTGCTCCTTTGCTACGATCGTGTTATGTCTATCGTGTTTTGTACTTTGTACTGTCCTTTTTCTGCTCTGTGCCTAGCCTAATATGGTATGAACTTTTATACTAATGCAACTTTTGATGCTGTATATTATTAAAATGCGTAGTCAAGTAAATGCGTAGTCCTCGGGGCCTAGACAAAGTAACATACCGACAAAGACAACGAAGTTCGATAAAGCAAAATGTATGGGACTTGACGTAAGTCGTCATCAAATCACGTGACCAAAATCGTCTTCGTAAGTTCCTAGTTATGTTGGTAGCGCAAGCTAAGACGCTGTAGATACCAAAGTAATATGGCCGATCGTGACGAGCTTCGACACGTTATCGTTATGAAACGATTGGCTACGGGCCCTGAAGCCGTTCAAAATTGGACTTTATACAACGTGAGATATTTCTCTGGCTACCACCGCAACTGCATATTATATTCGACGCAAAGTGCTTTGCGACTGTGAAACTTTTGCCGTCTATTTCCAGTTGTCTCCCTAATGAAATTTGAAAACGATGAGTTGGTCCGCAAATGATATGACCAATCCCTCTTAGCTAATATCTGTTTTACTTAACATTATTTTCGGTAGTCGTAGGGATAGTCACGATGGCTAATTTAGCAAAAACTGAAGTATTCGATAACATTAATACAAGTAAAATAGTCACACTGACAACGTCTACGTTTCTTTTATTTTACAATGTCAATAGTCGTAGTTTGTCGATTGACGTGGGATCCCTTATATGTTTGATTGGGATTGATTGATGGTTAAAAGTTTTCACCGTTACCGAATATTTGATGCTGATATCTAACTAATATCTGACACACCACAACCAATCACCTAAGAACAGATAGGTACACACTTCTATCATTGATCGCTTCTGATTGATTTAGTTAAAGGTTAGTCAGTCAAACGGTAATCAAACTGTAGTACCGATAAGGTTAGTCAAACTATAGAGTCATCATATATTTGACGCTGACTATATTGTTAAGACCAAGTTACAACCTAAGTATACGTACTCAGGTGATTGTTTATCGCTTCTGGAGTCACACAAAGCTCACGCTTAGTACTTTAAGTTGAAAGTAACCACCGGTTACAGGCAAAGAGGCGAAGTTTCGAGCTAATAATCGTTAATCAACGTCGGTTTAATTTAAATATGTATACTTACCGAGAGAGATCAAAGCAGTTTTTGTTGAGCGCGTTTCAACCTAGCACTTTGTGAACTAACTAATGTTCTCTGTTTCATAACATCAATTCGTCTAATGAGGAGCGTTTTAAACATTGGAACGGATATACTGCCGCACTCAGAGACGTCAATTAACTTTAATGAGTATTTAATGTCAAAAATTTCATTCAAATCTAGACCATAGACCCGGCAAGAACAGCGACTAGTTTTGAATTGTCATTTTTTGACGTTAAGTACTCATTAACGTTATTTGACGTCTCTGAGTGCGGCAGTAAGACTCGGAGAGATTAGTGGCAAGGGCGAAGTTTGATAATTATTTGAGCTTGAGAACTCAGAATTTGGGACATAAATGTGATTGTGAGCAACACAAAATTATTTTTTATAAAGGCTTCATATTCATAAGGCCTTTGGTGATGACGTCAGAGCAGAATATATTATGTCACCACCAATCTTCAATAGCTTGCGGGTGTAGTACATTGTAGTATACGGGCTTTTGAGTAATGTGCAAAAGCGTTACTCTTAAACCATCTAAAATATTCTACGAGCAATATACTGCTAAGTGTCCGATAAATGGCAATAGGCTCGCCATGGTCCCTTCCATCAGTTTTCTTCTTCTTCTCACTGCCCTGTTCCCAGTCTATCTGGGCTCGGCGCAGTATGTTTCCTCTTGCATTCATACCGGTCAGACGTCATCAAGCCATCCACTCCCCTTTGATTCATATCGTGTGTGTAGTGTAGTGTAGTAGTGTAGTGCTCGTGCAAATATAAGAGAACATTATCATATCATCATTCAATTATGAACATTTTTTGTATTAAATACTCATTAGCATTGACGTCTCTGAGAACCACCTACAAACGTTAGATGTATTCATTCTGAATGCAAGTCTAAATCCTAACTAGCTTGTTTCTTTTACATCAGCATGGCAGACAGTGAGGGCAATACAACGCGCCGCATCATGAAAATTGCATGAGGAAAATTGCATGTAAGTCAAATACTTTCGACGAATCTATTTTGGCTTGACAAACTAGCTATCGACAGGATACATTCTGCTACGTCTGACTCTTGGCGCGTCAGTGATTCGGAAATATGCTACGTGTAATCGATTCAGCTATGCACTGGCATCTCTTTATATGAAACTGTCGCACAGTGCAATATAATAAATATTACAATACTAGTAAAATATACGCCGTGAGGTGATGGCAGAGTAGAATACAGTTGTCACAAGGCGACTAAGGATAAAACTAAGGATAAATCAGTGATGAGGAATGGGCAGCAGCGTTCCTCTTATACCAGCTAGCAATGTACTGCGACTTTTGTGCCTGATAGATGGCAATAGGCTCGCCACATTTGGCAAAACGTGGGTGCTTCACCTCTGCCTACTCCTTCAGGGATATAGGCGTGATTTATGTATGTGTGTATGTAAAATATTAATTTTCCAAACGGATCATAACAATGCTCGTGTCAGCCTTGTCGACTGCTTCCTTAAGGGCATGTGAAAATAGAAATTCTTATTTGGCTCCTTGGGTGTGTGAAGACTATATTATAAACATGTAAAATTCTAAATTTTGTTATGATTTTCATTTTTCACACAATTCACACACAATCACAATCACACAATCACATTTTTTGTTTTTAAATCATAATAATGCTCCACGGATTTAATCTGAAATTCTCCACTTGAGCGAACGATTGTTTGGCATTCACTTTCCGTCCATTTATGCCAAATAAAAATAAAAATAGGACAGTCCGTTTCCAAAGCCTGCTGCCAGCCGATAGGAGCATTGTTGTCCATTTTGAAAGCGCCCCAATATTTTGGAAAGCCTTTGAGCTCTCATATTAATAAAATCATGACACGGTTATTTGGTAATACGGTTTTTGGAATAATATGTGGTACATTTTCAAGCTTAGTGCGCTCAGCCTGCGATTCCGTAAACTTAAGCAAAGTTGTATGTTATTGGATGGGTGACCAAAACTAACAAATTTTTTTCGGAATAATCTGTGGTATATTTTCAACAAGAGGTCTAGCTTTCCTTTGCACTTTTTTATCGATTACCTAAGTAAGTATAAATACGATACAACATCCCAGTGAGTAGCTCGATAGCGCAGTTCGGTCTGCGATTGCGAATCTAAAACAAAGTTCGCCAAGGCCGGTCATTGGATTGGTGACCAAAAACATATTATCTCGAGTTCGATCTCTGAACTAGTTCGATATCTAAACTCATTAATCAACACTGGGATAGTTGGATACGATATGCCGCATTCTGTCTATATTATTCTTCCATCCATAAGGAAGACCTGTGCCTCATCAGTGGGATATTGAAGGGCTGGTGATGATGATTCGATAATTATGATTCGATGAACGAAGTGTAAACTACTGCTCTTTCTATAAATGCGCTTCAGGAGCTTCTATTCGAAGTGTGTGGTGAGGTGATAAAATTTGATTGCACGACTGTCTTCGGTTAAGTATGACGGTGTTCTGTGGATGCTCTTCGATAAGCAAACCTTTAATGCGCTTTTGATTTCAAGAGAGAAATTCTGAGAGAATAGTTAGGCAGTAAAGCTAATTTTGAATTGCAGCGAAATCTGATTTTCATAATGAACAGATCTATTGCGAGCGATGGGTTTTATTTAGTTTAACTTTAGTTTTACTTTAAATTCTGTTAAGCACAAAAGTTGTTATTTCGATAGGATCTACGAGATAAAGTGAATTATTTCTAAATTAATAGCGAGTAATATTTCATTTAAAACATTTTGATATTGATTTTGTATTCTATGTTCATGTTTTGAAGCTTTATTAACGTCAATACATGAATTATGAATTGTATAGATTTACTTATACACTTCCATACAAATCCAGTCTTAACGAATACGCCCTATTGAGTTGCTAAATCACGTGCCAACATTTGAATAGACAAGCAAAAAAAAAAACATACGGGTACGAATTGAGTAACCTCCTCCGTTTTTTCGTCGGTTAAAAAATAAGAATAGGTACAAGCGGTTAACGGATTCGTCCCTTTTATGCACTCAAACGTATAGAGGCCTTGATTGGAGCCTCCATTGATCCATTGTCGGGCAAGTACTCTCGCTAGAAAGTCTGGCTGGCTTCCTATTACATAGACCATTCAACCTCTCCGATATTGCATAAAAGGTGTACACATAATAGCTAGGCGGTATGGCCTACGTCCAGCAGAACGGTGCAGTGATTAAATGCCCATGTTTGCAACTTTCCATTTCACGTGCACGATGTGCTTGGTGATTAATATTAAAAATGCCGCGTGTTACCGCACTTTTTTTGATAATGTATTCATAGTGTATCAATAGGGATTTTTGTTTCTGAACTCAAACTTTATGCGTCGCTGGAGGAGCGGCGGGATTTTAGGGGTTTCAAGTAAACTAATATTTTTTAAGACAGTAACTGCCGCACTCGGAGACGTCAAATAACGTTAATGAGTACTTAACGTCAAAAAATGACAATTCAAAACTAGTCGCTATTCTTGCCAGGTCTATAGTCTAGATTTGAATGAAAATTTTTGACATTAAATACTCATTAAAGTTAATTGACGTCTCTGAGTGCGGCAGTAAAAGTCTTTTACTTATCAGAAAAAAAATCATATACCTACAACGACAGAGAACGCTGCTGTGGTTTTACTCTCCACCACGCCAGGAATTCCGGGTGTAATGATAGGCAGACCGATGAACGAAGATAATGATTGGGTGACAACATTGCTCCTTGGGTTATTTTAACACTATTGACGGGTGACATACGTGAAAACTGTATTCTACATCATGAGGCGGTGTTTTATAAACATAATTAGGTAATGACCAATTGACTGAAGATATTACCGTACTTCTAATTTTTCATAACAATAATTAAAAATGAATCTGGCCTCTTTTGTTTTATCAAAACCGCGGCCATCATTGTTGTGTGACATCTCAACATTTTGCTCGAACACAAAAGGTTTATTTCACTCTCTCGGTGTTGACGTACACTCGGCACCTTCCATACACAACCGTAGGAAATCACCTAATAAAATTTTATATGCCTACGCTCCGCAAACATCAAGTGGAAATTTGTGCATCGCAACGAGGTCAACGACCTGCATTAGGACTCCGTGAAGCCGCGAATGAGCTTTCTACAGTACACATTAGGGTGCTTTTCCACCAGAGCTCTATTTGAAAATGGAGTGATTTTGTTGGCCGTGTGGTGACGGCAGAGCAAAATACTATTGTCACCACCCCCATCTCTCCCGTGGGCGACTAAGGGTAAAGAGAGTGTATATGAGTAATGGGCAGCAGCATTACTCTCATACCACCTAGCAATATACTGCGATTTACGTGCCCGATATATGGCAATAGGCTTGCCAATGGGACCTAGTTTAATTGGCGAAAAGTGGTCTACCCCTTCGGGAATATAGGCGTGATTTATGTATGTATGTGATTCTATTGGTTCTCCTCAAGCACATTACTCGCAACGCATCTTCGCACAGCTCTGGTGGAAAAGCACCCTTACGATTGCCGGATAGCCAAAGAGCCAGAGACATGCGGGCTGAGAGATCGGTCAATAATGAAGAGAGGTTGTTTAGTACTTCCCTTGTGGCTACGGATCACTGATAACTTTCGTACTTCATTCGAATTGGTTCCTTGTTCGATTGTCCAGTTTTTTTGGTTAATAAAAAAAAAAGAAAACAAAAAAAGTTAGAAAAGTTTGAGATTGCAAATAAAAGTCCCTGAATGTGGTTTTTTGAAATCCGTTTTTTGATTTAACATATTTTTTTAAATGTAACAATTTTTCAAATATTTATATACTTCATGTTCATTAATGATGTTGACTTTTGGATTTCTTTGTGGGTATTATTAATTGTGTGTATTATGTGAATGTGGACATGACGTGATCGGAAGGAACCCCCCCCCCCCCCCAAACTATTGTTTTGTTCGATCATAACTTGTAATATACACAATTTGATGACGTTAGCCATGCGCCTCCTAAATCTAACAAAATTTAAATTTTTGTGACATCAAGATTTAAGTCAGTCACGCGTCTACCCTCGTGAAGTACAATAACTGAGATTAGGGGAGCAGAGGGAGAAATAGACAGCGGGCATATATCCAGATTGATGTAATTTTAGAACGTCAAAACGAGTTATTCCTACCCTGTTATTAGTCACTTTCCTCTATAGGTAAAAAAATATACATTCAAGGAAATGTGAGTTATATTACACCGGTCGCTCCTATAAAAGCATCCCCGCAATGTGTACAAACAACGCGTGAAAATATCCCATTATTAATCCAGTATGGACAGTTTCAGCTAAAACGGAACCAGATACCGCGATTTACTAAACACCGAACTATTCCGAAGGTTTGTTATTAAATTGCTGGAGCTGTTAACACAAGCTCTGCTCGGTTGTTTGGTTATAAAACTCCTTAGTTATGAACTGGGAATTCGAGTGAGTCTACTCGTTCGTGTAATGAAATGTATCTCGCATTCGACTTCCGAGTTATTCGTATGCAGGAAGCGAGTTCTCGATTTGAACTCGGAATGCCACTGTATGTATGCATGCGAAATTCTTTCGCTTAAGCCGTAGTATGAAGGTACAGTCAGCATAATGTCGAGGGTGACTACAGAATATATTTTTTAATTCGACAAGCATCATCATCGTAGCCCTAACATCCCCACTGCTGGGGCACAGGCCTTACCAATGGATGGAAGAATATAGGGAGAATGGGCCATATAACCCATCACGCTGGTGCAGCGCGGATTAGTGCCTGTCATCACACTCTAACGTCTGGTTTGTATTTATATTAAGAACACACCGATACTACAGTCACCAGGCCCCGTAGCAAGGGACGTGGAGAAAATCTCATCAGGGAAAAGAAAATATTTTCCTCTCGCTCTAACTCCCACTAAATCCCGAGACAAAACACTGTCAAGCGGTGGAGAGAGATTTTGTCCACGACCCGCGCTAGGCCTGCTGGTTTCATAAAATTGTAAAGTGTCGCCAGTTAATAATGAATTTTATCCTGTTTGGCGTAAAGCGCAAAACAGACTGAGGGTATTTGGCGATTTGCTTTAACCCGGCGGCCTGTTAATTGAACGTGACGGGACGGTGTTTCGCTCAAAATAACTTCAACCATAATATCCGATCGTAATTAAGCATAGCAGGAATTGCTCTTGCAAGTATTTGATTATTAGCGTACGCGAAGAGCGCGAGCGGCGTTTGGATGCCAAAGAAGCCGAGTCTCCTCCGGGCATTATATCAGAAAATGGCATAATAGAAAAATCCATAAACAGTTTCAGTTGAAACAATTAAAAAAACAGTCGGATTCTGACGGGGTTTCGTCAACCTTTTATTGCTATTGCATGGTGAGTTTGAATTAAAATATTGTTATTTCTTTCTATAATATCAAACATCGGTGTACAATAAATATAATAATATATCTAACTTTTATTCTTCTTTCGAAGGTCAGGTCAGAAAAGTACTTATAAAAAAGTATCATAACCTAATATATAGTTGTAGTTTTAATAAGAATTATATATAAAGGTTTTACAGATAGTGCAAGTTTAAAACGCCTAAATTGCTTTAACGTTTTTGGAACTTACTTTTAACTAACTTTTGTACTTCTTATGTTTATGAGTATTTATTATTCAACCAAAGAAATAGTTTTATGAAGCTTGGGAATCTTAAATTCGCCGTTTAATGTTATTTTTTTTATCATGCTGTATAATATAAAAACAAATTAGATAATTTAACTTAAACGCTTGTTTTAGTAGCCAGATTGGAATCCATGAAGTATAACTTTCATTCATTGTTCCGTACAATTACTTAGAAATTGTTCGAGCCTAGAACTAAATTACACACATTTCTCAATAATTACTTAACCTTTTGCCTGAAACTTTAACCAAAGTTATTTGCGGCGAAGAAGCGGTGATTTGTTGCTTGTAATAAATAGTTCTGGTTTGACTTTTTAGTTCACTTTACAGTGTTCGTAGTCACAAGAGCATTGAAAATACGAGAGTTTCCAAGTTTCAACCAATTGATGGCTATATACTACTATAGCCAATAATATGGTCACTTTGACCACGACCGTTTTAAATCCATCCATCGGGTGATTCACAGTATACTGCTAGTAGATATAATAGAATTGCTGGTACCCTTTACTCATAGCTGTCTTTACCTTATACGACACCCGTGTGAGAGATGATGGTCACAATAATTTGTATTCTGTTCTACCGTAACCACACGAAATAAAAATAATGGAATAATTATACTTCAGCAAATTAATAACAGCGGTTATGTTCAAAGTAAATTGTCTTCATAAATAATACGACTATGTATTTCGTAGTACAAATCAACGTAGACATTATCGGAGCCTTTGAAGTTATTTATAATAAGTGATTGATTATTTATTACGAGAACCATGAAACTCCTTTCCGAGTTGAGCATTAACTTCATTTATTAAACGGAATTCAATCAATCAAGTTCCGAGTAGGCACTATCCATCGAGTAGATAGATCGTTAGGTGCAAACTGGATAGATTAAACACGTATCTTGGCCGGGCAGCCGCATTGAAACCAATATTCCAATTGCCTGGCAAACGTGAATATTAAATCCATCGACTGAACCCGTACGGAGATAATCCTGGACCGTAGCGGGAGCGAGCCGTGCCCCGTGCGAGAAACGGATACACGAACATTTTCACGAACATTTTATATGAACGAGGCTCGGAGACACGGTATAGCATGCACAGTTCTTGCAATTCACGACAGCGAGCGAGAGTTACTTGTAGTAAACACGTAACTGTATATTTTGTATCACAGTGTGAGTAAGATCGAAAGCGAATACGGTTAGAATAAAAAGAGACATAAGCGGAGAATTCAGTCAGACGGGCATGCCAGCGCAGATCTCGGTTGTATAAGCCAGACTGACTGTGACGGACCTATACTAGGCTAGGCAAACATCGCACAGACCTAATAGAAGCGAGGTCCAACGGGCATGTCTGCAGGCATGCTCGAAGGCATTTCCGTGTAGTGAATTCCCGCTATAACCACAGACAGACCATAGGCCAGACACGCACACTACTAACGTAATGTATATATAATATGCATAATTATGCATTCAACCACCAGTAAAACTCACTCGCCGTCGTGAATTGCAAGAAGTGTACTGCATCATAATATAAAAAAAATCGTGAAATTTTGAATCCGTACCTCGTCCCTGTCCCGTACGGGGCACGGCTTAAGTACTCCCCAATACGGTATGGCATTCACCCTTTAATATCTGTTAAGCTGCCTTCTGACATGTTTTTTATATTACTCCGCGTTCCATACTGCGGGAAAATTAGATTTTTACAGGGTTTCCGTCCGATCCGGTATTACTTTACCTTTCAAGTTTCGGCAGACGCAATGAGCTTAGTTTTATTGTTGCTCGTCGTGTGTTGAGATTATCTCGTAAAATTGCGAAACGTAATAAAAAAATAAAGAGTTCTTACACCTACCATCTAGCCCGAAGTAAGTATGTAGAATGAGCAATTGTGTTAAGGATACTAGATGAAGGACAAGTCTTAATATACACAGTACATAATTATAATACACTCTGCATGGTATAAAACATATAACCAACCATGTTAAGAGAACAATGTCTGTGTTCATCATCAAACATTTGCCCCTACAAGGTATCGAACCCGTGATGGGAATTTAGTTAGTGATGTAAGCTGAACGAGTAGATGAGAAGAAAGTGGAAAAGGAGAGAAAATAATTGAGCGTAAAGAGACGAAGACTTAGAACCAGCATTTTTAAGGCTACTAGGCCGGACTAGGGCAACGATTCTGTATCATACAGCCAAGATAACATTGACAAATTGACAATTTCTTCGATCTCTAAAAAATCGATTCTAAGGGAATTTTAGACAACAAATGTGACCACTGAAGACCTAACGAAACCTAAACGCCGAATAAATACTAAATCAAATCCTAACCTGCCAAAATACAAAATTATTGTCTGGAAACCAAGGAAAAAGTAAAGTAATATTTTTTATAACACTTGGGGGTTATATACCACCCAAACCAAGCAACTCTTGTCTGAACTTTTTCCTTTTTTTTTTTTATAAGTCCCCAATTATGCCGATTTCTCTTTGCAAACCCATAATTATTATGACAACTAATGTCATTGTCACTGTCAGTCAGTTTGTCAATTTTGACTTTGACGACATTGACAAATGACAAAATGACAACGTTTCAGTTGGTGACGTTCTCTGTAATTTCCACGAACAATAGAAATAGCCATGACATTTGGGATTGTTGTTATATAGGTAATCACATTTCAATCACTATACCGCGGTCACATGAGCAAAGAAATGGGCGCGATCGTGGTAAGATGAGACTCTCCGTTGTTAGCTCAAAAGACTAAGGGCCTGTTTCACAATCGACAAGTAAGTTCTAAGTAGCTTACTTCGCAGATCATTTGACAGTTGTAATATGAAATATATGTCAATTGATCTGCAAAGTAAGCTACTTCGAACTTACTTTTCGATTGTGAAACAGGCCCTAATTATAAAATATTTTAAAATCACTCTCTAATAAACAAACATGTCATTAGTCAAGGACATTATTGTTGTTACGTTTTTACTTTTCGTTTGTTACGATGTTTATTTATTTATTGTTACAATTTCATTTTGATAATAGAAGTTAATATTCGTAGTTTTATTTTATTTATATTCTGGTGGCTACGAACGATATGTATTCCTCTGGTACGATGCATATAAAAGCTGGAATGGTGACAGAAAGCCGTTAGTGGGTCTAGCTCGTGAGCCAATTTTGAAAATGGATAATAATTAATTCAATATAGCAATAGCAATAGTACTGGCCAAGCGAAATTTGGAGCCTGGCTGGCTGGATGAATATTTATAATAGGTAGTACGTTTGTGATATGAGCACATACATTTATTATATTTACGTACCTATACCTATTTATATAGTTATTAATTATGTCAATGTATAAAAATTGGTTTCTTACCTAGTAGGCATAGCAAAAGCTCTTGTGTTATGCCGCATAACTTTTGCTTAATAGAATTCATGAAAAAAAAATACAAATAAATACATTTCAACACTTTGAAATATTATCCCACCAAAGTAATCTTCAAAACACACTATGGAACTAATAAAATGTGCAACAGAAAATACAGGAATTTTCATTTAGCATCGCTCATTTTCGAAGTATTTCCATTTCCACAAAAGAACAATAGACTGCGCCGGGCCGGGCGTCATACTGTGAGCGAAATAAACAACCAGTGACCGTCTGAGGGCACTTTGATGCAGAGGGATTCCGTATACTCCGTTCGCGGAGGGAAACAGAATGTTGATATAAAAATATTCCACGCCGCGCCGCTCGCGGACTCATCTTTTTACATACAAACATAAATCACGCCTACCCGAAGATACCCTATCTAGGCAGAGGTGAATTAGCACCCACGTTTCCCCAATAAGTTAGGTCCCATGTAATAGTTGGCGAGCCTATTGCCTTTTATCGGGCACAAAGACGCAGTACGTTGCTAGGTGGTAAAGGAGGAACGCTACTGCCCGTTTCTCATCACTGTTTTATCCTTAGTCGCCTTGTACGATACCCACGGGAGAGATTTGGGGTGGTGACAATTGTATTCTACTCTGCCGCCACCATACGGCACTCATCAGTTTTGCTGTTTAAATGATGACCCCGGCATATTTTTGAAACGCGACGCAACTCCACGTGTAGATACCGAGCAACCGGCATGTTCATAGTGTGTTTCTGGTCATAGAAAACCAATATATTTGTTGATTCGACTCAACACGCGTCACGTTACATCGGGTCGCGTCGTGTTTAAAAAATGTGTTTCTAGCATTAGGTACTCTTTTTACCGGAACCGGGTCTGTGGTTGACGTTCGTAAATGAATTTCTGGCTTGTTTGAGTGTTTGATGACGGATATTTGCACAGTTATTATTGATTTTTCTCATTGTCTATAGCGGCAGATATTATATTGACCATATAAGTGCTACTTAGTTTTAGACTTGCCCTTGTACCTAATTAAGTAATCGAAACGTCGGGTTAAATTATGATAATGCCAAACATCAAAATAATACGCGTGTCTATAGTATAATTTCATCTGTCAACGTTGTTTTTTTTTGTTATGTGTAACGCTTGTCTACATGTAATAAGAGAACATTAAACACTCACTGCCGCATACAGAGACAACGTTAATAAAGTACATCTTTGCTAAAATTGTCAATTCAAATAATCGCCATTCTTGCCGGGTCTATGGTCTAGATATAAATGAAATTTAAGCACTCATTAAAGTAAATTGACGTCTCTGAGTGCGGCAGTTACTCCCGTATACAGAAACGTATCAAATTTCGAGCACTGCTCATAAAGTTAAGTGCACAGGACCTGTCAGAATTTGCATGGAAAATCGTCAATTTTTACAACACTTAAATGTTACGAAGGACTCAAACTTTGAGCAGCGTCTGTGTATTCAGGGGTAAGTCTATTATGCCCGTGAAATGCTGAACCCTGCTCCCATCAAAAAGCATCGTGGGAAACCGCGACTGCAATTGGAATCGTGGCATTGCGATCGAGCCGGTTCGTAGGAGACAAAAAGTTATCGACGAAACGTACGCAACCTTGAGCTGACGTATTAGGGCATGTCATTTTAACTGCACAGGCTTAGGACGTCTCTTATTGTATTGTAACCGCTAAGGACGCGTTCACACTGTGTCGTGACGACAGATAATCGTGTAGTTTTAAGTGTCGTCAAGAACGGCACGATGTACTGTCGTCTACGACCTTTTTTGCAGTGACGACAGATTGTTACGACAGTGGGAACGACTAGCACGACAGTGGTAAAACGATAAAATGTCGTCGCGACGACAAACAATCGGTATAATGGGAACAGCTAGAGACGACAGGCGTCCGACGATAAATTATCCGTCACGACATAGTGGGAACGCGCCCTAAGAGGCTGTGGATCTTGTGGGTTGCTTAGCGTGGTCGGACCACTGTCTTGTATTCAAGTCACCTCTTTCCGCGTCAACGTTTCTTCATTCACCATCTAACGGTGAATAAAAATTTGTAAATAAAAATTTGTCCAAAATTTTGCATAATTACCATCCTAATACTGGATTTTTTTCAGTCGACAGTGTTTTTTCGAAATTGTTCTAACACTGGATCAAGACTGTTTTTTCGAAATAAATTCATTTTGGGTGGTAACAATTAAGTAAATTAAAAGAACGGGCCCTTGTTTCTGTTCGGTACTTAGCATATGTGGTTGATTTTTCATTAAAAAAATTCCTTAATTTATATTTATTTAAAACCTAATGTTGTAATCGTAAAATATGTATTGTTCATTACCCTTATTGGGCCGAGTAAAACCACACCGAAGTTAGCCCAAGAATTGATTTATAAAATAACACTTTTGATAATAATTGTGTACATTAATTTATTGTTAGCAGTAAAACTATCCCGACTCTCATTTCGTCAAAGTAGCTAGCCGTTCAAAAGCGATCCCTATGGTAATGCATTAAGGTACTTTTCAAGTACCTACTGCTTAAGGGCACTAGTAATTAAGCCAGCATTCTATCATGTCTAGAACTTTCACCTGCTGATGCAGCGGCGGCCGAAGCACGCGTGTGTCCGGTCATTGCTTTGCCCAAATATAGAGCAAATTCCCTATTCGGAGCCGCCATTAACTCCCCCCGCTCCCTTCTCTGTCCCAGTGACGTCTCGTGGCGCCAACATGACGGGATCGGAGATGAAGTCTTGACTTTCTTTTTTGGTCACACGTTTGAGTACGAGCTAGTTTTTCTCGACACTTCCCGACTTCTGGACACCGCTAATTGGCTGCTTATTAGATAAAAGGTTTTGCTGATACCACTACCGAGGAAGTGAAGCGGGAAAAGTGTACAGAAAGACAAAAAAGGGTTTTTGACGAAAGGCCTTTCAGACTGACATATTATATGCGGTTTTCGTAAAGCGCTCAATAATTCAACTTGGTTTTAACGCTAATGTTGTCCAAGACGTTGACGATAATTGTTCATGCTTTAGAAGGTAATTGAGGGAAATATAGGGTTTCTACTTGTGTGTAGGATAACACAGACTGATAGGGTTACGAAATCAAAACTAATAAATATCCAAAAAACTCGGACAAGGTGTAAAAAGAAAAAGTTACTACATTATATTCACCTGCCGCACTCAGAGACGTCAATTAACTTTAATGAGTACTTAATGTCAAAAAATTGCATTTAAATCTAAACTATAGACCCGGCAAGAATAGTGACTAGTTTTGAATTGACATTGTTTGACAATAAGTAATCATTAACGTTAATTGCCGTCTCTAACGCTATTGTCAATACAAGTCAATTTATGTCAAAATATTTTTTTCCGAACGCACTAATGGAATCCCATACGTGAAAGATTTAATTTTGGAATCGCGGTGGGCTAACGTCACTGTTAATGTTATATGCTGGCTTGGCTGTTAAAAGGCCAGTAATTTGACTGAATAAAGGTATGAGCATACGTAACGTGAAAACACCCCGGACGGGACGTGGACGGGGAGCTCTCTCGTACAAAAAGCCCCGTGTGACATAGTATGTCACGGAGACACGGACGGAGCTTTTTCCCCGTCCCGTCCGGGGTGTTTTCCAGCTGCGTATGCTCAGACCTTAAATCAGCACAGAGAGTGAGGTGACAAATTCGACTGGCAAAATGCACTCACGTCCACTCGGCACGCTTGTTTTAATAAAAACCGTTCCCGCTAATGGATAATAATGATGTTAAGTGCATACGCTATAGACGATTACGTTTGCGGTGCAGACTCAAAGTACAGCACGCAACCAATAAATGGTAATTGCCGAGTGAAAACTTACATGCAATAAGCGATCGATCGAGTGTATAAAGTTTGCTTGCGACTAATAGAAGATATACAAGGTCTGTTAAGACAGGTGTAGTCATATTTAAAGGGGTTATTCAGGGCATCAAACAGAACAACTTTCGCTACCAAAATTGAAATCTCAGAAAACACTCAACCATACAAACTGATGTCAGCTGGTTCTAGGTTTAATATGGGGAAGTAATTTTTTTTCTGAGTTTTCGATTTTGGTTTCGATTTTGGTTAGGTAGTGAAAGTTGATAGCCCGAATAACCCCTTTAAATAAGACTACACCTCTCTGTTACACTCAGTATATTATTATTATTTGTAACATAGTCGTCTAAGCCCTGACTCGTAATTATTTCTGGACACGATTTTAAACTATTGACTAGTTTATGGACCAAAAAACAGTTTTATGGCTTACCTCATTTAACGGCGGGTCCCAATATTCTATCTACAGTTAAAAGTAAGCTGTAAGTAAAGTAAACTGACTAAAGTTCAGTTGCCTGGTAATTTTTGTTACCTGTATTACGATAAATAACAGAAGTTGCTAAGCAACTAAGCTGTAGAACGTCTATCTTCAACTTTTGATAGAATATTAATGCACAACGCAACATTCAACCTTTTGACTCAGTAATAGAAACGTTTTCTAACGGGACAACTGAGATATTTGAGAGCCTGCTCAAAAGATAGACCCCCGAACACAGAAACGTTACTCAAACTTTGAGCAATGCTTATAAAATTAAGTGGACAATACCTGTCGGAATTTATCTGGAATCAATTCTGACATTACATATTGTACAGGTCTCAAACTTTGAGTAGCGTTTCTGTATTCGGGGGAGAGGCATGGTTTTGTATTCGCCTAATGTTCGGCTACAGGTAAGTTCGATCATTGTCTTTTGACATTAACGAAGGAGGTCGACATAATAGGTAATTCTATCCCACTATTACTTACACATTGTCTTCGCTCTAGACTGAAATCGGATATTCTCTTAAATTTTGCTAATGTTGTTTACGACCTGTAATGTTGTTTATCAGGGTATTAGGATGCTATTATGGGACCACCGTACAATAGCAGGTGGAAGGAGTTGGCAATTGTCAACAACTAGATTAGAGTCACCGAAGAGTACGCACTGCTGAAGAGAACGCAATGTGTTAAACGGGTGTTTGTGCCGTGTGGTGACGGAAGAGTAGAATACAGTTGTCACCACCAGATCTCTCCCATGGGTGTCGTACAAGGCGACTTAGGATAAATCAGTGATGAGGAATGGGCAGCAGCGTTCCCCTTATACGACCTAGCAATGTACTGCGACTTTTGTGCCCCATAAAAGGCAATAGGCTTGCCACCTATTACATGGGACCTAATATAAATAAATAATAATAAATAAATATTTTTACACTCACACCTATCATCTAGCCCAAAGTAAGTAGCCTAAGCACTTGTGTTATGGATACTAGATGACGGACATATTTTTAAAATCATAATAATTATGTATATAAATGTTGAAAATATACTACATAAACATATACACAACCATGACTCGGAAACAAATATTTGTGGTCATCACAAAGTTTGCCCCTACCAGAATTCGAACCCGGGACCTCTTGGCCAATACCCAGCAATCTGAGCATTCGACCAAGGTGGCCGTCAAAAAATATTATTGTCGAAACGTGGGTGCTAGTTCACCTCTGCCTACCCCTTCGGGGATATAGGCGTGATTTATGTATGTATGTAGCACAGTGATAATGGAAGTAGACGTGTAGGTAGAGTCGGCCAAAACAGGTATACCACCATAACCCCCGAATACAGAAACGCTATTCATAGTTTGAGTCCCGCTTAACATTAAAGTATTGTCAAAATTGACGTTTTTCCATACAAATTCTGACAGGTAGTGTCCACTTAACTTTTTAAGCAGTCCCCTAAATTTGAGTAGCGTTTCTGTATTCGGGGGTAAGGCTAAATGTCGCTTGTTTATAGAACGATAAAGATTTGTTTTGCTTGCACCTTGAACTGACAACATTTTGCTATCTTATGATATTGACGTTTGTAACAGTTGGCAGTAAGAATCTTGTTTTATCTTCTTTAATTTACTGCCGCACTCAGAGTCGTCAATTAACTTTAATGAGTATTTAATGTCAAAAATTTTCATTAAAATTTTTGAATCGTCATTTTTTGACGTTAAGTACTCATTAGCGTTATTTGACGTCTCTGAGTGCGGCATTAAAAGTGGTAAATCACTTTCTTGGCCGACCGTACCTAGTTATAGTTCACTGTAATGACAATTACCATTTACCATAGCAACACTAGAATGATTGTGTTGTTATTTATCCGATATTTCATCGCTATAACAATGTAATGGTTTTCAACCTATGGAATACTTAACTATTGGTGATACAATGAACTCAAACAGCTTTCATCGCCAAGTTCTCAGTAATTCAACAGACGAAACATAGATGCCAACTGCCTATCATTTAAAATGTAACTATCTTGAGGTGCTTCTTGCAATTCGACACAAGTTGTTTACAATTTGCATTTCTCAGAGTTGAAATACTGAGCTATTGACAACGATGAATGTATTATTATCAATGGACGAGTTAAGTGGCGATGCGCTAACGGCTCTAGGTCTCCAATTTTAGAAGTTATGCAATACTTTGAAACGGTTATCGGATTGATGACTAAAGTTTGTATCATCACAAGACCGTGCGTTTGTTTTAGTTGTATCTTTAGTCATTGTCTCACATCATTCCTTGGGTTCGGTGTATCACAGTTTGGTTTTGTCTCTTTGTGTTCATTTTTTTTGGAAATCTAAGATTTTTCTTCAAATTTGGGCCAGTGCTTATAAGAAAGATTGCTAAATGCATTGAACTAACTACCATATTACTCAATGGCTAAAGGCTATTATAGTTCCATATGAATGAATAGATTAATCTCTCTATTATTCTTCATTTATCGTCGTCGTAGACGTCGTATTATTCGCCGACGACTGAAAACTGTTACTTTTACACGTAGCAATGAAAAAATAAAGACTGCATCGGTATTGGGAGTAAATAATTAAAATTTCCCCATTCCTATTGCGTCTCTGTCGGAACCAATGGAGCTTGTAGCTGCACCGGCCCCATGACAATGGCTGCGAACAAAGATAGCACAGCGAAGCGAGCCGCTTTATTTAATATATTTTAAATTATCCTCGATCACTTACCGATGGCATTCAATGGCAACGGCAGAGGCAGGCCTTAGTCGGATTTTCTTGCATGAAATAATTGAAAGGCGATTACGTGCTGGGACATTCGATTTTTTTTTCATTCAACCTCTTTATTATTAAAGTAAAAAGTTTTATTTTTTAAAGGTTTGTTTTAAAAGTTTTACAAAAAAATAATAGTGTGACTTGGATAGATTTCAATGTCGTACAAGGCGACTAAGGGTCAGAACAGCAATGAGTAATAGGCAGCAGCGTTCCTCTTAGACCACCTAGCAGTGTAATGCGATTTCCGTGCCCAATAAATAATGCAATATACTCGCCACGTATTTCATGGGACCTAACCTGATTGGCAAAATGTGGGTGTTAATTCAACTCTGCCTACCCCTTCGGGGATATAACCTTGATTTATGTATGTAGGTATGTATGTTTAAACCCGACGGAGACCAGCATTTTGAAAGAGGCTACTAGAATGTTCGAAAATTTTTCGTACCTCGTTTTGTTTGTCGTTCACTTTGACATAATTCAAAAGAGCCGAAGCATTATGCTCCAATAACGTACAACGTTTTGTTTCAAGTCAATGGCCTGCATGTTCTATGGACGCTTTTATTCGATGCCCGCGCCGTGACACGGTAGCTTGTGATAAATACAATATGTTATATCACAATATATCACATAATGACATGGCCGTGTGGTGACGGCAGAGTAGAACACAATTGTCACCACCCCAAATCTCTCCCGTTGGTGTCGTACAAGGCGACTAAGGATAAATCAGTGATGAGGAATGGGCAGCAGTGTTCCTCTAATACCACCTAGCAATGTACTACGACTTTTGTGCCCGATAATTGGCAATAGGTGGTAATTGGCGAAACGTGGGTGCTAGTTCACCTCTGCCTATTTCTATACAAGTTCTATAAAAAATAATCGTATTATGTGAAGAAAGAAAACGTTAAAACTAGCACCATGGACTGGGAAGTTAAAATGAATCGTTTGGCTTGTTATGGACATGTAAATTCTTTGTCTCCTGTGTCTGGTTACAAAGTTATCATCGTTTTCCTACTCTATTCACAGTTTATCTTGGATCGTAGCAGTATGTTTCCGTCCTTTGGATTCATATCATCCATCACATCTTTGCGATTCATACTGCTCAACGATTTTGGCTTAGGTTTTACAGCCGGTCGCCTGCCTGACATAACGTAGAACTCTTAGGGTATGCTATAGTTGGTTGTTTGCTCACCACCATTCAGGTGCCCCAAGGTGCAATGGGGCTAGAGTCTAGACTGGGCAATCTCCATTGGTCGCCTCTAACGGCAACCCCGGAATGAGTCGGGGCTGACACATTCTACGTTATTTTTTCGCTACCAGGCCGGCCGGCATGGGAGATGGTCTGGTTGGATCATAGGACATAGAAATTTTAAATGTGTTACATTATTTTAATTCGATAAGTCAAAGATGAAAATTCAAGAGAAGATAGAGAAAAACAACGGTTTTCGGCTAAGTGGTAACATCTTAAAACTCACAACTTAAGTTTAACTAAATAAAATATCTAGCAATGGTTATTCTTGGGCATTAAAGTCAACTGCGAAACGAGCGCGTGACATCGCATATTTTAACCACTCCAGTAACGCCTCTGCTCTTAATGCGTAAGATAAAAGTCAGCTGCTCAGGGCCGGACTGAGGGACAATTCTGCGAAGGCCGCGGCGACATCAACGCTTTTAGTTCCGTTGAAAGATAAGTTGTTCAGTTGACGCTTATTAACTCTACAATCCTTCGATAAGATAATTGTGATGGTAATACCTATACAATATAGTTAAACAGTTTTAGCTATAGGGGAAGCGCTTTTAAGCCCTCTGCTTATGACGGCAGAACAGAATACAAATGTCACCACCCTCAATCACTCCCGCGGGTGTCGTACAAGGCGACTAAGGGTTAAAACAGAGATGAGGAATGGGCAGCAGGGTTCATGTTATATCGTCTAACAATGTACCTACTGTGAATTTAGGTGAAAGATGTAAATGGCAAAAGAACTTGAAATAGTTGTCGAAAAGTGGGTGTTAAAGGTATGTGTATGTACGATTTTAAAATGTTATGCCTTATGTGATGTATATTAGTCTGCATACCGTACTATTTATGAGAAATTACCCATATACGTAAAGTATCCACGCAAATAATGGTGTTCATCAGTTACTGTTATTACATTATTGTTTTATGACTCTGCCCATTTATTTTATTACGTTATACGTTTTTAGAAGGACGCTCTAAGTTTGCCCCTGTTCTAGGCTCCTGCTTGGTGGAGCTCGATATTGCTGAGACCGGCAAACAGTCAAGCATGGCGATGTTTTGGCAATCAAGCTCTCGCAGTATATTTCGTCTCGTAATATTTCCACGTAACGAATAATGGTGCAAGGTAGTGTTTAAAACTGTGCCGTGACTGAAATTATAATAATTTTATTATGTCTACCGTTTACTTTTTATTACCAAAGGGATTTTTGTAAACAATATTATATCTTGATGACTTAGCACTTTTATGAAAATCTTAGTTTACAAAAGGTACGGACATAACTAACAATAAGAGTAAGCTGTGATTTGGATTTATCCAGAAAACTGAGGAATTCGGTTTCCTGTCCAGACTTCAATTTTATTAAGACTCTATTTCTCTTAGATTTTCTTCGTTTTAAAAACTTATCCTCAAAAGATGCAAGAAAATATTATAATTTGGGAGGTTCAAGTAAAGTTCTAAAGGAACACAAATACACACATTTGACGCGTTCGAATTAAAAATAAAGAAAAGCCAAGAGCCCTGTGTTCTAATGACATAATGAGAAATTCTTCGAATGTGTTCGCTTCACGAAATTGACTTTGTAGGCTGAGAATTTGTGACATTCACATTTCGTGTGCTATATTAATCCAGAGAATGGCCGTATTGAGCAGTCATTCTTATTACGAACAGACAATTCCATGAGGCAGCTGCTTGAACATTGGAAAACGCTACTCATTTTGTTTTAATATGCTTGAGACATACAGTCTTCCATGCTATAAATTAACGTAGCATCAGCCAGCCCCGGTTCATCCCATGGGTGTCGTAAAAGTCGACTAAGGGAGATTGCCCGGTGTATACCAATAAACACCTTGGGGCAGCCGAATGGTGGAGGGCAAACCACCAACAACAGCATACCCAAAGAGGGTTGGTGTCAGGTAGGCTGTAAAACCTAAGCCAAAACCTTGGAGTAGCAGTATGGATCGGAATGGTGTCATTCCAATCACTCTCACCGTTCATCGATCTTTGGTCACGGGTGTGATCCTCTCCGTCTATTTTTTGTACATTCATTCATCACTTGCATCTTTCGGCTGTAATGGATGATATGAATGCCATGAATGTAATTATGGGGCCGTGTGGTGACGGCAGAGTAGAATACAATTGTCACCACCCCAAGTCTCTCCCGTGGGTGTCGTACAAGGCGACTGAGGATAAATCAATTATGAGGAATGGGCAGCAGCGTTCCTCTTGTACCACCTAGCAATAGCAATTTACTGCGACTTTTGTGCCCGATAAATGGCAATAGGCTCGCCACCTATTACATGGGACCTAACATAATTGGCGAAATGTGGGTGCTAGTTCACCTCTGCCTACCGCTTCGGGGATATAGGCGTGATTTATGTATGTATGTATGTAATTATTAAAGTAATTCAACTCCAATGGTTAAATTGAGACGACGCTCAACTCTGCGTACCTATATCGTGTTATCACTCTGTTAGTCGCAACTAATTCGAATTCACTCGTTCATGGCACGTAATTGGATGTCGAATCCGCGCACGAAGCGGTATACCTTCCGCGCACAAAATTTTCTAGTAATCTTCATCAGTAATTTATGTAGATTGCATTTACGATCTACGGGTACTCACTAGCTGCCAGTGATGCTTAGGCGCACTGCATTATACTGGATGACCTGGAACAAAAAAAAAACGAAAATGTCATTATGTAAACATTATATTATTATGACATGACACATTATGTGTTATGAAAAATTATGTGTTTAGAATGACATAACTATGAAGATTTTGCTGGTTAGAAAAAGAATTACGAAATATTAAAAAATCGAATAGTGACAACTATGTCAATTATCAAGAAATTCTTATTTATTGATTTTAAATCAATATTGTAATTAAATTTATGATTATAATGTTAACTTTAGGACACGGAATCATCCATATAACGTTTTTCACACAGATAGAATCAATCTGTGGTTTTTCAGTAGCCATGTCCAAAAAATAAAGTAGGTAAATCACAAAATGATTTTTTTTCGGAAGCCTCTTAAATATTTTTCAAGTTGCCATTCAAGGTTACGCTCTACAAAGCGAGCGGGAAAGAGTAAAATCTTAAACAAAATTGACTTTTTCCGCACACCTTTGAAGTTCACATCAAACAAAAACGAGGAGCTAAAGTACCTTATAAAAGACTCAAAGTATTAAAACGGTTACTTATACGGTTTGTTGAGAATATTTTTTATTCCATAATGGAACTGCTATTCGAATCGTTATTCAGTATAAATTGTAAAGGTTACACAAGGCTAAACACACTAACGACTCTTTTTAACCTATATCTTCAACAGACGTGAATAATATATAAAATAATATGTATTTCAAACTTGCGTAAATAAGCGACAAATAATAACTTATAATATTAAACCTGCGTGTTTCAAAGAGATTGTGACAATTGAATCAGCTGTGCCCTAACCAACGCCATTGCTAATATATTGAAATCTATACACAATGTTTATTCAGCCCAGCGAAGGCACTATCTTCTCCTTAGCTCAATAACCATTAACTGATACTTATGGCTTTTGAAGTCTGTAAATAGTAATTATTTATTTTTACAATCGACACTTCAGTTTAATACCTAAATCCTATGACTAAGCATTGTGTGTGGGGTGCTTGGTGAGTGCACGCGTGTATTAGCTCGCATGCATGCACTTGTCGTATTAGGTTTCGGAGGGCCTATTGTGAGCTTAGTATTGTATTAAAGACTTTCACATCGTTTCACTAAAATACTTTAAGCCTCTATTAGGAATTTATTATAACTGTTATTTTTTATTGTTTGATTTAACTTCGTCATCACCAGCCCTTCAATGGCCCAAGTGCTGGGGCATGGGCCTTCCAGGAAGGAATTATATACCTAGGGAAAATGGCTATAACACACCATGCTGCCCAGTGCGGATTGATAAGTAGTTTTTAGACACTACAATTAAATTGATAAAAGTAACATTCTAGCTTCATATTGCGGGTCAATTATATTTAGCCATCCAATTTATCCATTCACCTTTAGCCTAGAGAACGAAATACATCTTCTTCTGAAAATATTCTTCTTACGCGCTGTAGAATACTCATACACATTTTAGTACAATATCGTTTCAATAGATGGTGCTGGACAATTTTGAATCCCGAAATCGATTTTAAAACCCGAGCGTAGGCATACATTCAAGTAGCAGGCAACTTTGTTTAATAAACCATAGTATGGGCGAAATTAGAACAATTTATTTGATCCCAGTTCTGATGAGTTGAGGGTGAGATGTGAGGGTGGGAGGTACATACGTTTGTTTGGAATTCAATGATTAATGATTGATACTCAACCCTTCCATCCCTTACGGCCGCGCCAGTCTGCAATAGATAAACATCATCTAATTTAGGTTTTTTGATCCATAGTTAACTTAACCAATTGTTAAAAACTGTTACTAATTGATAAATATCAGTCTGATATGTAACCATTTGGTAAAAATTTTAGTTACTAATGGATAAATATTAGTCAGATATTGTTACTAATTGTAAAATATCAATTATATTTAAACATAAGTAACAATTGGTTAACATTTTACTATGCATTAAAAAACCGGCCCTATGGACCTCTCAAAGCACCTACTCTGTTCAACTATTAATAGCTTAAGGCTTAAGTGAAATTCTTTCTGCGGAATAAGGGATAGCGACTAAAAGCTTTCGGTTTATTTCAGGTTAACGCAACGGGATAAATCGAAACGGATAAATAATTGGACGAGATCATGGCTTGAAGGTTTCGTGGGGGATCCCCAATTGCACTAAATTAAATGCTTTATGGGCTTTTAGGGTATTGAGCGCGAAATTCCATTACGCTAAGTTTTTGTTTGCTTTGTTAGCTCATTGTTTATCTCAGTGTGCTTATCGAAAGGTTATTTATTATGTATATTAATTTATTAGTATGGATAACACAAGTGCTTATGCTATTTATTTTGGGTTAGTCGATAGATTTGAGTGTAAGAAATATTCATTTGGTTATATTATAATAATAATAATATGTAAATCGATACCCACTCAGTCATTCCTATATCAGTGAGTATTCGACAATAAACTCTTGCGCTTTCGCGAGCAAAGCCAAGCGCAGATAAAATATGACTGAAGTGACGTAGTTGCCTAAGTACAGATAGTTATTGCCAATAAGACAAACCAATTTGCGAGCACGCAACACGACATCGGGAAGTCGCCTATTATTTTATCAACAAGAAAGTTTGCGCTCGCTTTTCAGTGACCGTTAATAAAATACAGAGTGTATACGAGGCTTAGGGCCTGTGTCACAATCGACAAGTAAGTTCTAAGTAGCTTACTTCACAGTCGCCATAATAATAATGTTAACAGCAGCAGAGTAGAATACAATTGTCACCACCCCAAATCTCTCCCGTGGGTGTCGTACAAGGCCACTAAGGATAAATCAGTGATGAGGAATGGGCAGCAGCGTTCCTCTTATACCACCTAGCAATGTACTGCGACACTTTTGTGCCCGATATATGGCAATAGGCTCGCCACCTATTACATGGGACCTAACATAATTGGCGAAACGTGGGTGCTAGTCACCTCTGCCTACCCCTTCGGGGATTTAGGCGTGATTTATGTATGTATGTATGTATGAAACAGCATTATTGTGTTCCGACAATGTGTGATAAGATATATAAGATATATAATATAAGATATATCCACCAATCTGCAATGGGCCAGCGTGGTCGGTTATGCCTATTCTCCCATCAGTCTATCATGCATGTCGGTTATGGCCCGTTAGGCCTGTGTCCCAACAGTGGGACGTTAAAGGGCTGGTGATGGTGATGTTGTTGATGAAAATATTGAGTCATATTTCCCTTGAGTTAATATAGTAGTCGGAACATTTACAAACAAATAAAAATAATACAGCAGTCACTTAATAATGTCATTGTCTTGCGTTCTTTTGCATTGTGGTGACATCTCATTTAATTCATCATCATCTTTCAAAGTCGCGGAGCTGAAAAATGCGAAAGGGTGTAAGGGTGTCAGAAAGTGCTTTTAGACGAGAGTGGCGAAAGGAGTTCATTTTTATCTATTTGGACTGACAGGAAACGTAAATAATATGAATTTTAAAAATACTTGTTTCGCGGTACAACTAGCGAAACGTCGCAGATGATTTAGCTAAAATCTAATTCAGCCATTGTCACGTCAGCTTTCAAGATTGTATAAAATTTCTGTTTATTTTTACTTCTTTCTTTCCTTTGATATTGTCCAATTGATTTTTTACCGCCGTGCCGTGTAGTGACTGGTGACGGTAGAACTGAATACTATTGTCACCATCCCCAATCTCTCCGGGAGGAGGTGTCGTATAAGGCGCCTAAGGGTTATGACAGCGGTGAGTAATGGCCAGCAGCAATTCTCTTACCATCTAGTAACAAACTGCAATTTGCGTGCCAGATAGGTAGGAAAAAGCCCACCACCAACACCTAACATAAGTGGTGAAACATAGGTGTTAATTCACCTCTGCCTACCTCTTAAACGCGTGATTTATTTATGTCGAACAATTAACCATAACATGTTTAATATAAAGCCCATAATCGAATATAATACTAACAAACGAATTATCCTACTCTCAACATCAAAATTACTAAACACGAAACCAAATCACAAGTAATTCCTAAGTGCCGCAATATTAAAGCCTATTATTGTAAGTACCTACCTATGTCGAATAAACCGCTTGTTGTTGAAATACAGTAATACAGTTTTCATGTTAAGCCGCTGTACATCTGATCGGAAATAGGAGTACAGAGGTTTCGCATTAAACTGTTTTTTGTTAGAAATATTTATTTCCATTCCCACGGCTTCGTTTCGCATTAGTGGGACTTTTAGTAGATTGTTTTATTTATGAATACCTACATCGAGTGGCAACGCACAATTTGGATACCAAACTCCACCCTTTGTACACACGTGAGTACAAAGGGTCGAGTTTAGTGTATTTAACATTTCAGCAATGAAAGTAATGAGCTGGCTATCGTTTATGTTTGTAATTGTTTGTGTACAGATATTTGTCTTTAGTCGTGGCTGTTTATATGTTTATGAAGTATATTATAAACATTTATCCCCTTATTTATAATAACAAATCAGTTTCTAGACACAGTTTTAAGCTTAAAGTTAGACAAAAAGAGACCGATCAGTGATTTTAGTTAAAACACTGTTTATGAATAACTGTCTACTTAACTTAACTTAACTGGCTACTTACTTTGGGGATAATAGGCGTGATTGTAAGTGTAATTAAGAAAGTTAAGTAAGTAATTGTTATTATTAGAAACCGAAGAACATAATTTTGCAAATTTATATACTGATTTATTTGCATAATATAATTTGTAAAAAAGACAGGTTCTCCTCGGCACGTCCGTGTCGGAATAACCGAAAATTATATATTATTACATACTAACACAGATAGTTTTCCGTCAGTCGTGACTTGCGTCTCACTCGGCTGCAACGCTTAATGCGTTTAGCATTTCATCCCCTCGATTGGCGATCGATCGCAGGATTAACAACCCCATGTAATTCGGACGGAACGGCCCCAAAGTGGGGTAAGCTGTGACTCATTGTCACCACTGCGTGCAATCTGATATTTTCGCATGTCTGGCGATTCCGTATTGTTTTAACTGTAAACGATACGCCGCGCCGAATAAATGGACTTGCTTATCTGCATTAGGGGCGTTAGAATATTTTTTCAGCTGGTTTAATTGTTTTCTTATAATAATTACATAGGGCTACATACATCTTGCTTTGCCCCCACAGCGGTAGGTAGAGGTTGCTTCTTTCTATTGGATACGAACCTTACATACTTCTTTCGCTTCATGCAATGCAAGCCTGTCGTTTTCGGCTACTCTTAACCTTTTTATAAACTTTTATTTGTTTTTTTTATACACAATAGTAAATTTTACACTTAAAAAATCAACAGCCCTTAAAAACTGCACAACGAAATCATCAGCACATAATTTATTATTTGGTATAAGTTTTTTCCTAGTTTTAGGTTTCTCAGAGAACTCTATTATCACGCATGGTATTTTAGAGGGCGAAAAATCTCTTTCTTGGGATGTCAAATATATTACTGAATAGCTAGTTCGTTAATAACTGTAAAAGCATAACAAACAAATTGCCCAAACTGCATTAGGCGGGCGCCCACGTGGCGGGACGTGTCTTCGTGTGTGCACACGCTGCGGGACTACATTGGACATGCGATAGTCTCAGTTTCAGGAAGTCTACTTTGAAACTCCGAACGATTAACTCCCATCTCCATCTTTCTCACGCCACTGCGTGTTACAATAAGAGCGAAAAAGATGCAAAGACTCGATTGAACGAAATAAACTACCAGAGTAACGCCTCTGGTACGGAGCCCGCGGTGAACCATTTTTGTGCGCGCGATCGTAAGCTTAACGTGGTTTCAGTCCTGATACGTCGTCTCCCTGCCCTTATCTCGCTCTAGGCGGGTTCGGCACAACATGTTTTCTTCTTCACCTCCTCTCTATCCGTCACCAATTTCCATCCACCTATCATATCCTCCTTTACACAATGCATCCATCATTTCTTTGGTCTTCATCTCCTTCTACGCCCTTCCACGTTCATACCTAACACTTTCGGCCCTTATTATTAAATCAATATGAATTAAATTAACTGCTGACTCTAGAGTAAGCCTCGCAAGCCCCTTGCGTCAATATTTACTGATTTGAGCGGTAGTTTGGGGATAACAGAATGAGACGAGATGTGAGCAAACTTTAATCTCGACCTACCTTCTGCGCGGCTCCATAATCCGTGAGCTCTAACTGATATTGGAACATTTTCGTCCGGTTAGTTCCCGGTTAAAAGTACTATGTCTAACAGTGAATTTAAACAGGCCTAAAATTAAATATTGTCGCCAGAAATATTAACAATTTAACTAATGACATGAAATCTTTAAAAAAATATTATCCAACTTTTTTATTGGTTACCGTAATTGCCAAATAAATCTTCATCACCAGTCCTTTAATGTGCCTCTGTTTGGTCTCAGGCCTTCCCTATGTGTGGAAAAATACTGGGAGAATGTGTTATAAATGTTATTTTATATGGAACCTTATTTAATATTTGGACATTTGTTTGTATTTTATTAGAACGGAGTTTGACATGCTTTTGTCAACACACTTCATCCTTTTCTTTCGATAAAATTATACGTCTTTACCACTACCACTCTGGTCCAGTTGACATAGCTAGATGGTATAAGAGGAACGCTGCTGCCCATTCCTCATCACTGATTTATCCTTAGTCGCCTTGTACGACACCCACGGGAGAGATTTGGGGTGGTGACAATTGTATTCTACTCTGCAGTCACCACACGGCTATTAACTTGAGAATTATGCAAGGAGACGAATGTCTAAAAATTATTATACCAAAAAAATTATATCGTACAATTATTATTTTGATGCAGGGACCCAATTTTCTTCTTTTTGTTTTGATTGTTTTGTAGACTGCCCTAAAGCGTTTTGGCGGGAGAACGATGAATAATTTGAACATAAATCTTCCGCCGGATTTCACAGAACCACACTTCAGATTGCATTTAAACTCTGTTTACGAGTTTTCCCAAAGTGCGAACCCCTCGGGTTAAATGCGCAGCGCTAGCGAACATTTTCCGTTCCGCTAGTTAACATAGCACGGGTTATTTAAAAACCCGACTACGTTTCACTGGGCGTCCATTCGAGAAATCATTGGTGAGCTCAACTGTTACAATGATTGTCAATAACGCTCAGTCGATCGAATAAATACTATATAAATCCGAAAAAGGTCGTACGAAATAGCCTTGCCTCGGCTAAGCAGTAGTAAAGTAGTCAGCACCACCATCTCTTCAGTGCGTGTCGTACAAGGTGACTAAGGGTTAAGACAGCAATGATTAATAATGGACAGCAGCATTCCTCCTAAACCAAGCAATATACTGTGAGATTATGTGCCCGATAGATAGCAATAGGGTCGCCATGCAAACATGGGACATAACTTGATTGGCGAAAAGTGGATGCTTCAGTCACCTCTTCGGGGATGTAGGCGTGATTACGTATGTCTAAATACGAAGTTTT
This sequence comes from Cataclysta lemnata, assembly GCA_963931975.1. Classification (NCBI taxonomy): domain Eukaryota; kingdom Metazoa; phylum Arthropoda; class Insecta; order Lepidoptera; family Crambidae; genus Cataclysta; species Cataclysta lemnata. The sequence goes on from OZ008338.1 coordinate 23,269,346, forward strand.
TATTTTTTTTGTTGACATTAGGGAGTTTCGACGTGGCGGGCAAAGGCGCGGGTTGCGGGGGGCGCTTCTATCGATCGACCACGCTACTGCACCACCACCGGTGTTGCAGCGTATTCCCGCGTAAAATCCGTTTGTGTCCCACCGGCCGTCTACTATTAGAGGTTGTCACTCAATATCGTTTGCGTATGGTGCGTGTTTGATGCGTACACGTTTGGTTTTGTTTATTTTCCTATAGGCAAAGGCGTTACTCTAAACTTGACTACTCAATGTCACTAATGAAAGAAATCACACTAACAGTTTGTTATAAATAAACATCGTCGAAATAAGTCGTCCAAAATGCCTATAAAAGTATGCAAAAAATGTACATAAATAAAAAGTTGTGGAATTTATATTGCATGTCAATAGCGAAAGATTCCCACTAACAGTAATATAAAATAAATAAACATGATAGCCTTTTCCCTTGAAATATATATTTAAAAGAATCTATTGAAACAATTTACTTTACATTATTCACTTTAATACAAATACGTTTCAAGAAGAGGAACGAACAAGAATGTTTTAAGTAGAGAGAGAGAAGAATCTCAACGTATTAAACGAAGTGTCTTTGTAGGTTTCTCTGGAGAGGTGCTTCCTCCTTCCCGTACTTACGATTTACGTAGTTAGTACCGAGAACAGTTATAAACTACGTTCCTCGTCATAATTATTTTAAGCTTTAATGTCTGTGACGTAATGCTGAAAATCACATGAGACCAATTTGAATTCATTGGCAACGATGCTTTCTGCCAGTTCATATTTAAAGTAATAAGTAAATACCGCTTCCCGTTTATGGTTGCACCACAAAGATACGCTAACAGGAATATTTTAATTAAACCCCCTTGGTGTTGTCGGAACTCCGTGCGAAGGAATTTCTACGCGAATTAATATTGTTGAAGTCTTTGAGAGCACTTTCCATGGAAAAGCATTGGTTAGTAGAAAATAAATAATGACGTTTAGTTTCTTTAGACATGAATGCAATGAAATAATTTAGAAATTATTTAAAGTGATATCATTATACTCAATTGGTCCAGCGGCTCTTCAGGGAAAGTAGCGAAAAAGAAGAAAAAAGTCAAGTATCCATTTGTGGAACTAAGCAAAAATTTGCATGATATTTTCTGAAATCGGAGCTAACGAAAGGCTTCCTCCTCTTTGATCTCAAACCATAATTGGATTGCAGTTCGTCTTTTTATTATTGGACGTTCATTTCGTTTTTAGTTGTGTGTTTACAGTGAGCACTTTTAACTAAACTTCCTTTATTTGCTCGGTTTCGCGTTGCGTCTTTTTCACTTGGCTTTAGGTATCGAAGCTCTTTGCCGATTCAGATAAGAAAAAAATGTATGCCAGCGAGGTGGGGTACAAAGTAAAATTACTTTGTGTTGGCTAATTAGCTTACCCGAAGCCGGCGTAAGACAATCCCTTTATGGGCGCTGTAGACGGCCAGAACACCTCTGAGTTAGAGTCTGTAGAAAAAGTTTAATACGCTTTATATTAATGAAGCAGATCAGAAACTGGCTTATGCTGGGTTTCTAAAGCCTATCTACGTATGGATTTAGTTACGATGCGTAGGATTTTCCACATGAAAAGTATCGATTTCAATGCCTCATAAATTAAGCCTTGCGTAGATAATTTATTTCTTACACTCACACCTGTCATCTAGCCCGAAGTAAGTAGCTTACATGTGTTATAGATACTAGAGGACGGAAAAAAAATTAAGATTATATAAATATTGAAAATATACGACATAAAAGATTATAGAAGGCCGGCCATAGCATCACTACCAGTAAAAAGGTAGGATACCTACCTACCTAATTAAAATCATCATCAAACTAAAAAACATCACAATGGCGAGCTAACGTACTTTAATTATTCTAAATAGGTAATTATATCACGCTTGTACCTCTACAGTAAATTATACAAGCTTTAAACATTATTTTAACTCAAATTACAAATAAGATATGATCCAGCTCGAAGGACCAAATACTTTATTTATACTGATTTATATTTCAATGTCAGTTAAGGAAATCGAGAAAATCAGAGCAATCCGTTCCAGAAGGCTGACGAAGCGTCAAGATTTCAATTCAACGAGAACCCATTATTCAAGCGACCAATGAGAATGGTTGGCTGATTTTCGATACCGCTGAGACCTCTCAAGTTATGACAACGAAATCCTTAATAGCAAACCAACGTTATCAACTACCTTTCCCATTTATAATGGTAAGTTAAAATTATATATTTGTACCTGGGAGTAAAATGGTTAGTCGGTTAATATTGTCCCTAATTTCTCAGAAAGTACAAGCCAAATGTAATAAATGTTTGATGTTTAATAATCACAATGTGGCTTATTTTCTAAAACGCTATGAATATACGTCGTTCCTATTATATTTAGTTGTATTATGTATCTATATGTTTCTTGTTTTTGAGCAATATCCCATCAAAGCGTAATAATATTATGATAACCTTTGTCAGCTAAGTTGCACCTGATATTGATATTTACGTGGTCACACACGACCACAGACCAGACCACAATACTTTTTCAATTAACAATTAATTTTTACTTATTTTTGAAAGTGTCAATACTCGTTAACATACTTCGGTAGATTATTATAATGGAAGATGGTTGTAATTCGTGACCTCGACTGTTAACAGAATTTTTTATTTTAGTATTTATAAAGATATATAGAAGAACAAAACAAAAATGTCATGCAAGACTGGAACTAACAACAGTATAGATGCGGCAACAGACTGCGAAAGTAAAGATTTTATAATAATTGTTAATCAATCGCCTCACTGGGTATCTGGTGAAATTCATCTTTAAATCAAGGTCTTATTTCAGAAGAACGTTTCAGAAATCCATCTGAGACGAATCTGCAGAGTGATTTGGATCGGTAGCAATAGCTTAGGAGTTAGGACCTAACTTATTTGGCGAAATATAAGTATTAGTAGGTAGCTAGATGTGTGTATGCAAAATGTTCACTACTGTAATAATAGAATGAGTCCAACATTATTAATACTATACTACCCAATCAAAATAAAATATCATTCTAGGTTAAAACAAAAGCACAATTTCAATGAATATACCTACGACACCTTCGTGTCTCCTTATCAGACAGCTAAAATTAAACTGGAGATTACAAATCAACCTTAATATTATAATAGCTCGTGGGCATTTATTATTTATAACAGAGTCAAATATTGTTTCTAAATCTGCTAAGGTATTCAATTAGTTCGAAATGGCAAATGAAATTTAATTTTAATTGAATTTCAATAGGTTCTGGGTAACATTTGACATAGGTTTAATTAAATTTGCTACAAATATTTTGTTAAAACAATCCGTCTTTAAAATTAAAATTAGCCCAATTTTAAAGTCTCGAATAAAATTTGAAACCCCTATAAAATTCTACCCAGTCGCAATGAAATGTAATACAACGAAGGACGTAGATGATAGCACATTTTAATTTACCAAAAAAAAATAATTAAGAGCCGTATGGTATAGATAGGCAACTGCCCCGATTGCAGAATACGCTTAAAATTTTTCGATTTTTTTCTGACTTTCTTATTTGTTCATTTTCTTAAAAACAATCTATTTTATATGTTTTATAAGAATTTCCAGTTCAGTTACAAATTACTTTCATCAATTGGGCCAGAATAGGTAGTAGGAAATAAGTAGCACAAATACAACATTTATCTAGATGACAAAACGATCTATTCCTAAGAATATATTTTTGTATTTTTCTTGCAATCATTTGAGGCCTTTGAATCAATGAAATCCGGGAAGTACTGCAAGCAAACAAATGAATTGCGCCACTTCATCAAATTGTAAATATTTTTGTAAATCAATGGAATCCCGGGAGTTCTGCGAGCAAACAAATGAATTGCGCCACTTCCCATTAAATTGTAAATACATTTTTTGAGGCGAGCTCGCTGGCTTGTCGTTCGGGAAGCGGGCGAGGCGCCGGAGGGTGGGTTCGGAGGGACGAAGTTCACGTCGCGTCAGCGGCCAAGACCTTTACTAACGGTGCTATTGACCTGCAAACGATGCCGTAACGCCACGCGAGCGTAATCGACCGGCGTGTTGCTACGACACGGTGCACAGTGTGACATATTGGGACGGTGACGAAAAGAGACTGCCGCTTATTTCGTTTTCGTGATTGTAACCGAGTGAGCTGAGGCGTTATTCTGTTTATTTCGTTCGATCGAGTCTTTGCGTTTTTGTCGCTCTTATTTTAACACGCAGTGGCGTGAGAAAGACGGAAAGATGTAAGTTAATTTTTCGGAGTTACAGAGTAGAAGACCTCCTGGTCCGTTTGGAGGTCTAATTTTGTATGCAATTTATTATAAAACCAGATGTGCGGTATTATGTTTTTGCCAGTGACCGTAAAGTACCGGATAAATGTAGTTCACCAGACAAAATTTTAAAAAAATCATATAAGTAGTTTCCTGTGCAACATGAGATTGAAATAAAATTGCATACATACGCCTATATCACGCCTATATCCCCGAAGGAGTAGGCAGAGGTGAACTAGCACCCACGAAACAAAATTGGACTAGCTTAAAATAAAAAAGTTTCATATGATCATAAATATTAATAAAGAGTCCATCATCACCAGACCTTTAATGCTCAGGCATACCCTTGGTATGAAAGAATAAGGGCGAATGGGCCAGCGTGGTGGGTACCGCAGATACAATTGGAACCAATGACTTAACGTGCCTACCTAAGAATGGAGGAACTCAAACTGCATCATCGTGTTCCTCGCGAAATAAAAGAAGCACTTTGTATATGGAGCATGAATAAAACAGTTATTGTAAACATTTATTTTCTCTGTATTCGTCACACATACGCAACAGTCATTGCCGTTATACTAAGATTGTGTACTCAGTTTTGTACTTAGCTTTTACACTGGCCGGCGGTATAAAATACGTGCTACTTTTTAAAAAGTGGACAGATTCTTATAATTTTTATATAATATTATTTAAAAAGCATTTGACTCAAAACTTATGCTTATGAAATAAAAAATCTTTCTTTTGTTTTTTGTGAAGTCACTTTATAATTTTGCGTAACCAAATATAAAATCTTAGTGGAAATTAATATTGCAAAAAACTGTTTGTTACTTCTGTAATTCTTTGTTACTGAAGAGAACCAATTTCAATGGTAAGGAAAATTGTTGAGATTATGTCAGTCAAAAGGGCTTAGCTAGAAACCAGAAGCTGCCAGCGTTGACGTGAAACCTTTCTTATTACTTGTGGGAACAGTAAAAGAGAAATTGCCGTCCTAACAGCAAGGCTCATCATTTTAATAGCGTCACCACAGTAAATAAATAAGCCTTGCATATATATTATTATACTGTCGCAGCAATTTGTAATGTTTCCCACATTACAAATTGTTGCCATATATATTGATATCTATGACATATGCACATCATTGGAAAAACAAAAAAATACACCGTTAACCGATATTTTATTTGGTAAATTATATATCTCTACTAGCTGACCGGCATACGTTGTTTTGCCCTAATCACCTAGGGGTATAAAAAGTAGCCTACTACCTAGCCAAAAACACAAAAAGTTTCCTAAAAATCAAGCCGTTTCGGAGTAGTTAACAAACACGACCGCATAACCTTTCTGACATGATCACAGCTTATCTGGAGCGGCGCAATATGTTTTCTCTTCCGCCATTATGGTATGAATTAAACGTGAATAGTTCACCTTTAATTCATACCATTCATTACACTGGAAAGGTGCTCGTAAAGAATGAATGTATAGAGAAGTAATGGAAAGGACCATGTTGAGAGGCCGATGAACGGCAAGAGTTATTGAGATGGAAACATTCCAATCCATAACGCTCAAGGATTTGGCTTTGGTTTTACAGCCGGCCGCCTGCCTGACACCAACCCCTTTTGGGTTCTTAAGTATTTTATTATAAATTTTTGAAAACAAATTTATAAAACGTGGATGGTTATTCACTGCTGCCTACCCTTTTGGGATAAATAGGCGTGATTTAAGTATGTATTACATTTTAAAAAACTGGATTTTATGTAAGTAGTCACCGCTTAGCGTTGACTTCAGGTAGAATGAGATAACTGTTTTCAGGTAAATTAAGTTTTAAGCAACTAGTGTGACTAATTATTTGCTCCACAAGATTGCGTCAGATTTTACTGTAAGACAGTTTAAAAAAAAACAAAAGACTATCGACGAATCAAACATAAAAACGTGTGATGTGTTATTTCGATAAAGTGCAGACCTCGACATAGCATACTTCATTCCTTACATAATTGGACAACGGAGCGACAGTTCGCATCACAGAGATCGATTCAACTATACGACTGACACCTAGTACAGTCATCCACATAATTGGTGAGCCGTCTACGGGTCGTATGACTTCGCATATTGTCTCAAATGGCTCTGTCCTGTTCCCAGGAGTGTTAAAGGAAGTCCTGATTGAAACTGCGAGTGGCAAATGTTTTAAGGTGCTCTTACATGGCCAATCTTTTTGGCAATAATTGCTTGGCAACTGTAATGGATCAATCTGGAGCAATTAAGTGGAGCAACCTGGGCCAATCACAGCGAATTGCAGCAATTTTTCTGGGAATATTGCTTCTAGTTGCTCTATTTTCAATGTCGCGAAAAGGAGTTGCAGAATATGGAGTTTGGAAAACTTCAATCAATTTTTTTTCTATCTCGTTTATACATATAACAACGCCACGTTACCGCAGGAGAGGAACAGGCACGAAGGAAGGTTTAAAGTTGCCTAGTTGCTACAAGCAATTTAGAGCAATATACTATAGCAGCAGGTTGCTTGCTTATACTGCTTTAAATTGGTTGATGTGGCCGTGACGTCAAAGAGTTGCCGAGTATCGCCAGCACTTTTGGTTGCCCATGTGAGCGCACCTTTAGCGGCTCCATTTTCGTGGACACCGTTTCGGTGCGAATTGGTGGCGTTCCTTCCGGCAGTGCGCACAAGGTCTGGGTTCGGGTTAACGTCCTGCGCTTCCCCCGTCTCCCCCCGCCTGCCCCGCCAGCTGTCTCCTCCGAGTTATATTTAGACCAACTCAGCTCTCACTGAGACAGTTTCTCCTTTCCTCCCCCGCTCATAGTGGAACGAGGGCAGTGGATCTATTATTGCTATTGTGTGTGTAAATCGCCGTAAAAAAGTTTAAACATTTGTAAAACCTTCTTTCAACACTTCATATAATTTCCTTCAAATATATTCATACACAGTGTAACAAATATGTCGTGTGGCGACAGCAGAGCAGAATACAATTGTCACCACCCCCATCTCTCCCGTGGGTGCCATACAAGGCGACTAAGACAGCTAATGGGCAGCAGGAAGCATTCCTGTCATACCACCTAGCAATATACTGCGATTTATGTGCCCAATATATTATGCCAATAGGCTCGCCACCTGTTACATGCGGCCTAACTTATTTGGCGAAAAGTGGGTGTTAATTCACCCCTGTCTACTATATAGTCGTGATTAATCATAGGACATAGATTCATACATTCACAAATCACAAAGTCTCAGTATGAGACTATTCGATTTTAATTTTAACATTTTAACACCCGCGTCTCACCAACTTATTTCCGGTCTCATGTAATTAAGGCGAGCCTATAAATTGCTATACTCGGGAACTTCAGAAGGTGCACCAAGAACATAGCGCGACTTAATAAAAATGCATATAAATTTTAAACAGTTAGTTATGAGCATAAGTGCCGATTCCTGATGCCATATTTTGTATCGCTGTCTTTAACCTTAGTCGGCTTGTACACTCGCGGGAAATATGAGGGTGGTGAAAACCGTTGGTGCGCCGTGTGGTGACGGCAGAATAGAATACAATTGTCACCACCCCAAATCTCTCCCGTGGGTGTCGTACAAGGCGACTAAGGATAAATCAATGATGAGGAATGGGCAGCAGCGTTCCTCTTGTACCACCTAGCAATAGCAATGTACTGCGACTTTTGTGCCCGATAAATGGCAATAGGCTCGCCACCTATTACATGGGACCTAACATAATTGGCGAAACGTGGGTGCTAGTCCACCTCTGCCTACCACTTCGGGGATATAGGCGTGATTTATGTATGTATGAAAACCGTTCCCTGCTCTGCCGTCACATACACCGTGCATAACAGCAGTGACATAATTTTAAGCTTAGTTTTAATTCCGGCGGCCCACATGACCAAGTAATTAGCGCGTGGACATTGCAATATTCAAACTATCAAAGGCGTGGAAATGTAACGCCAACCAACAAATTGGGTCAGCTCCCCGAGGCTATCACTCTGATGTCTACGACATGGAATAATTGACCGATGAAATTATTGCGCAAGCAATCCCGCGTCAATCTAACTGAAGTTTATATAACTTGAGCTCAGTTTTAATCAGAACTTGCGATTGTTACACCGGACCCCCACTACACTGGCAGGTTGATGGTCTAGATTGTTCGCTAACTACTTTAGAGGACTTTGGACCTCTTCCGAAGTCCAGTTAAGAGTTATGAGAAATAATTACGCTTGGCAGAAGACAAAATGAAAACTGTTTTCTTGAAAGAAGTCCTGTAGTTGTGATCAGGAATGGGCAGTGGAGTTCCTGATTACAGCAACTAGTTACTGATAGATGGAAATAGGAACGCCTCCTATAAAATTCTGTTCAAAATATGAAATAATTTTTCATATAATATTAATTAAATACTTCTACATTTTAATGTTTTCATTGCGTTTTTTCATTGCAGCCCATAGTGTAGGTATCTTTCATTGATTCGACGGCGACCGGTGTGAAAATTAGGCGAGTCTGTATTTTGAAGCTTAAGACCTATTTTCATTCCTGTTGAATTACAAAATACTTTTTTATAACTTATAAACTATACCTGCCAGAGAGAAGCACTAACCAATTAAATTAAAAGATGGAAACTAAAAAGTACAACTGCTTGTATGACGTTCACTAAGGGCCGGTTTTTTGATCCGTAGTTAACTCAACCAATTGTTAAAAATTCATTCTGATGTGTGATATTTAACCATCAGTAACAATATCAGACTGATATTGAACAATTAGTAACATTAGTAATTAAAATTGTTACTAATAGTTAAATAGCAGCCTGATATTCAACAATTAGTAAACATTTTTAACAATTGATTGAGTTAACTACGGATAAAAAAACCGGCCCTAAGCTAAGCCGTTTCGATACTTGCCAAATTGTTTGACGAAGTGAGTACATAGTGAGTATCAGTGACAGGGTAGCGGTACGTCCGGCTTACGCACCCTCATTAACAGCTCTAGGTCTAGCACGGGACGTGGACAAAATCTCTCTTCGCTACTAGATAGTGTTTTGTCTCGGGATTTAGTGGGAGTTAGAGCGAGAGAAAAGTATTTTCTTTTCCTCGAGGAGATTTTGTCCACGTCCCGTGCATAAAACAAGAATCCGCTTCGTTTAATGTTAACGTAACAATAGCGCGTGTAGTAAAACAACCGATACACAAACATAACAAAAACAAAATGATACAAACGAATTTTTTATCTTCTTCTTTGTTTGCAGGAACTGTGTTAAGAGGCTGTACTATTGAAACACCGCTGAGAAACTGACTAATGTGTAATTACGACTGCAGAAGCACCCGGGACACTCATCCAATGACCGGCCTCAGCAAACGTTGCTCAATTTACGCAATCGCGATAGTACCTCTTAGACTGATAATTCTCTATTATTCATCATAAATACGAAAAATAACCTGGCATAATATGAATCAGAAACATCTATAGTAATATTATAAAGCTGAAGAGTTTGTTTGTTTGGTTGGTTGAACGCGCTACTCTCAGGAACAACCTCAGGAGGAGTCCCAAATTAAAAAAAAATTGTTGGATTGTCCATTTATCGAGGAAGGCTAATCCTAGGCTATATAACAACCGACATTAACGAGAGCAAAGCCGAGGGCGACAACTAGTTCTAAGATAAAACAGAGTATCTCTACTAGATTCTTACAAAACGCAAGCACACACGAACGAACATTGTAACAGATACGAAAGTGGACGGGGCACAAACCAAATCAAACGTGTGCCAGATCCAATCCCTAAAAGGGCGAGACACCGTTACATGACAAATGCAAAGCGATGCACAAGGCCCGGGCTTCGCTTGTCGCTAAACGTAGGTATATACGCGAACAGGGCTGTGCGTTGGAGGCTTTTAAGACGTCCATTGGCGATTGATAAATACGGCTATGTGGCAGAGCAGAAACGATTATCCCCCTGCCCTCGACACCACGTCGGTGTCTTACAAGACGATAACGACCCGTTTTAATTTTCTACCTACACCTTAGTTAAATCCTTAAATACTTTAGCTAAAACTAAAATAACAGACGTTGTTCTGTTATTTTTAGTAATTTTACAAAAATGCCAAGCAACATATTTTATTTCTATTTTTAGATAGGATATAGAAAGAAACCATCTTTAAGTGTTCATAAAGTGATGAGGAAAGAAACAACGTTCCCTTAAATACTGTGACTTAAATGCACTCTGGACGATAGAGAGATCTAACATAATAGGCGAAAAATTGGTACCTAATAGCTATACATCTCTGCGTGCACGTTCAGGAATAAATAGGTTTAATTAATGTATGTAGGTATTGGCGATTGAAAGGTATAATAAATCTAAAAAGTATTAGTAAGATGATAAGGGGTCATAAAATAATATGATGCTTCCCCGTTATTACTTGGTTAGTTCTGCCAGCCGAACAGTACTAAAGCGTCAGACTAATCCTCAGTATTTTATGGTAAGTGTACTTTTGCCCAAACTCCAGCCTATTCGTCTTAATACAAGTCTTTACAAAATGCTGCGAAGCGAAAGGCTTGCTCATTTCGTTCTGTTTACAGCTTAGTGCAGACGCAAATAAACTTAAGAAGTATGTCAAACAAAACTGCAATCCGATCTCGGTTTATGCTGCCAGTTTAAGTTTTATCGTTCCCCTAGAATTCAAACTGAGTTCTAAGTTTTAGCTACAGTTTTATTACCCCGTTTTCAAAGTTTCCTCCATCCAAAAGTAGCTTTGCTTAAAATTAAACGCACAACAGTCCTGGCATCGCTCTTTTCAAACGACAATGCACCTTTTAGAGTAATTTATCAATTGTGTCCAATCTCGATTAATAATCGCTTCTTGCATGGCGTATTTCATCGTAGAACTATTAATTGCCTGTTACTCTTGCTCGCACAGCTTGTTCGTAAGTCCTTAAAAGTTGAATCAGGTAGTTAAGGTTTTGTTGAGACATTAATTGCACGGAGATAAGCAGAAAGATTTATTTTCAGCGTTTCCACTTCATTTCTGAGCGGACTGAGAATCACACTACAGTGATCCGTTCTTCTCACGTATCTAGAAGTCGACCATTTAATTATTTTAAGTTTTAAAGCTTTTATTTTTCTCTAGATAAATCAAATGCCGGTCCTATCTAATGCAGCTATCTAATTTGTAGCAGCCCTAGCAGCCGCGTTAGATGCGGGTGTGAATCTCGAAACAGCAGGGGACCACATTATCGAGAACAAACAAGCAGCAACGGTAATGACCATGTTAATTCTACCGCTGGACCGCTTGCCGTAACCGTGTGGGTGTGTGCGCAAACCAAACCGAATCCGATCTGCGCTTGACCCGCTGTGTTTGCTCGCACAGTATACAAAGAAATGCCTACTTAATGCATTTGAGATTTACATTTCCAAAGGAAACTGGCGAGATTCAGAGTGGGATTATGTCTTGAGATGTAAATTCTGTACCGCATTAGCAAATGGAATTAAAGACGGAATCGAATTCGTTATTTAAGTAAATCAATGAGAATCTAAGAGAAGGCTTGGTGTTGTTTTGTTGGAAGGAAAAGCTTTTTATTCATGGATGTCACAAAAGTCTCAGAAGATTATTGTAATCTCAAAATAATCTCTACTTAAATGTCCGTAATCGGCATTAATAGATAGATTAAATAATTTTTTATAATCATAATCATCAATAAGTATACTCATTTCGTAATTTAATAACAAAATAATTTAGACAGCCGTTCTAAATTATATCGCTGAATTTTTCGAGTAAAAAAAAAGCAAAAGAGAAGCATTTTGCCAACAATATTTTAATTGAATACTTAATTTCATAGATTTTTCCTATCATATGGCGATATAAGCTATACATTTTTCGAGTTAAAAAAGAGCAAAAGAGAAGCATTTTGCCAACAATATTTTAATTGAATACCAGCGCTTGGCGCTAACAATGGTTGGCGCTAACAAGCTAAAATTTTCCGTTTTGCGTTACAATTATTTCACTGAATTAATAAATAAACGTTTTCTGGCATGCAGTGTGGACTTCAAAGCTCACTCGGAAACGCTGCAATCATTTAGCGTAGCTTTGTTACCGGCAGAGTTTGTAAAAAAAGCTCGAATTTTACAGACAATGGAAGTATACCGTTTCGGTTCCGTGACAAATTTTGCGGGTGGAGAAAGTTTAACTGATTCGAATGCAGTACTCGGCTGTGCAAATTTTGAGAATAAAAACAAAACGCCCGGAAATGTGCAAGGAATAGTTGTTCATTTACGAGTGTTAGTTGACGAAGATAACGTTTAAGTTAAGTTTTTTGGCGACGGTGGTAAGTGATTTTTAATGAATGTAATTATTCATATTTCAAAAACATTTTTTGGAGATAGGTATGCTTGTGGAATAGTATGGGTATTGAACGCTATAAATAAACCAATAACCGTTTTGCAGGAAACACTCTGACACGAGATTTTTATATATTAGCTAACGTTGTTATAAATATTGACATTTTAACAGTAATAGTATTTGTTGTACGTGAGTGCAAAGTTGATTTTTAACCGCGTGCTCAATTTTGATGACCGAGCTAGCGAAGGATTCTAAAATTGAATCACGAGCGTAGCGAGTAATTTAAATAGCGAGGGAAACAAAAGAGCACAAGGTGAAAAATCTTTGCACTCGAGTGCAACAGGTAACTTTTCATCCCCCTCAGCGAGGAAATGGTAAAATACAAAAAATATATTACAATCAGAACAGAAGCTCTGTTTTCACCCAAAAACTTTCACAACACCCACCCATCAACCCAAACACACCCTCAACACCCACCCAGACACACCCATAACATCCACTCAGACACACCCACAGCACCCAGCCAGAAACACCCACAACACCCAGCCAGAAACACCCACAACAAACGCCCATCCACCAAAACACACCCACAACATACACCCAGACAAACACAACACCCACCCACCCAAACACAGCCACAACATCCACTCAGACACATCCACTAAATTCACCCAGATACACCTACAACATCTACCCAGAAACACCCATAACACCCACCATCCACTCAGACACACCCACAAAACACCCATTCACCCATACACAACCACAACACACACCCATCCACTCAGACACACCCGCAAAACACCGATTTACCCATACACACTCACAACACACCCATCCACTCAGACACACCCACAAAACACCCATTCACCCAGACACACCCTCAAAACATCCATTCACCCAGACACACTCTTAAAACACCCATTCACCCATACACAACCACAACACACACCCACTAAACACCCATTAACCCAGACACATCCACTAAACACCCATTCATCCAGACACACCCACAAAACACCCATTGACCCATACACACCCACAACGCAAACCCATCCACTCCGACACACCCACAAAACACCCATTAACCCAGACACACCCACAAAACACCCATTGGCCCCAGACACTCGCGAAATCCACTTAGACTCACCCGCAGCATTCATCCAGACACACTCACCACAATATTATTTTCTACTTGCTTAAAACCTGTGAGTATTAGAGTAGAGTTTAAAAATTGAGATTCCGAGACTGCAGCTGCTTGAATCAGCTTGAGTCAAACACGTTGATTTTCTGTGTTTTGTTCCGTTGCTAGGTCAAACAAATCAAACAGACCTAAAAAGTTTTTAAATGCTTGACTCAAGCATCAAGCAAGCGTTGTAGACGATCAAAATGTTGACCGCCTAGAAACTACAAGGTTTTAACAAAATTACGTGCAAAGAAATTGGCGCGCGCAAAGCAAATTACAAAAAAAGTAGATACGATAGAGTCTGAGTTTTTAACAAATTAAAAAAGGTTGCATAATAATTTCGGCACCATGGAGGTAGAATGAAATAAGTTTATTAATGTTTTGAATTCACAAACTTAATGCACACGATGTTATAAATTCAAATTTACTTTATCCTCTAGAGGATAAAAACGGCTTTTGCACTCAGATATCGAAGAGCAAAAACGCTGTTTCCGAGATAGGAGGATGAAAACAAATTATTATTATTTCAATTTTAAAACATATATTTTGTTGCTCTAACTGCCGCACTCAGAGACATCAAATAACGTTATATATAGTTCATCTTATAGTTCCTATGCCGTCAAGTTGTTAGTATTGCAAAAAAAATGATACCATGTCAACTTTATCGTCTTACCTTTAATTCAGGGACATTTCTTTCAATTTATATAAACAAATTATGCATCTATCTTACTATGTTACTTATAACTACTAGCGGTACTGAGTAGTAGTTACATATTAGTTTTTTTATGAAAGTCATAAGCCAAAGCTCGTGAAAATTTGCGAGAACAGTTAGTTCATGATAATAATAGTATGATAGAAATAAGACAGATAAATATAAATTGTAGTGATGTAAGAAGGATACCCTCATTAAGTATAAAAAGGTTAAATTATAATAAAATATTATATTTATTATGATTTGCAATAATTGTGTTCATCTAACATGTCTACATTTGACATTTCCTCACTCTTGTCAGTCGTTAAATCGTTATAAGTACTATTTATTTACAGTTATGAAACTGAAATAAATATATTTAATTTATTTATCAAACACTTAATAAAACTGATACTGGTAACCCAATTTAATGGCGGCAATCCGAACTTGTACACACTAATATGGCTTATGCGGGACCTCCTTACGTTTTTCACGTTCACAAAACACCTTAGCTTGTAACACAATTAATGTTTCATCACTTTTCTATGTTTTGAACATGATTTTCTCAAAGATTGTCTATAAAACATAAAACTATGACTTACGGGTTGATGTTGTTGACAGACAGGGCAGCCATTATCACGGCATAGGAACTATAAGATGAAACGCACTATAATGAGTACTAAACGTCAAAAAATGACAATTCAAAACTAGTAGCTATTCTTTCCGGGTCTATGGTCTTGATTTGAATGAAAAATATTGACATTAAATACTCATTAAAGTTAATTGATGTCTCTGAGTGCGGCAGTAAGTCGCCCATTTCCATTTCCCTTCGTTACAAAAAGTCTTTGGGTAAAGTCGCCACAAATTATACAATCATCATGACATGATATAACTTAGAGATTCTAAATCTAAGGTGGCATAATGGTAGCAGAATCATTAGGCTTTCTAGCCAAATTCCACACACGGATACAACACAAGCCGTGAGGTCACCTGAGACGAAAAAGTATCACTGCCTGCACCCATTTTGTCACGACTTTTTTGTTACAACTCGGAGTCACGTCACGAGCCGTCGTAATTACATAATAATTTGAATTTATTAGGCAATTAAACACTCGCTAATGTCTACGGGCGTTCAGTGGCGCACAATTTTGTACTCGGTGATTGACGGCCGGTACCTAGAGAGTTGGGTCGGCGGACAAGGGGGAAGTATGGGGATGACGAACTGTGCTGAGGTTAAATGGGATTTATTATTGGGATGTTGATTGTGGCTCAGTTTGGGCGAGTGGTCAGAGGGCCTAGCGGCTAATCTATTCGAACGCATGGAATACAAATGGATGAAACTGACGTTTTACAGAGGAAACAATACCTACGTCAGTTTCAAACTTTTGTTTTCTATGCGTACGAATATTCATGCAACTTAACTAGGCTCTCTGTGCTGTGTCTAAATTGGATTTATTATTGGGATGTTGATTGTCGTTCACTTTGGGTAAGAAGTAAGATGCGCAATCTACAAGCGCATAAGCAGGCTGCAATCGCTTTTCATAATATTATGTGTCAATGTCTTCTTTTTCTTGTCCTACTGTTCCTAGTTCATCCGGGGTCGGCACAGTATGTTTCCACTTCCATTAATATCAGTCAGACGTCATCTTACTATCAACTCAGTTTTGATTCATTTCATCCTTCACACCGACATGGTGTTAGTGATGAATGAATGTGTAGAAAAGAGACGCAAAGGACCATGTCGAGGGACCTATTAACGGAGAGACTAATTGGAATGACAACATTGCAATCCACACTGCTCAAAGTTTTGGCTTACGTGGACGTACGTTACTTATTATGTGTAATTGTAAGAAATATTTTACTTCGACATTTATTATTATTTACACCTCCGGCACACCTAGCTTGCAGGAAAGGAAGATCTTTCTATTTCGCCGATGTATTAACCCTGCTGTCGGGGGGCAAAGCGTCTTATTTCCTCCACCACCATCGCTCAAGTGCGAATAATCGGAAATCTTAAAACACATACACATCAAACGCTACCATCGCAAAGGGTCAGGAGCATCGCCAATTATTAGTGATGTTCCGACTAGTCGGTAAAGCCGATTCGGCCACTTTTGTAGTCGGCAAAAAGCGCCGACTATCCGCTTCCTACTTTTTATGTATTTCTCAAAAAAAATGTAGACAAGGTTTGTTGCACCAGCATTCTTATAACTTAGAAAACTCCTCCGAAACGGCTTGAATGATTGTTGTGAAATTTTTTGTGTATATTTGGCAGGTCTGAAAATAGATCGTAGACTTTTTTGTATACCCCTAGGTGATAGGGGCAAAACAATGTTTACTGGATCAGCTAGTCTTCTTATAAAATCTCGCCAAAAAAATCTATCTATACAGGGTGCTATTTTGTAATGCCACCTGAAGGGAAAGTTTAATTTATCAAGTTTGTAAGAGAGATTTCGTCTTTATAATTGACCCTAACGATCAATGCAATAAAAGTACAGTAATTTTTACAGATTTTAGTTGGTTCGATTCCCGGGTGTGGCAAACGAATTTTCGAAATCTTCGAATGCAGTTTTCTTTCTTTTTAAAAATAAAGGAATGTTTCGTTTGAGTAAAATTTTCTATCTACAGTATTAAGAGTACTATCCTTTCAGGTGGCATTACAAAATTCCACCCTGTATACCTACCTAAAAAATTTTTGCAGTGACCAAAAAGTCTCCTGGTACTTCCGAAACCATGATAGGCTTGGTCGACTTGTCGGCCAAAGTCATATTCGGCACATACATACATAATACATACATACATAAATCACGCCTATATCCCCGAAGGAGTAGGCAGAGGTGAACTAGCACCCACGTTTCGCCAGTTATGATAGGTCCCAGGTGGCGAGCCTATTGCCATTTATCGGGTACAAAAGTCGCAGTACGTACATGGCTAGGTGGTATAAGAGGAACGCTGCTGCCCATTCCTCAAGACTGATTTATCCTTAGTCGCCTTGTACGACACCCACGGGAGAGATTTGAGGTGGTGACAATTGTATTCTACTCTGCCGTCACCACACGGCCAATCGGCACAATTCGGCACATCACTACAAATTATACACTCACAGGACGATATGTGAACAGGAATGATTTGGTGCTTACTGTTCAATTGCGTGGATGAGGGCCCTTTGAGGGTAGACTTTCGTTCTATCGTATCATGTGTATTCGCTTCAATGCGTCCAGTTTTGTAAGTTTGCCGTGAACATCGTTCTAGTGCTGACGACTATATGAGTACAGGTTTTTGTATTTAGAAGAAGTTTAAATTATAGAATCTAAATGAAGCATTTTTTTCTCATTCTCTTTCAGTTGGAAGAGGATATGAAAACCCTCTTCCATCTGAAAGAGAATAAGAAAAAAATATATATTGAACCAATCAATAATATAATGTAAAATTACAGAAAAAATACCATATAATCAAGAATGACTAAAGGAGATAAAATTTATGTCTATAATACAACAGTTTTGCCCTTACAGTGTTTGCATTTTATTATCTACGTTAGGTCTTATTAATTGGGACCTAACGTAGCTAACAAAATGCCTATCCCCATTTGGGGACAAAAAGGAGCAGTTTACGTAATGTAATGTACTTTCGAATATTTTTCTGGATATCCTTCTGGTCTTAATTACTTAAAAAAATCTGTCAGAGTGGGAAATAAATAAAACTTAGATATAGTAATTACTTTACTGACTACTACTCACCCTCTAATCTGTGAAGCTTATAAAAGCTGCATTGTAATCCCGTGGCCTGTAACAAAATGTATGAAACGTTAAAAACGTCTTTAATTAGTAATCAGCCGATTTCGGGCCTTAATTATCTTAGTCTTCTGTTTATGATTTTCACAAAAGGCACCAACACACAGATCAAATTGAAATCTGTGCCCAAAACAAATAAGGGGCATTTTCGTTTGAAACACGACGTTATGTGTTTCCGAGCGAAACTCTCCACGTATTTATTAATTATCTTATAGGTTCACGTATTCTTTTTTAATTTAAATAACTGCACCTACTCCAGATTCAAATGGACTCGTGTCTCTTTGTGTTTAATTTAGGTTATTTAATTTGAATACATTTTCATGTTTAGTACGTGTACGACGTGGGTGCTTTAAATAAATGATTACTTACCTATTCTGACTATAAAACCGATTAATATAATAATTATGATTTCACAAATAGTTGAAGTCTCTCTCTTAAATAATGCACTTCATATTGAATGCATTCTGATATTAAGTGCTTAAGCGCGAGAAGTCGTTGACCGACCAATCATGTTGCAGAAAATAATGAAGTTTATATGATTGATTGGCGGATGAGGTTGGAGACGCGTGCCGTCAACAACGGGCCATTTTGTTATCGTGGATAAACTAACATAATACTATAATATAATAACATATTGTTATAAATAAACAACTACAATTCGAGAACATAATGAAATGTACTATGTTCATCACAATCATTTTTGAACCTGGGACCTCTTGGCCGATAGCCAGCAATCTGACCAAGCGACCAAACCGGCCATCAAAATAATATGTTTTAACATACAAAAGCGTAAATCTGTGTCTTTAGTACTTAGCGTACGTCCATTACTTGGCAACACTGATGATTTTTCCATCAATAATCGGAAATAAATCACTGCCGACGTTAAATGTTACTTATAACTTTATTTGGTACATACAACGGGTAAGGCGACGCTAATTCATAGCCATTATTTATACCGACTTCATTGGCAGGTAGCTCTAAGATTATGGTATAATCGCTTCCAAAACATGGCAAGACAGGCAGGGCATGCACTCACCGTTTTTGGACACATGGCAACAAAGCGGTTATACGCCTGCCCCCGTAGCACGGCCGTGGAGAAAATCTCCTCTTGCTTTGCGAAATATTTTCCTCTTGCTTTAACTCCCACTAAATTCCGAGACAAAATACTGTCGAGTGGTGGAGAGAGAGAGAGATTTTGTCCACGTCCCATGCTAGACCTACTGTGACGATCGAACAGTGTTATTTTTTATTCAGCATAATTTTTTCCATGCGATAACAATAAATCGCTTTAATCACTCTGGCATATTTTCGTTATTAGAGTTGTTGGTTGCTAATTATTTAATTTTATATGTTGCATTTTTATTGATTAACTAAAGAAAAAGAAACGTAAATGTAGATTCTGCAAATCCCAAAGTAGTAGTAGACGCAGTATAAGATGGAAAAGTTTACTAGCGTTATTTATTTACTAGTCGAAGTACACTAATCAATTTATCAAATTCACCGCGTTCGTCACTTGGCCCTTTGCTTATACTTTTTTAAAACCAAATCTCTTAAATGAGTTTTGAGCTTTTATAAGTAGATATAAAAATGAGAATTTTTTGAATTTTGAGCTCCTCTTTTCTTTGATTGGCATTAAAGCTAACAAGAGATGGATGAAGATAAGCACGTAAGTACTTTAAAGAAAGTTGTTGGCGGAAAAAAATTACGGAATATTGTCCCTGTTTTGGAATAAACAGCATCTTTCGTGGGTTCTTCCCCCATTTCCTAAGATAATGGAACAATTTTAATAAAATCAAAAGGGACTACTTATTCAAAATTCAATTCTGTGAAGTAGCTGTAATAAGATTTATTAGGAATAATTTTATAGTAATATTTCCTTTCGACGTCTGGGGCCATTTGAATAAGGACGCCGAAACGCTGTATTAGGTATTCAAAGAGATGAAAATTATTTCAGAAGAATAATATTAATGGGGATCGCTTGTCTGGATTCTGAACCTTATGACCAGGTTTATTAGGAACAGAGTGCCGAACGATAAAAAGAAAGCGTTCATTAGAAGTGTTTACGCAAAAGTACCCGTATCGGTTCTTTGTCCAATTGGAGACGCGCTTTATTCTCGAAAGCGAACTCAGTTCACCAATCGAAATAAAAAACTCAAAGGATTTCCGTTTATTCTCCAATCGAGTGATAAGGATATCCGTGTTTGTCGACCGATGTAGCTGGCTCGATACTGTACAATACGCACGTACAGCCAGCGCGGGCGGCGGGCTACCACAGTATGTAAATGCTTCTCAATCGATTTGCTTCTTTACTACAAAAAGTTAAAGTTGACAATCGGTATTCAACAGTTTTGTATAACTGACTTGCGGTTTACTGTAGATACATAGGTACTAAGCTAGGTGATGTGCGTATTCTTTGTGATATTCAAATCTCGAGTAGATTACCGTACCTACTAATTCTGACATTGCGTAGATAGATTCGGTTATTCAATTCTTTTGGAATACGCATACCGCACTAGTTTTCACTTGTTACCAATCTTAAGGTCCCCACTGCTGGGGAACAGGACTTCCCCATGGATGGAAGAATATTGGCAGAGCCAAAACCCGCAGTGCGGATTGGTGGGAATTACTCAACGACTGCAGATGCAGCCGACACCAACGACGGCTTAAAGAAACCTGAGAAAAACTATATGCCACCGGCTCCAGATGATTTTGCATAAGTAGTAGTATCGTGATGACAATTGCAATTTTATTCTTCACCAGTGACCACTCAGCTTACAGGAATGTTTAAAAGTATAATTATTATAAAGACTTTATTATCATTCAAAGAATAGACACTAATTGCCTAAACAATTCTGGACGTCTCTTATCTAATACAAAGCTATTGATTGACACATCACGACATGAAATCAATTAAATCCCTCGTGCCATTTAACAGAGCTTCGAATTAATGAACTTGTTATCACAAAAAGAAAATCTAAGGCACTCTTCAAAACGCGGAGCTTAAAAATACCCATCTACGGAAAATCGTTCCGGGAGCTCATTGTGAAAAAGGTAATTTCATTCCTTAGCTCTTCAATTTAAGAGCGAAATTACGTCAAAAATCTCGTTTAGTTCGTTAGAGAGTCGAGGAGCGGTGTCCCCGAGGGCCGGGGTTATGCGAGTGAACAATAGTGCAGTACCATCACCGGGGAAGATTGCTACGTGATTTTAATGGAAAATATATCTAAAATAAAATATATAGGTACCTAGCTGAAATATGTAGGTGCCTAGCTTTATTCATTTATTAAGCTTCACAAACTGCGTCGAAATATAACTGTGTATTCAAATTGTGTGGCATTACCTGCCGCACTCAGAGACGTCAATTAACTTTAATGAGTATTTAATATCAAAAATTGTCATTCAAATCTATTGGTCGTGTGGTGACGGCAGAGAAGAATACAATTGTCACCACTCCAAGTCTCTCCCGTGGGTGTCGTACAAGGCGACTAAGGATAAATCAGTGATGAGGAATGGGCAGCAGCGTTCCTCTTATACCATCTAGCTATGTACCTTCTGCGACTTTTGAGCCCGATAAATGGCAATAGGCTCGCCACCTATTACATGGGACCTAACATAACTGGCGAAACGTGGGTGCTAGTTCACCTCTGCCTACCCCTCCGGGATATAGGCGTGATTTATGTATGTGTACCTATGTATGTCATTCAAATCTAGACCATGGACCCTGCAAGAATAGCGACTAGTTTTGAATTGTAATTTTTTGACGTTAAGTACTTATTAACGTTATTTGACGTCTCTGAGTGCGGCAGTTAGACTTATTTTTGCAAGAAAAACAAGCTATTTCAACAAGCTATATTTATCATGTAGTTTTTAAGTTATTGATTCTCCAGTGCCCACTCATAGGAGTTGCCTGAAAAGTCCCATTTGTCCCCATGGAGGCAGTCATACAAGCGCTACCACCACCTTATTTCTCATAAAGCAAGAATTAATTTCATTAAATATTAAGATGAGAATATCGTTATTATTCGATTTCTGTTCAACACATTAGCCAGGTAATTACTGTGTGACAATTTGAAGATGTGAAAGGCCCGATAATTCCATATTGCGCGCTAACATTTAAGATGTTAAGCCTAAACGGATCGAAAGTTATACCGTGAAAGCCGTTATAATTAACATTATGGATAACAACTTTTTAACAATAGTACCCCAAATCTCTGCCGTGGGTGTCGTACAAGACGACTAAAGATAAATCAGTGATGAGGAATAGGCAGCAGCGTTCCTCTTATACCATCTAGCTTCTGCGACTTTTGTGCCCGATAAATGGCAATAGGCTCGCCACCTATTACATGGGACCTAACATAACTGGCGAAACGTGGGTGCTAGTTCACCTCTGCCTACCCCTTCGGGGATATAGGCGTGATTTATGTATGTTTGTATGTAGAAAAGAATCAAGCGCCTAGCTAGACTGATGAACCATCATCATAGCGATAGTTTCGAATATTATTTTTGTAAATGTGTTTATCATTATCACCAGCCCTTTAATGTCCCCATTGCTGGGACACAGACCTTCCCTATGGGTGAATTGGCCAAAACTCACCACGCCGGCCCAGCGTAGATTGGTGGTTATTACTACAGATGCAACTGGACTTAAAAAACACATCCAGACTAATTTATCAGAATTTTATCCGACAATGGTTTTATTCTCAATGTTCTCTTAACGTATTTCTCACGCTTACCTAGATCTACGCGTAAGGCTATTTATTTCTTATTGTTGCCACTAAAATGTCAGGTAAACAATAAACATAATATCTGATCTGCAGATAGACAGCAGAAAACGAGGTCTAGGCCAGACCGAGCTCTAAACGGAAATGCCAGTCCCACACGAGGCGCCCGCGCACGAATTTCGACAAACATTATACAATACGGTCATGACGTCGGCATTTATGGCTTAGAGACTTTAGGCTATGTTCACACGGCATTGTACTGCACGTTTTACGTTACGTTACGTTTTAAGGCCTGAGCATACGTAATGGGAAAACACCCCAGACGGGATGTTGACGGGGCCTCACTCGTACAAAAAGCCCGTGTGACATATGTTACGGAGACACGGACGGAACTTTTTGAACGAGAGAGGCCCCGGCCCCGTCCTGTCCGGGGTGTTTTCCCGTTACGTATGCTCAAGCCTTTACTGCACGAATTTTACAAGTAATGGCTCATACCTTGAGTATAGAACAATACAGTAAGTTCGGTTAGATTCATCCTGCAATCAATGCCATGTGAACCTAGCCTTAGAGTCCCGTCGAGGCAGGAAGAGGTTGAGGCACTCACACTTTTCAAAGCTCATGAATATCTGTTTAAACACCTAATTATACATCCATAAATCACGCTCTATGATCTCCGAAGGGTAGGCAGAGAGGTTTATTAACACCTACGTTTCGCTAACAGTTCACTGTATTGAGATCAAGGGGTTCCGTAAATCGCAGTATATTGCAAGGTGGTATAAGACGAACGCTATTCGGCCCATAACTCGTTGCTCTTTACTCTTAGTCGCCTTGTACGATACCCGCGGGAGAGATTGGGGAGAAATGAATTCTGCTCTGATGTCACTACATGGTACATAATTATTTAAAGTTTGTTATAAACACAGTGACTCGCTTTTAAAATAGAGAGATATGAGAATCATCACTGTGTCAAACGTATAAAATTTTCGTAATTGTTGATTAAAGAAAGTAATTAGATACAATTATCGACAAATTATCAATTATAACGAACTTTCGGTCCACTCCGGTGTTACACTATCGCTTACGAACTATTTACCAATGTTTGTCAAGTGATAAAACCGAGAAATAATTTTCCAATAACACTCATTGCGTAACGGCTATTTTTCAATATTCTTTCTTATTTCTTTCTTGTCTTGGGTGGCCGAGCGGTCAGGCACCTGCCCGGATAGCAGCGGACGCGGGTTCGATTCCCGCCTCAAGATCATAATTTTTCGAAATTCTTTTTCTAACCATCAAAATCTTTGTACTAATTTTTCTAACATTAACTGCCGCACTCAGAGACGTCAAATAACGTAAATGAGTACTTAACGTCAAAAAATGACAATTCAAAAAGAGTCGCTATTCTTGCCGGGTCCATGGTCTAGATTTGAATGAAAATTTTAGACATTAAATACTCATTAAAGTTATTTGACGTCTCTGAGTGCGGCAGTAAATAATGTTAAAATTAAAATCGAAAAGTTTATTTCTTTCTATTACCAACTTTGAAGAGCACGCAAAAAATGTGACACAAATCACCTATCTTTTGTTTTATTTGCACAACCAACAAGCAGCGCGCAATAAAACAATTTTGTCAATATTCGATAATAAGTTAATTGTACTGATGCGTTGTTAAGAATTAGGGTAAATCGCCCAGAATCGTCGTCTACAAATGAATATACAGTGTGGAATTTTGTAAAGCCACCTGAAGGGAAAGTACTCTTAATACTATAGATAGAAAATTTTACTCAAAGGAAAAATTCCTTTGTTTTTGAAAAGAAAGAAAACAGCATTTAAAGATTTTCGAAAATTCGCTTGCCACATTCGGGAATCGAACCAACCAAAATCTGTAAAATTACACCTGTACTTTTATTGCATCGATCGTTAAGGTCAATTATAAGATATAACTCTATCTCTCTCATTTTTATTAATATTATTCCGAAACATTTCTGACCTCTTTTTCATTGCATTAATTTTTACAACGCGCGTATTTTTACGTACAAATGTTTGAATAAAGAACTAATAATTTAAAAAGAAATAGGCCAGATAAATTGGCGAAATCGCTATAATTGTCGTGGATTTTGTATGTTTTCATCATTATTGGGTTTACTTAAAACAAACGGTCGGACGACATCAAGCTAACCGCTCCATTTGAATGTTCTATTTAGAAAGATACTTAAATATTTCCATTTTCATATCATGAGTAGGTATTATCGTTACGTAAACTTCCAAAGGAGTCATTTCGTTTGCATTTTTTTGGACTTCATTAAATAAGAACGGACAGCTGCGAGTGCTCAAAAACATGACATTTACGAGTTTCAGATGTCATGTTGTGTCCAACGCGAACAACTTGTATGCCATAATTGCGTGTTATCATATCAGATGGAAAGTGTCGGCTTTGGCCCCAGGTTAGCGACAGGGCAAGATAAGGCCTGGCTAAAAAACCTGCACAGCGCCTATCAAGATCTTCGCGGGAAAGGAACAAGCTCTTACAAAATACACTTGCCATTATGCGACGTTCTGTTTTTATTACCTATCTCTTTGGACTAGGCAGTAGGCATCTAGGGGAAACCGGATCTCATGTACAAAATAATTTTTGAAACATTCTCGCCAGCCTCGGTCTTTGCTCCCTCATGGAGGCAGAGCCCGTAGCACGGGATGTGGACACATCTCCTTCGGGGGAAAGAAAATATTTTCTTCTCGCTCTAACTCCCGCTAAATACATACATACATAAATCACGCCTATATCCCCGAAAGGGTAGGCAGAGGTGAACTAGCACCCACGTTTCGCCAATTATGTTAGGTCCCATGTAATAGGTGGCGAGCCTATTGCCAATTTTCGGGCACAAAAGTCGCAGTACATTGCTATTGCTAGGTGGTTCCCGCTAAATACTGAGACAAAACACTGTCAAGTGGAGGAGAGAGATTTGTCCACGTCCCTGTGCTAGGCCTGCAGGAAGGAGCTAAAGTCCCCGCCTCTCAGCTTGCGTATCGACAAATATTTATGTAGTTATTTTTATTCAAAGAATACCCCCTTTAGGCAGAATGCCAGCTTAGAGCCACCTTCCCCTATACTTTGTCTTCGTCACAACATTGTACTCAAAGGCGACCATGCTTACTGTAAATATGAAGTTCGAATGTCTATTTTTCAATTGCTTTTGCTTTCGATAAATAAATAAAAATAATCCGAGACACTTTCAACTATTTAAATAAAAGAATTTATTGCAGCACCAGAATCTCAAAACGTCGACTATTTGTACTATTTCACTTTACCAGGCTCACGCATCGGCGGCGTGCGTATTTACAAACATAAATAAGAGTTGGAATTCTACCAGTCAATTCCGTTAGTTCACTCCGCCTGCGTAGGAGTCAGTACCCAGCTCGGTTCGAGTGTGGAACTATTTTACGAGCACCGTGAACGCGTAGGACCGCTACCTATCGCCCACCCACCACTGTGTTTCCACCCAAGCACAAATTCTTCACAATAATTGCCGTAACATCGTAAATAAAAATAAGTTCACAGTGTTATCAGCTTAGGGGACCGGAGATTAGAGTTGTTTTTCTATTATTTTCTCGAAAGCTGTTATAGACCTACATATTTTTCATAATTATTTACCACAAAATTAGCGATCTAATAACTGAACTATTTTGAGATTTCGCTTCTTGGGCTTGTGAATCACTATGCGCTGTTTATTTTATTATTACAGTGTTAGCCATAAAAACCGGGTTAGGTGATGACTCGGCCAACAAATTAAAATAGTCGTCGAATTTAGATTTTCCTTACCTAACTACTGTGTGACGTAACGTAAAAGGCAAGGGGATAAGAAATAAAAAAAAACATACACAAATAATCCGCGAATTACCACTTTGCGTCTTATCTTGTTATGAAAACTAGAGGCCTATGGGCTAGATAATAAATGTTAATGTAACAATATAAATATTAATGCCGTGTGGTGACGGCAGAGTAGAATACAATTGTCACCACCGCAAATCTCTCCCGTGGGTGTCGTACAAGGCGACTAAGGATAAATCTGTGATGAAGAATGGGCAGCAGCGGTCCACTTGTACCACCTAGCAATAGCAATGTTCTGCGACTTTTGTGCCCGATAAACGGCAATGGGCTCGCCACCTATTACATGGGACCTAACACGGCGAAACGTGGGTGCTGGTTCACCTCTGCCTACCCCTTCGGGGATATAGGCGTGATTTATGTATGTATGTATGTATGTTTAATATTAATAATGTTTTACGTACGGAAAACCTATTACTATTTGTGTTTGATTCCCCTGTATTCATAGTTAACTTTGGATATGGACATTATGTTATTGATGCGAACATTTGTTTACATGTGCTATCAAAACGATTGACCGATTTCTGTAACAGCTTTAATCGATCAGCCGATAACTTGGTTTATGATTATTGTGCAAATTCACAAACTACTCGCTTATAAATTTGCCGTAGAAAGTAGATAGATACCTACATGGAACATAAAATATACTAAACCTAGATCTATAGGTAATTAACTTCACGGTGGAAAGGAATCGTGCACACACTAATAAAATTTAAATTATGCTGCGTAAATTACTTATTTATCTGAAAATAGCCAGTGATAGAGAAAATTAGAAGCTTAGCGTGGTATGGGCATGTCATGAGCAGGGATGATTGTTATTCTAAACATAGCTAGAAAATGCTAAGTTTATGCATAACATGAATAGATGAGAACGAATAAACGATGGATGGATAGTGTCATATTATCAATGAGCAAGAATAATGTGACAACTAGAATTAACGCGAGAAATACAAAACAAGAAATACAAATCTGAGGGCTCCGTTTAAAGTTTGTCTAATATAACATTATGTTTTATCATATTACAAAGATGCATTTACTCAAATATATGATAAGAAAGATTAATCACTAAACTCAAAGGAAGCCACAATATTGTTAGAGACGTAAGTATACAGATACAGGTTGGGCAAATGCTTAATTTTTTTTCCTAGAAACACTTACCTCGCAAAGTTACTGACTGACGTCTAATATTTATATTACACGCTTATTATGACCTTACTTACTAACGAACATGGTATAAGCCTTGAGTAGTTACTCAGTGTTTGTCTCCGTCTCACAAACATGATCGTGAATGCAAGGAAAAGTGACAAAACACTGAGCAACTACTCAATGCATAAACCGTGTTTATTAGTAAAGCCGTTAGTGTAAACAAATCAATGATAAGCTTTGAGCCAACAATAACTAATTACGCGCCACCGAATATGCAGCAAACATGGTAGCAATGAATAGTCAATTAGCAAGACAATCATTGATGGTAGTAACTATTATTGTATTCCGATCGAAACACCAACCCTCAACGTCGCTCCATATTTCGAAACGATTGGTCTATAGTCCGACAACTTCGTGCGCGACCCTCCTGCGGTACGAGAGACGGTGGCGGGGACGGGGCACAACACATGCCAGTGGGAGCGGGTGATGCGGGGAGAAGGGAATCTCACTCCTCGCCGCATCACCCGCCCCCGCTAACATCCAGAGCGCCCCATCCCCGCCACCGTTTCATACCGCAGATTACTGCAGGAAGGTCGCGCACGAACATGTCGGCCTATAATTGACGGACGTAATTAAACTCCCAAGTGAGAGCTTCGCCTCTGAATAACCATTTGATAGTCGAATGGGTTGTTCGTCGAAGTTACGGAGCCACATTTGAAGTTTATGAAGTTTCTGTGGCAGCAGTTAAGCAAATAACGTACCTACTACCTAATTATAGCGTCTGTTTTACTGAAGTTCTTCGTATGCATTTTCTATACTAGAGAAGGGTTGAATCTTACTTAGAAGTGTGTTTTTATGTGCTAGACAGGGAAGCTCTTGGTCTTCATCTCACCTGATGGTAAGTGACGACATGGGCCAAAGATGGAATCGAACTAACTTGGATATGGAACCCTCAAAGACAGAGGGGCCGGCTATCTTATCACAAATTGTCTTGGCACATTTTACATTATTGTTTTGCTTCCAGGCCGGCATGGAAGGCTCTCAAGCCAGCATGGAAAAACAATTAACATTATTAGCTACTCGAATTCAAACACGGGCGATAGTCGTTTGTTTTATTAAACACAACTCACGTTTCTTGTCCTAACGATTCGGTGTTTGACGAAAAACACTGTTTCTCGACTGCACACTGTTTTCGGAAGCCGTGGCAATATTTTCGTGAAACTCGTAACATCAAACGCTTACGGTGCAACTTAATCCGATGTTCGAAAGTAAGGCCCTGTTCACAAGTACCCTCGTGAGTGACTTAGAGCCTGTTTCACAATCGACAAGTAAGTTCTAAGTAGCTTACTTCGTAGTTCAATTGGCATATATTTCATATTACAACTATCAAATGATCTGCCAAGTAAGCTACTCAGAACTTACTTGTCGATTGTGAAACAGGCCCTTAGACGATTAAGGGGTTTTGGTAAAATGGTGCAGCATACAAGTCAAGAACATTCAAGAGCATCGAATAAGATCGTTATCATTCGATGTGTGTTCAATAGTGCCAATGAGAATTCAGATTTACACCTAATTAAAGACCAGCAGTTTTTTGCCAATAATTTTTTTGAACATTATGTTTTTTACTGTTCTTTGTAGTTCTCGCGATGGCAGTCGACGGCTTGTTAGGTTACCACAAATCATGCGACTTTATACCTTACGACAAACAAGATAGTCTGAAGTACAGTTGAACGTACAGACAACTACCACAAAATGTTAAATTTTCTAAGTCGACTTTTGGCTCTACTGCCAACAAAATAAGGTTGACAATCGATTGGAAATATTTGACAGATTTGGGTAGTCTGAAGAGCCGTTGACTGTACATCAGAACGAAGCCTTACAACCGCGAGGAATACAAATACAATCAGTTTATCGAATTGAATCAGCGAACGCGGTCACCATGCCCATGATAAAAAATACCGTTGCTCAATAATTGTTTGCTTTAAAGAGTGCATTTGGTTATTCACTTTTAAAAATGTTTTGTATTCCAGTTTTATTAAAAGTACCGGTCCACGGAATACTCATAGAATATTCATGGTTAAACGTGAAATTTACTTTATAAAGACTGACAGACTACCAAGACACGATATGATACCCATAGCCATTTATCGCGATGAACTTATGAAAATATATTTTTTTTGACAGTTCAAAGCGATAACTGACTATGTCATTAAGATATAGCCATATAGGTTTATTCAATTCAGGCTTATTCACGTGTTAAAATCCATTGATTTTTTACAGTTCAACGTGATAAATTGGACATTTATCGCGTTGTCATACAATGCAACTATTAAGGGTTACACAATCACACTGCTATATAAATATGGTAATAGAATCATCCCCTATGACAAAAAAATACAAATATAGTAATCTATCTACATAATAATATAATATTTGAATTAGTGTATAGATAATTTATATACCTACAAAACATACGGGTACGAATTGAGTAATGTCCTCCAGTTTTTCGCCGGTAAAATAAATAAATTTACATATCAGAATCTGGTAACAGTTTACAAAAACCAATAGAGGACACACAGTGTGTTTGCCACTGTGAAAGCCAACATTTATTCGACATTAAAGCGCTGCTCTACCGAAGGGTTCCCAATCAGGTAAATAGACGAACACACGTAACATATCGACATCGACACGAATGAAACGCTTGGACGAATTTCGATCATGCCGACGAATTCAGCGGTTTCGGAGTACCGAATTGAGTGGGTACGTAGCTTAATTACTCATTCCGGGCAGCGATTGATTAATGTGCGTCGTGTAGTTATGGCGCTTCTACACGGTGCATGTGACTTGCGCAAATTGAAGCACTTGCGCGGGTTATGTGAATCGTATAACCAGAGGTTTCCTAACTTTTTTCCTCATAGACCCTTTCAAAATTTTGCTGGTTCCGGTGGACCACCGAACCTACATTTCTACTATATTCTCAAAACTTGACAAAAAACATTAGATCTAATTATGAAAATTTGCCACATTATTAGGGTACATTGATAGGCAAAGTCAAACCAACACTATCGAAACCAGATACATTTTCGTGGACTCATTTTTTGTCACGCCAACGTAGAACCCCGTGGAGTCTCCAGTGGACCCCTGGGGGTCACCTGGACCACTTTGGGAATCAATGGTTTAAACGATTCCAGCAGAACGTACCTGTCCCTCTAGCCAAGTGGTCAAACGCATAGAATACAAAATGTATGAAACTGACGTATAACTGAGAAAACCATACGTCAGTTTCATACTTTTGTTTTCTATGCATTCGAATAAGTAGGTAAGCCACTTGGCTAGGCCCTCAGCTCAAATAACATGAGCAAGTAGCCTACGCGCACATCACATCGCGAGGGTTACTTGCGCACACATGCTGTCAGCTGAAACGAACAAGACCCATACACAAAGTACTCGCACGGGCAGCACGCACGAGTATCTTGACCAAGTAACTTGCGCAAGTAGCCCGCACCTTTGTTCATACAATGACCAACTAACTTAAGAATGCTGCTTGCACAAATAGCCTTTACTTGCTCCAGCTACTTGCACTGTGTAGAAGCACCGTTATTGGATGTCAGCTATCAAATCAGACGGAAGATCGGTTCGAACTGGCAATTGAGAAATACTACTACAGATGAATAATTTGGATTATGAATGAATGCTTTGTGATCGATGAGACACGGAATGCGGGACATTTCGTTTCGGTTTCGAATAATTATTTAATATAATTTCCGTTGTTACATTTTGTGGCTAATGAAGCTAATTAAGTTCCGTGGAATAATTTAAGCATACACAGTTAATACCGTATTGGATTGCAAATATCCATCATTACTTTATTTCTTCCTTACTGAAAAAAAATCGCACCGTCCTATTTTTATCTCATATTCATTTCTAAGACATTGAAATCGACAGTACCCTGGCAAAATTTTATGAGCGCAAGATTTAAGAAAATGTTGTTACATTTTTATTATACATAGGTTTTTTCTGCTCTTTTTAATCTGGCAAACCCGTTTAACTACTAATCTACGATTTTAGTTTCAGTGCAAAACAATAATTGTCTAGCAGTTTTTCTATGATCACTGAAAATTTAAAATTCATTTTTCTCAAAATGACATAGGTATTTGGCATTTATTCGGTTCTGTTAGAATACCGTCGAAATAATTTTACTTAGTTATACTATCAACAATATGCTAGTGTATTTATTTTCTGAATCTCACGGCCGATTGCGCAACTAAATATCTCGGTAATCACATCACAACACAATTCCTGGCCACCACTCGGCTCTAACCACGTACCGCGCTATAAACAATTATTATTGTGTCGCTATGATGAATCTTGCTTGATTAACTAGTACAACAGTTTGGTTAGCCGTCCTTGTAACAGAAACCCGGTGTATCAATTGAGCCCGCATTATTAACATAAACAAGCAGATCGCTTCTTAAACACAAAAGAGACCCGAGTCAAAATTGCACACCTTCAACAGTTAGTCTTATTGACATAAAGTTAGAACACAAAATGTCCGTATGTATTTTTTGAGTTGCGTCTCTATTGCACTAAATGAGCGAGATGTGTCGTAGCGTGCGCCGGCGCTTGCGACCGCGACGCCAGACGCACGAAACACGCAGGTTTTGTTTTAATTATGACTCTTTTGTAAGTACGTGACTTCTTTTCAAATACGGAATTATAGCTTGAATGGTGCACGGTGCGGTATGAATAATTATAATACATAATAAATATGCTTGTCGGGTGTAATGGTAGGTGGACCGAATTGTTTGCAATTGTTTAGAAATTCCACAAATCAATAAAAAATACAAAAACTGAAAAAATAGTAAATGAGATTTATTGGCAAGGTTATTGCTATCTATCGGGCATGAAAATCGCATTAAATTGCTAGATGATTTAGGGTGGTGACAATTAATGGTATTCTGCTCTGCCGTCACCACACATTATTATGTGTGGTCTTAACTAACATACATTCACATAAATCACACCTTTATCCCCGAAGGGTTAGTCAGAGATGAAATAGCACCCACGTTTCGCCAATAAGTTAGGTCCCATGTAATAGGTAGCGAACCTATTGCCATTTATCGGGCACAAAAGTCGCAGTACATTGCTAGGTGGTAGGTATAATAAGAGGAACGCTGCTGCCCATTCCTCATCACTGTTTTATCCTTAGTCGCCTTGTACGACACCCACGGGAGAGATTTGGGGTGGTGTCAATTGTATTCTACTCTGACGTCACCACACGGCCATCTTAACTAAGACCTCACAAAAGTCATTAGCGCGTCTAGCGCTATAGCAGTAATAATGTTTTGATTTTTTGCGACATCTATAACTGCCTAGTCCGTGAATTAAGACCGAATGGGATTTATGGTAGTCAAGGCACGTCGAGAGCTATTGTACGTAGCCAAAACCACCGGAAGGTTGACCGTAAATGCGTGCGTAATATATAAATAAGCAACCATAGTTGTGAACTTGGCTGTTATGAACGTAGACACTGAAAACGAGTCAGTGACAAAAACTAAAGTGTAAGTCTCGTTTATATTACATCGCAAAGAAACAATTTTATAAATAAGCGAAAGTGAAGGTGCAGGTTTATTCACATGTTTGTCGGTAATAATATTACTTCAAGCGAGCAACTTAAGCTCCCGTCCGTAGATAGTGTAGATACGTTCAAGATACCTACTCGATAAAGAACTACGGGCGCTTTGTAAACTCCTATGGGAAAATAAACAAATGGCGCTCAGACACGATGCGTTTACCTTCAATAGCGTTCAGCCCTTTTGAATAAATGATTGAGAACAAATAAAATTGTTGACTCTTCAAATGGTACACAGCCACACACGTATTCCTCGGCATTTAAACCACGCTATACCTACACAAGATCTCGCCAGCGCAATGGTATAGTGCGCTTGGCCTACAATTGCGTAAACTAAGCAATATTCGCTAAGGCCGGTCATTGGATGGGTGACCAAAAATGTATTAAGTATCTCGAGCTCCTCCTTTATTCGGAAGGCACGTTAAGCCGTTGGGCGCGGCTGCATCTGCAGTCGTTAATACCCACCAACACGCACTGGGCCAGCGTGGTGGGTTATGGCCCAATCTCCCTATATTCTTCCATTCATAGGGATGACCCGTGCCCCAGCTGTGTGGGGACATTAAAGGGTTGGTGATGTGATACAATATGTAAAAAACCCTGAACTATCATAATTTATTTAAAAACTATGGTAATATCAAACATTCAAAATTGTAAAATTAATTTTAGAACTTTACATACATTTTTGATTTACTAAACGAACAATTTTTATGGAGGAAGAAAATAAAATCGATTTTTTAATATCACCAAAGTAAAGTAGTTTTTAATAGTTTTTAATATCCCACAAGTAATCAGATGACAGATGTTAGCATGAATGTTCGTTATATCTGGTAAAATATAGAAATAATTTGTGGAATTTAGTGTGAGAGTAAGTGTAAGAGACCTCTCCCGCGGGTGCTGTAGGAGTAAGCAGCCCAAAACGGATATACTGCTTAAAATCTCCACAAGAGAGTGTCCGTTTTAGGGCATACCTCCCTACATTCCTCCTTTCTACAATAGTCACGTTAAACAATTCCGAATAAAATCTGTTAAAGTTATTATACCTATTTCTAATGTGTAGTGCTCGTGCAAATACAAGAGAACACCACGTTAAACCATTCAAAAGGTTGAAGAGCCTCTTCGAAGTAAAACATATTGTGTGGTATTACGTCGTTATATTACTCTCTCGATAGTTACCTCGTTTCGCACAATAGTGCCCCGAGATTATGATAACGTGATAAGGCATGATTGCCGACTCCGTCACGGCGTTCGCTGTGCGATAAAAATCTGACTGAGAACCAACTACACACGGCTTGTGTTGTGTTACCGGCCTATATTGCGCAAGGACAGAACTTATATTATTACTCGCTGACCCGGCAAACGTCGCCTTGCCTAGGTAATTAGCTAGGTAAAGGTATAAAAAAATGTCTTCAATCGATTGTCAACCTTAACTTGGTGGTAATAATAGAGCACAAAATCGATTGAAAAATTTTACCATCCTGTGGCACCCTGACGTGCTTTTGACTGTACACAAAAAAAAATCATAAAAATTGGTCCAGTCGTTTCGGAGGAGTTCAGTTACAAACACTGTGATATGAGATTTTTATGTAATAGACTAGTTAATCTTTCCCGTGGGTGTCGTACAAGGCGACTAAGGATAAATCTGAATATGATTAGGAATGGGCAACAGCGTTCCTCTTATACAGCGGCGTACCACCTAGGCTAGCAATGTACTGCGACTTTTGTGCCCGATAAATGGCAATAGGCTCGCCACTATTACATGGGACCTAACATAATTGGCGAAACGTGGGTGCTAGTTCACCTCTGCCTACCCCTTCGGGAATATAGGCGTGATTTATGTATGTATGTATGTGTAGACTAGCTGACCCGGCAAACGTTGTATTACCCTTATCACCTAGGAGTATAAAAAAAAAGCCTTCGGCCTATTGTCATACCTACCGAATAACACGAAATACCTTCATAAAAATCGGCCCAACCGTTTCGGTGGAGTTCTATAATACTAAACACTGTGTCACGAGATTTTTTATATATTATTAGATAATGTTTGTATAACAGGCGAATTTTACATGTCAATTCTTGATTAGTCTCTTATCTGGCGATCGCAGTGAGCACTTTCGAGTTTTATTCAGCATGATTATTTATTGCGTTAAGTAATTATAGGACGTTACATCACGTCAATGTCCGTGTTACTTTAATGCACTTTTGACATCCGAATGGTTGACCATCATCATTTACGGGTGCCTTATTGATTTGTTTAATAATTAAAAAACCTCGATTGCTTCCAACACTTTGACAGGCGAGAGTGTATTTTTCACTGTCTGTGAAAAAGACGCTCTCGCTTGTCAAAGTGTTACACAGTTTACACAATAGAGTATTAATAGATTCTGAATCTGAAAAGGAACCAAACTTGTGTCTAAGTAGGTTGATGCATTAATAAACCAACATTTACTTATGGAAGGCTCATAAACTGTACGTACTTACGTAAGTATCTCCCATATTATGCATATAGAAATATTAAGTATTTTAATTTTTTAATGCAAAGCAAACCATTTTACGCATCTTTAGATCACGTCTCACAGCCGTGCCAGCAATGCGACAATACAAGCGTGTTTGTAGGAACATATTCAAATTTAATAAGATTAAGTGTACCATTTGAACGTAAGGTTCACACCGTGAGTGCATTATCCGTTGGTGCAGGCCGTTTACGATCCATAGAGCCAGTCCACCCACTCGGGCGACCTCCCGTCCAGTCGGAGAGACTCCCACCAGTGTTTAGAGTTCAGCGACATCACTTTTATTGTTACTTGGAAAAATGTGACCACAAAAATTGATGTCTCAATACTTTTCCTGCGTTTCGCTTCTTAAATACAAAAGAGACCCAAGTCAAAATGGCATAGGAACCTACAACAGTTAAGTCTTATTGACATAAAGTTAGTTCACAAAATGTCCCTAAGTAATTTTTGAGTTGTCTCTATTGCACTAAATTAGCGATTTGTGCTGGTTCCTTTCCCGCGTAAAAAGCTCCAATCATTTCTAGAATTTGCTCAAAATTAGTTGTTTGATTAAAGGTAAGAGTTTCTTAATATTGTCCTGATGCAGGACTGACTATTGACATATTGTTCTTTGTGATAAAATTTATTATTGTTGTATTACTAGAGAAAGTTTCGAGTTAAAAATTAATAAAATTCTATTTCATTTAATCATTTGATAGTACATTTTTATATAGTACAAACTTGTATGCTAGCATAAACCTTCCAAGATACTAATTAATTCACACGTAAATTAGCCAAATGACGTCATTCACGGCTATTGGGAACACGTCTTTGTTAATGCTAGGAATTCGTCATCTCAATGTCAAACATGTACCTTTGGCAGCTAAACTCCAATGGCACTGTGGGTTAATTAAGGAATGTTCAATATGAATATATCAACTAGAATAAACCATTCTAATGTGCAGACAATCGCGCGGCATGTTAGCAGTAATTGCAATATTTTGTATGAACTTAGCACTGTCTGCCTAAAGATATTACTGCTCAAAATCGACTAGAAAAGTATGAAAGGTTTTGTCATCTTTCTCACTGAAAATCAATAATAATTTAAATATCATTTAAAGGCGCGAATCAAATTGTGCTGGCTTTATTTCGAATACAGTATTCTCTAATCTTATTAACATTTAAAAACTTTGTAATTTGCCAAAACACATTGCCCCGCAACGATATCAGTACACCTTATAATATAACACTCATTTAACTAGCAAAAGTTTGTTCTAAGTTTATAACGACGGAACTTGAGAAAGTCAATAAAGCAATATCGGTTACAACGTCTTTCAATCGAACAATAAGTTTAACTGCCGCACTCAGAGACGTCAATTACATTAATGAATACATTATGTCAAAAAATTTCATTTAAATCTAAATCCAGCAAGTGTAGCGACTAGTTGCCGTTTCATAACGTCAATGAGTACTTAACGTCAAAAAATGACAATTCAAAACTAGTCGCTGTTCTTGCCGGGTCTATGGTCTAGATTTGAATGAAAATTTTTGACATTTAATACTCATTAAAGTTAATTGACGTCTCTGAGTCACGTCAAATTATCCTCACGTTAAACAATAACAATAGCAGTCGGTCATATTTTAAATTTATTGTAGCAATCAGGGAAATCCTAGAAAAATGTGAAGTTGCCGCCCCTTCGTAAATGCTTTTAGGGGTGTTATGTGAGTGGGATTAGATTGTGCTTAGAGCACTTCACAGACACAGAGTAGAGGACGCACTTAGACAACTCGTGCACATTGTCTGATATGAATCACAGACTTCCAGTCAGTAAATATGTAGTTGTGGCGCGAATTGGCACGTGCGTCAGGGCACTAGATCGATTTAGGGCTTTCTCACACAAACTAATTAAATCCATTTTTTGCCAATACCGAAAAAAGTCAATGTGAAAATCAATAAGGATCATTGCCAATATTTAAAGATACATATCATTACCACCACCATAACAGTAAGAGTGATATGAAAATTTAAGCTAAAATAGTCAGTCAAAATAACTACAAGGACTTTATCATTGCCAATATTTAAAGGAACATTTAAAGATACATGTCATTACCACCATTATAATAGTAAAAGTGATGTGAAAATTTAATTGTAGTGACGATGGTAGTATTACACATACATACATAAATCACGCCTATATCCTCGAAGGGACAGAGGTGAACTAGCACCCGCGTTTCATCAATTATGGTAGTATTAATTATTTACAAATAGCATCCACCACTGACAAACTATTTTATAATGGACCAAACCTTATAATCATCAAAAGATGTTCCTTTGGAGGGTAAACAATGTACCTATTTCAATTCTTAACGTGGTGGATTATGAATTATGTACATTATCCACATGATACACTGGAAGGGGAGCTAGATAATCACAAGGCAACAAGGGCTGTATTCATTCTAGTGAGTAATGTGGATATTATGGACAATAGCAATGCAGAACTGTAATTATCGGGGCCTTGTTCCTGACAATATGTCGTTTAAGCGGGTCGCAAGTTGTAAGCTTGCAAGCTCTTTCACAATAACGACGACACTGTCTGTGTAAGAACACAGAACGACATAGTAGTAGAGGTCAGGACAGGAGTGATAAAGAATGACAAGAAAAGGCAGAGATCAAGGTTGACAGCGTTTGTAAGATAGTTAGTGCACAAAAATATTCATAAGGGTCACATTGTTGTAGCGAAATGGCGACGGAACCTTGGAAACTTGAACACAATCAACTTATTGCGTAAAAAATTTTGCTTATTCTCAAATTTAATAACAATACCCTAACCCTACACACCCGAGGTTGCTCGCGCTTTCGCGAGGACCATAACGGGGCATTCCCTTGAAGGGTTGCCTATTTATCAATATCTAACAATAATACATAAATACAATAAATCATGCCTACTTGTCCCCGAAGGGGTAGGTAGAAGGGAATTAACTACCACGTATCGCCAATTGTGTAAGGTCCCATGTAATAGGTGGGAAGAGACTATTGGCGCCTTTTGTGCACGTAATTTCGCAGAATTCAATATAATGCCTAGGTGGTTTAAGACAAACGCTGCTGCCCATTACTCGTCGCTGTCTTAATACCATATCCCTTTGTTTAGCAGTAAACTCGGACCTAAACCTTTTTGGACCTAAAGGGAACCAAACGTTAAGAAGACCAACAACGTGACGTCGGCATTTTTAACCACTCATCTGGGCTTTTAAGATCGTAAGAGTCTGTCTGGCTGCATTTGCAAATCATTAGAACCTATTAATCATTACGATGAGTACGTAAGGGGGAGTTAGTATGGACATGCTGCGAGACGGGATGCCTAGAATGTGCCTAAAAAAGGTATGACCTTGAATGTTGATGAATGTCGAGTTAGAGGAGGACTATTGAAAAGATGGATGGATTGTGTGGGGCATGCTATGAAGATAAAGGGTGTGGAAAAGACAATAGAGAGTGGAGAAATAGGAGATACTGAGCCAACATAACTTAAGCCACATGCAAAAAAAAATCTTGCCAAATAAAAATTGGTTCAAAATTTTTTACTCTCTCGCTGCTACTTGAATCGGAGAACGTTATTATTAAGCTGTATTGATTGCCAATTGATGGCTAATCAAAGCAATTTTGCAGTTAATTATCGTTTTAATTAAATGGAAAGGATCTTGCTGGCCAATCAAAAACTGGCAATCGGTAGATTTGATTAAATAACAATTCGTTTTAATTCGACTTTATTAAAGGCCACGAGTGGATTTTTTTGTTCGAGTGGTAATTAAATTAAGCTAAGGGGCTAAAATGAGAGTCCTGTCTATGTTTGTTAGCTACCGTTTTAATTAGACTGGCGTATTTTCATAATTAAAATAATAAATGCTTTAAAATTAAATCAAAATGCATGCTCAATTTACTATTTACTCAACGTATGCAATAACATGTAATCACAATTGATGGACAATGTATTTGTTACCATACCTAAAAAACAGGAACAAAAATTTTCAATTACATTATTTTAAAATATTAAACAATATTATTATTTTGATTTTTTTACATTATTTAAATACATTGCATAAACGTTAGAAAAATTAATGCAAAGAAAATAGGGTATTACATTTTAAAAATAAAAATAAAGCCTTGATGCGGGTGTCGAACCCGCGTACTATTATACATTTTATTTGTAGGTCCACGTTCTACTGTTTAGTGAACGTCAAATTTTATAATAATTATGTTCAATGGCTTCAAATCCTTGATTCGCTGTTGGCTGAGCCGCAATCTTGGAGCCGTCAAGTTGTTGTAATACAATTTGATCGACAGCAATTAAGCCGTCTTCGATCGAATGATTGACGTGGGAATTAACACGTGCCTCACCCTGTAATGCGCTTTGAACAGATCCAGAGAGCTGAGACAAGTGTTTAATTCATGTGTCTGCAGAGCTTGCATGCTGCAACCTATTCCAGTCATGATTGCAAAGGTTGCTTCGCAACGGAGAGAGTTACGCGTTTATTTTCCTGTAATTAAAGTTAATTTATACATACCTACGATAAATTACGCCTATTTTTAAGTAGTGTAGGCAGAGGTGTCTTTCGTCTAGGTGGTATAAAACGAACGCTGCTGCCCATTACTCATCGCTGTCTTAACTCTTAGTCACCTAGATGGGGGTGGTGACAATGGTATTTTACTCTGCCACAACCACACATCGTCATTAAGCTTTTCTTTTAGAATAGTTAAGTTTATCTTTCATTAAATCACCCTTAGTCGATAATCTTAACTTTATAATGACACACATTTGGTTCATATCTCAATATTCAATCAGGATACTTTAATCTAACAGAGATGACTGTGTGAAGTAGCGCAGGTGTGCGAGAAAATTTCCCACTAATACAATCTGTACGCTTCCTACAAAGCTAGAGGAACACAATTGGAGTGTTTTTCTTTATGCGGCTAAATAAATTCTGTTTTATATTTGGTCGCCATTGAGTCATCATAGGTCCTTTAATGTCTAGCTGAGGCACGAGTCTTCCATATGGAGGAATATAGGGGGAATGGGCAGTGGGGATTTTAGGGTAGTTTTTTCCTTTTAGTTTTTGCAACCTTTAATTGCTTAAGTTTTCTTTATTTGGCTTGGCAGAGGTGAATGTGACCACTGGAGTAGGGTAAAAGATGCAAGCAAAAAAGCAAGTGGTTCCCATGTCATAAAAGTTGGTCTCATTTCTAGCCCGCCCCATTCCTGACAATCATTACTTATAAAATTCATTGGGCACTCCTAACCATTCACGTAGAATCTACGGATCGTTAAGTAGACTCTTCTTCTGATGACTAATTCCGAATTCTTTATATTCCAAACTTGGAAAAAAATCCTTAAAATTTAAAAGTAACAAGAAAGGGAGACGGAACTTTGAAAGAAATGGTAATTATGCTCAGCATTTCCCGCCTCCTCTTTTATGAAAGTCGCGCCTTAGAATGCTCGCCCACGACCGAGATTTCGGAGACAGACACGATACTATTGCGACTCCAAAATGTTGGTCGCCTTTTTCTGTCCTGTGCATTGTGATATTTGGCTCAGTGTTTTGTTTGCCTGCAGCTTTGTTTTAAAATTGGGGCAACATTAATTTGTCAGATTTAGGTAATACAGTTTCCGGAATCAAAACTTTGAGTCTATAGAGCGGTTTTCGTCAAATAGGTATATTTTCATAGTAGGGTAT
Organism: Cataclysta lemnata; assembly: GCA_963931975.1. Lineage (NCBI taxonomy): Eukaryota > Metazoa > Arthropoda > Insecta > Lepidoptera > Crambidae > Cataclysta > Cataclysta lemnata. The sequence goes on from OZ008338.1 coordinate 23,311,253, forward strand.
GGACGTAGAAGGTTACGAGACCAAAGAAAGAATGGATGGATTGTGTAAAGGAAGGAGGATATGGTGGATATTGGTGAAGGATAGAGAGGAGTGAAAGAAGACATGTTGGTAAGTAAGACCCCGCCTAGAGTAAGAGTAATGGCAAGAAGAAGAAAAAGAAAGTATATTTGCATGCTTATTACGATAATAGCAATTTTCAATAAATTCGCTTATGTAGAGTTCGCGGTAGTTATCGCTTGGTTTTTTAATTATGTATTCAGCTTATTCTATAAGGGTGTTATGTCAAAACATAAGCCTGACAATGATATAGGTAGTTTGCTCAGGCAGTGTAAAGTTCTAGATTATACTTAAGGCTAATAATTATGGTATAAAACGTTTTCTTTCTAAAGCGTTTTCCATTTAAAAGTCACACTGTTTGACCGTGCACATTAGCGTTCCCACTTTTTCTCATTTCTACTTTAAAATTGATATGTCGACAGACATTCTAATGGGCTGTCTGCTGTCATGAAGACAGGGTCATTACAGTGTTCACGGACAATATAACTCAACAAGCGGCAAGTGTCAACGATTATGGAAAGGAGATAGGTGAAATAACGTTCTCGGAAATGTTGTTAATAATAACAATTTCAGTAAAGAAGCACAATATTTTTGACTGGTTATTGGTTAATTTTCAAAGAAATTTATGTACGGTAGTATTATACCAGGTGACTTTTTTATCACTGCAAACATTTTTGGAATTCGTTCAGACCATCAAACTGAACAATTTTCATTATAGGAGCAACTCCAAATTCACGAAAAAAATGTTAATACCTACTTGATCCAAATGTTTGAAACAGCTGTTATTTTTTTCGTGAATTTGGAGTTGCTGCCATAGTGAAATTTGTTCAGTTTGATGGTCTGAACGAATTCCAAAAATGTTTGCAGTGATAAAAAAGTGACAGGGTATATAAGTTAGTTAATCTCATAAAATAACAACAATTTTGAAGCAAAACTACTTAGATTATTAATATGGATAAACTTTTTTTTTCTATTTGGAAATAAGTGTAAAAATAATTGAGTTTCATCATCTTTTATTACCTCCATAAGTTTGATAATAATTGCAATTGTGATAAATTGGTATGTTTAAGTATCGTTCAGTTACTAATTTTATTAGCTACTTATTTTATGTTTAATGATCTGTGTATTATCTATTTTAATTATTTAACGTTCAGTAAAAGTATTAAGAATACACTTAAGCAAATAAAACAATTGGTACAGGAAGTTCTATAGGATAAGAAAATAAAAGTAAGTTCTGTTCCCTTACAACCGCTCGATATTACAGTTAGAGGAACACCAATAGCTTTCCATGGATTCTCCGTGCAGATGCGGGGTCCATAGTGTAGCAGGGAGGGAAGAATGCCTTCTATAGTATTAGGAATATTAGATTAGAAAGATTAGGTAAGGTTTTTTTTATAGTTTCTTCTTATTCTTCTCCCTGTCCTTATCCTTTTTTTTTTTTTTTTTTTTTATGAGGGGGAAATGCTTTTGTGCATGTCCTGTACCGCGGGACAGTCAGTACAGGGGTCTGTGGGACTCCGCGGTGTGTCGAGAGCACCGTGACTACCCACTAAAAACCCCTCTTGCGTCTCCATCTAGCGTAACGCCGGGACTAAGGGTGACAGTAAACCATATCTCCTGTCCCGGCTTGTCGCATTTGTCCAGTGGACGCGTCTCTTCGCGCGGATGTTGCGCAGTCATCACCGGCGGACAGCCTGATGTTGTGGCTGCCGTCCTGTTTCGCTCCTAGGCTGTTGGTGTAAGTGTGACGGCGGTGTCCTAGGCCGCCGTCCAGCCCGATCAGTTGGCGGGGATGCCAGCGTACGCCCTGCGTCGCCTGCCTACTCTTCGGCGTCTCGCCGGATCGGCATTAGGGTCCTCCTCGCGGAGTCGCTCATCTGCCTCTTTCGCCTCCATGACCACCTCGCAGAACCTGCGGACTGCTTCCCAGGCCTCTTCACCTCCGACCATGGCACTCACAACATTGGGGAGCGATAGATTGCCACCAATTGTTGTTGTGAGCACCGCTCTCTCGTCTGTCCATGCATGGCACTCCTCTAAGGTGTGTTGGGCGGTATCCTCCGTCGCCCCACACTGGTGGCACTCCGTGGTTCGCTCTCTTCTCGCCACGTTGCACAGGTATCTCCCGAAGCAACCATGCCCCGAAAGAACCTGCACAAGGCGATAAGAGAGCGAACCCTTGCGGCGCCCTATCCACTCCTCCAGAACTGGTCTAATCGCCTCAATGGTGCGCGACCCGGCGCTAGGCGTAAGAAGCCTTCTGCGCCACCTCACAAGCGCTTCCTCTTGCGCATCAGTGCGCCAGGATGCCACCTCTTCTGGCAGGGGTTGTATGCCTTGCTCTTTCACGTCCGCAATCTTACGGTACACCGCCAATTGTACCCCCGCGTCCAAGTCCCATGGCGGGGTGCTGGCCACAACACAGGCCGCCTCGTAGGAGACGGTGCGATATGCTCGAGCAACTCTGACTGCCATGATCCGCTGCGAACGGCGTAGCAGCGTTCTGTTGTGGGCAGTCAGAGAGTCCGCCCATATGGGCGCCCCGTAAAGGGCCACCGATCGCACCACACCAGAAAAGAGGCGCCGACATCTCCCGCTAGGGCCTCTAAGATTGGGCATTAGCCTGCTTAGCGCCATCGTCACTTTCCCTAGCTTCGGAGCAATGTACTCGAAGTGGGGTTTAAAGGTCCACCGGCTATCGAGGACGAGTCCTAGGTACTTCATCGTCGACCCGACGCCGATGGACACCCCTCCAACCATCAGTTCAGATCTGACGGGCGGCGCCTTGCGCGGCCCATGAAAGCATATGGCTTCTGACTTGTCCAGTGCGACAGTCAGACCAAGCCTTCTAATGCGGGCCACAACTTGGGCCACGCCACCTGTGGCCAGGACCTTGGCTGCCGCGAATGTCGACTCCTTGGCTGTCACTAGAGTGTCATCCGCGTAACAAAATACGCTGACACCAGGGAGATTAACGCCTCTAATGGCCCAATCGTACCCAATGTTCCACAGAAGCGGTCCTAGGACCGAACCCTGTGGAACACCGCACGACACTGATCTGTGGCCCCATCCGTCTGCCTTTGGGTAAATGACACTCCTATCTCTCAGGTAGGAGCATATCACCTCCCTAAGGTACTGAGGGACCTGGTGGTACCTGAGCGCCATCTCTATGCTTGCGTGGGGCAGGGTGTTAAAGGCGTTGGCAATGTCAAGAGACACTGCCAAGACAACCCTACCCGCTGCAATTTCGGCCTCGGCAAGAGCCTTCACCTGCGCAATAACGTCAATGGTGGACCTACCTCGCCGGAAACCGAACTGATTTGGACTCAGGTCTGGTCCATGCTCCTCCAAGTGTTTGTTGAGGCGGGCGGTGATAACTCGCTCGAAGAGCTTGCCCGCCTCATCAAGCAAGACAATAGGCCGATACGCCGAGGGAGACTCAGGCGGGCGGCCATTCTTCCGTAAGAGGACCAATTTGCCCACCTTCCAACTACTGGGGAACCGGCCCTCCTCCAGGCATCTCGACAAGAGTCCTCTAAAGCGAGGTTCCAAACCGTTATTAAAAACGATGACCCATGCCTTCCCGGGTATACCATCCGGGCCAGGGGCCACGCTCTTGCTCTGTAGTCTTAAAATTGCGGCTCCAAGCTCGCTCTCTGTCACTCCGGTAAAAGTCCTGTCCGAGTTGTCCACATCCTGATCCCTGTCCTTATCCTACTCTAAGTAGCTTTATATATGTATTTTATTCGTATTTTTTTTCTTTTGTTTTAAATTGTAAATTTCTTAAAAAAGTTAAGTTAAATCCCAAAATTTTTTTTGCATATCTCTGAGCTAGCTAAACACAATACGTACCTACAATTATTTAAAAGATCTTTAAATAGCAGCTGTGTTGCGTGCAAAAGAAGCTTTAGATTTGATTTCAGCATTTGGAACTTGTGACCCGAGTATAGGTTTACGGGGCGCCTTCACAAGATATCAACGCAACGACTTCTCTCTGTTTTTTGCACATGGATATTAATAGTGAAATTGCGTAAGCGTCGTGGACTCATCGGATATGACATTTCATTATCGATCGGAGAAAAATTACAAAATACCCTATAGTACCTACCAAATTGTTTACCAACTCATTTTATCTGTCGCCGTTGTATCACGAGTTTATTAACCGCTTAATATTTCATGAGTACATACTTGAACTGAACGGAATTTCCTCGGGGACTGTCTGTGGAATGGAAGGCGTTTAAGAACCACATACTTCGATTGTGGCGAACACATTTTTTTAGAAATAATGACAATTTTCCGTATCGGAAAATTTTGGCATGAACACGCCTTTACTAAGAACAGCGATAAGGTAAAAGATAATAGGGAGCGCGTAGTTAGAATGCGCCATGACTTTTCACTTTGGCCCAAAGAGCACTGGTGGGTATTCATTACTGGACATGCAGCCGGCACTGTGCCTCAACGTGCCTTGCCTAGCACTGTGGAATACGACGGCGTAACATTATTATTATACTATTTTTTTGGTCACCCACTTAATGACCGCCCATAGCGAACATTTCTTTGCTTATGCAAACGCAGGCCTAACGCACTACCCTATTGATGCTTCAATCAATTAGTTTGGAATTTCATACAATTTCAAGTGACTTTAACTAACATCCGAGGCTGCAAAGTTGTTAGTTGGCAGATATATTTAAATCACTGCTTCTCATCGTTTCCGCTGTGCATTTATGAGATTTTTTAGCAAAACTTTAATTAGGTTACGATGGGACTGGCATGTCTTTTTGTAGACAAAAGTCCTAAATTAATATAAAGATTTTAAAAAATCAATTATATTTGGAAAATTTAAAGTCAATCCGCACACAGTCGCGGTTGCTTCGTCGGTTGTGTCCATAGCGCGGTGTCCATGTCCGACCGCAATCGGATTATGTATTGATTAATAACACTGCAGCTTTACAGAAACAAACAAAAACCCGGCCATGTGCAAGTCAGCTCGCGCACGAAGGGTTCCGTAAAATTATCTATAATACATACTTAAATCACGCCTATATCCGTGAAGGGGCAGGCATTGGTGAATTAGCACCCACGTTTTGTCAATCATGTTAGGTCCCATGTCTTATTATTAGGGTCCTCTATTTTGCGATTCTATTCTGAATTTATTCAGTAGTGGATTCATGGTTTATAAATATAATTAACTTTCGCCTTTTAACTTTCGCGTTTGTTTAGTTGCCGTTGTATTTAGTTGGCGTGTATTTTTCATCATAATCCTACTATGTTTCAGTTTTTCTGGGATTTATAGGGATTTGATATAGGCTGATTTTATATCTGATTTTAGGAAATTGTCAATCTTTCTTAGCTTGTTTTTAATTCAGCCTGTTAAGCGAACGCTTTCTCGTATCAAAGAGTGTATACGTTAAAGCGTTTAAGAATTAGAACGCCTATTGATAAGCGTGTGCTCGTACATGTACTCAGCTAGTAAGTAAATATTATTTGTACCTATAGAAGCAGGTTGCCAGTCCAAAGAGAAAGCGGTAGCGAGTGTGATGGAAAATAATTTTACAAAAAGTTTTATTACAGAGACAAAAATCTTAGTGTTAATGGATTCATCGTGCGGGTGTTGGGTGCAGAGAGTATCAGAAGAGAAGTCTTAGGATTAGCAGTGCTTAGGACTTGTGACCCATGTGTAGGTTTACGGGGCCCCTTCACAACATGTCAACACTCACCTTCGCTACCCATCATCTCCCTCTGCTCAAAATTATACAAAAAGTTTTTTATTTTAATGTTTACCTGAAGCAAGATGAAAGACATGCTGACAACATTAATGTATGAATTACATACATGTATATGTATGTAATTCTACCCTTCGACCGGTAATTAGTCAAAGAAATACTCAGGAGTCTTAGCACATATAAGAACGCCAATTGGGCTTGATATAGTAAGTCTTATTCTGCATAATGAATATGAAAGAGTAAACCCAAATAGAAATAGTTATAGGGAGCAGGTGTAAGTTTTTAGTCATAATTTTAGAACACACCATACCTGGAACTCATTTTTGAGATATTATGTCGTTTTTTATTCTATATCTGATAACACTGTACGTTTTAAATGACATTTTAAAATAATAAAAAAAATATTAGGTGTTTATTTTATTTTATGACACCGTCAAACGTATTCACAGCCCATTTATTCATACGTGTTAAAGGCACAGCTTCAAGAACTGCTACCAAAGGTGCATCAGTGGCTAGTCTCTTATGAAACACACCATCTGCTCCCGAGTTATCTAAAGTACTTATACGCACGTCCATACGGCGCGGTCTGCTGCGGTCGACGCCCTTGGGTATCGTAGGTAAACTAGCTTATCTTTCATTTTATAGACTTTATATTAAGTTACGATATCGCTGCGAACTCATAAATCTAGACAAGCTAGGCTAGCCGGCTACGCATCGTGGAACGTAATGCAGAAGTAGGAATTTGCAGGCTTAGCTAGACCAAAACACTACCTGTATTCTTGACCGTCTCATCACCAGTTCTGCAGCAAACCGCAGCCTAGAAGCATTTCTTGTCTTGTCGAGTCGGTAGATAAAAATAGATAAGATATGAAGACGGAAAATATTAAATAATAAGGCTGCTTAATTAATTTCTTGCAAAAGTAAGTCTGACGGATCACAGATTGAAAGTCCTTAAGAAAGTTTAGACCTTTTGAGTTGCGTAATTTTTTATTTAATTTGGCTAACAGTATTGAATTGCATATTATACATTGCGAAGGCATGAATTTATTAACACCTACAATAATAAGGGGAAGCCTTTTGCTAATTCTCAGGGAGGTAAATACCCGTAGGGGACCTATATTGTTAGGTATAACGTAAATGCCTATTCCTCATTACTGTTTTAACCCTTACAAAACCCGCGGGAGAGATTGCAGGTGGTGGTAATCGTAAAATGTTATATAAGTAAAATAGATAACAATATATGGATCAAGGAATTAATAGAAACATTAAAAGGCAAGTCAGGTCCTCCATTATTAATAGAGAACATGTTACAAAATGTCCTTTTCAGCGTTTCAATATTATTTTGGTGATCCTTTAATAGCAGTTACAAAGGGCTGATTAACATTCGACGTTCGAAATGAATTCCAGCAGGCATTTCCGTGAAAAATGACATAAAAATAAAATTGAAATGAAATGATCACAGGAATGGTAATTGAACAGAAATGCTAATACAGACGCGGGGTATTGGGATGGTGTGGTGGATTTCTATATTTAATTCCGTTGACAGATCAATAATTGCGAGGCTTTGTGATTGCCGAAATTCTCTGGGCTCCATTGAGTTCTAGTTTGATTTTTCCTATTGAATTTTGGCAAAATATAATTGATATCAGGTATCACCAACACACGGAATGTTACATACGCGGTATGTTACATTAGACACACGGTATTTTGTTGTTATTGCCAATGTTTAGAATAATGTAACTCTTATGTTATGTTCTACTAAGTATTACAAAGAAATGGTATTAGAAATTGGTAGAGAAGTATTCCTGGAATGATCACAAAAGTTAGTTCCGTACAAGACTTTGTTTTCAGCGGCAATTTAGGTCAAAAACTAAACCAATTTTCTTTTCTGAATTATCTATGTTGACTTGTTGTCACGTGTCATGAAAGAAAGGGCCACATTGTTAGAAATCAGATGTTCCCTCGATCTAAAATAAGATTCCTGGAAAGATTTTCTTTGTACACATTATTGCTCCCACTCTGACTGCTGTATAATTTCGATGACACGTGTTTTCTTTAGTTATCATGGAATGAATTCTGCTAGAACTTGCAGATGGCAAGTTCTAGCGTATTAAATCTATAATGAACATAAACCATATTACAACCCAACAGAACACATATTTTCTCTGCTTTTCGGATACACGCAGATTTAGAACGCAGCCAAATTGGGTTATTATTTCCATCTGTTGCAGGGTGGTCGGCTAAGTGGCTTGAATGATGGACTCCATTTTAGACCTTTGAGAAAATAATAACCTTAAAAATCAATTAGAGAACCAACAATCATTATAATGCTAACAATGTTTCAACGCTTTAGTAATAATGTTTTAATGCTTTTTTTTAGGCAGTTGGCACTAAAGCAGGTTTAAGTGGCTTCCGAAACGTGCACCAAATTAGGTCCTTTTTCGGGTTAGGCAATCACAGGCACAGCTGCAATGTTACTTTTTGCGACTGCAAAACAAACGTCGTGTTTTGTGAACTTTTTTTTGAGTGAGTCCAAGGAAATTATTGTAAAGAGCTTTTAGGCACGCCAAATGATGATAATAACACGCGAGTTAAATAATAAATTGGTGTCATTACAGAGGCGAGGAAAAGATGTTTCAACCAAAAATATTGGTAATGCTTTAAGCTCCTTTCAATTAAGTGTAAACAAAAAATACAAGAGAAAGGGCCCGACGTGCCAGCCGAAGCTAACACAGACACTGAAATACTTGTAGCTAACTGAAATTTAATGAACACGAGACGTAAAAAGAATGGGACAAATAACTATTGGGCCGACAGAGAGACAGCTATACTAAAGCTTTGGAAGCTGCTGATTATTGCTCGCTGTGCTCAATGAATTTAATTAGTATTTGGTTATAATATATTTGGTATGCTCCACTTCTTCCTTAAAAAGTGACATTGTTGTCGGATACGAAATTCAATTTTGGAATCTATTACCGTTTACATTTATTGCAACCTCCACACATAGGTATTAAATGGGTTATTCATAAAAAATCATTACAGGTAGGGCATTTTTTTCCGTTTTGGTATGTGTTGTGTACGACATTTCTTTGAAAACTATCAACACAATACAAAAACACAAAAAGTCGCATGCCAAATTTCTGGAAAAAGAAAAAAAAACACATCAAAATCGTAAGTAGCGTTTGGTCAGTTTTAAATTTTATCAAAGGCTTCCAGCTCTCGAAACTGTGTAAATGTACGAGTTAACGCGGACATAAGTAGGTAGGCTATCTACCCCTGTGGACGTACCATGAAGTATTAGTGGGATCCAATCGCGGGTGACAAAACGGGACGCCTCTGCCAGGCTTATAGCGTTGTCTCGCTTTAACAATGGGGATTGAGTCGCGTTTAGATTTGGCGGTTAGGCCCCTGCCGCACGCTGCAGCACTGCTGCACGCAAGCACAGTATAGAACCAGTAGTTTATCTGCGGCCTGTCGGCGAGCTATTAGCTAACTCTGCGTTGACTCTAGGGTTGTAACTAAAGCGCCGAAAGTGCAATCACCTTGTACACGCGCGATCACACCGAACCAATAGGCCCCCGTATTCCCCCGAATTTTATGTCAATGTGTGCGTTACAGTGCGTGCCTACACGGTGGGCGCCGAGTACGAAAGCACCCATTGTTCGTATGAAGACATATTACTGTTTATACTGTGACGCAGTCGACAAAGCCATGTTTCACGCCTAAGGCATATTGCAAGCGCACCCGGCCGCACCGCCTCTATTAATAGTGGTGCGTAAAAATAGATCGTGTTCTACGAACTTCCGCTTACCGCCGGGGGAAACGTACATTTACGAAGTTTTTGCATACCACCGCTTTTATTTTCGAGCCGGGATGGGCGGTGCGGCGTCTGTGTTTGAGTCTCGGTCGGATTTACACGACAGGCGGCAGCGTGGCGGCAATGTTCCACGTAAAGATTTCAACCAATTCCAATAAACCTTTTTGGGCAATCTGAGTATTAAATTAATCTCGATGAACCATAATGTTCTGTGATAAATGTTTGATTTGGGGATCAAAAGCTGGTTATGACTCGAATTCGGATAGCTAGTGTGCTATAAAATTTTCACATAGAGCTTTATTGGCTACCGATTATTTACCTGTCTTTATGTTTTATATCTTACTGCCGCACTCAGAGACGTCAAATAACTGTAATGAGTACCTAATGTCAAAAAATTTCAATTAAATCTAGACCATATACTCGGCAAGAATAGCGACTAGTTTTGAATTGTCATTTTTTTAACGTTAAGTACTCACTATCGTTATTTGACGTCTCTGAGTGCGGCAGTTAAAGTATTTTCTTTTATTTCTATAAATTTAGTTTTTATGACCAATTTGCTTATATTAATGAGTTTGAAAATAACAAACAACATTGAAAATAAATATTGAATATTGTAAAATCATATTGTATCCAGCTTATCGCGTTAAATATTAAAAACCTTTGACGCGCGTTTGGAATGCTTAACGGTTTTTTTGATGATCATGAGTGTAATACCATAAATGAAGAAACCATTGAATTTTATTATCAGACCAGCAACAGTGGGACTGCATTTAATTTCGCCGCTTCTCACCAATGCTACCTAAGTGATAGTGCTCTCTAAAAGAGAATCAAAGCGTAGCGGAGCCAATATTCCGTAAAAGAAGCCTTAATTTTTAAATTCAATGATTGGAAAACGAAATCCGTCGTAGAAGCGCACCGATGCATTTATGACGTAGCGGGCCAAAGGTTAAAGCTGGGGACGGATTGATTAATTGAATCTAGGGCGCCGGGAGTTTAGAAAATCCATTTAGCCCGTTATGATGCGGAGAATCGCTCTTTTTATTCATCAGAACTCGATAGCATTACTGCTTACCGCCCCCATGGTCTAGTGATTCGCCCACCGGAATAAGGATCCAGAGTTACCTGGTTCAATCCCCAAATACAACAACTTTTCCGAATTAGACTCGTGTATATATCGGTGTTTGGCATTGTTATTATTTAAATATGCACGAGTCTAATCCGTAAAAGTTGTTATAGATTTCAAATGTTTAGTGCTCGTGCAAATAGGTATAAGAGGACTTCTTTCAAGTCCACCTAGCTAGCTATCACCGTTTTATCGAAATCTGTCGCCATAATAATGTTAACAGCCTCATTGTGTTCCGACAATTGTGATAAGATAGCCAGCAGCCCTTCTGTGGTGGGTTCCTGGTGAAGCTCGATTTCATCTTCGGCCCTTATCGTCACTTACCATCAGGTGAGATGAAGGACAAGAGCTCTCTGCCTAGCATTAAAAAAAAAAAAAAGCTTCAGTCGCCGTTCGGTTTTATAGTATCCAGACAGGCGGTTTATTTTTAATGGCAGGTGCCAGAAGATCAATATTTGCCGAAAGGACGGTGGCGGAAAATCGAAATTAATTATGCCCGCGGAACGAAACGATGAAACGCAAACTGTAGACCTACCTAGCACGGGACGTGGACTAAATCTCTCTCCACCGCTTGAGCTATGTCTCGGGATCTAGTGAGAGATAGAGCGAGAGAAAAATATTTTCTTTTCCACGAGGAGATTGTCTCCACGTCCCGTGCTACTGGGGCTAGCAATGTTGTTTTCAGCAGACAACATTAAATTGGAAACAGAATTAAGTAGGTAGGTACAGAAGAATGGCTTTGTTTGAGAGAAACTTAGTTCTTACTTCTGTAGCGGAGTCGCTCGAGCATTCATTTACGAGACTTAAATTAAAAGCAGGTCTGAGCCTACTTGTTAAATTTAACAAAGCAACGATTGAAGGGTGTTAACTAAAGGACTCGTGATAAAAAGGGTATCTTTACTTTTTTTACAAATATTTAACTCAGCGCTGTCTTTATCCTTAGTCGCCTTGTACGACACTCGCAGGAGTAATAGGGGTGGTGACAATTGTATTCTGCTCTGCCGACACCTCACGGCTAAAATAACTCTATAATAGTCTATTGTAATTTGATCTCTTCGAGACTCATGTATCGTGTATCTAGTGTAATATTGTTTGTTTACTGAGGACTAAGCAAAGTTGCCCGCAGTCAGGGATTAGGGTTCAACCACCTGCGAACGATACGTACGTGCCGTATCAAGCAATACAGCTTTCTGAGTTTGGGATGGCAGCGGATGTACTGCCGCATTGAGTTGCCGGGCCTGGTTCAAATCGCCTTAACGGCGGATACAATACGGGAACTATTTTCTGTGGGACTCAAATTTAGATTTTGGGTGCAACGATATACGTTCCTATTCGCTTATGCTACTACAAATTGCTACTTGTAACCTTGTTTGCTTGTTCATTTAAGGCTGTTTAATGTTTTAGGTTTATACCCAAACAGGGTTTGAGTCAGGCAGGCGGCCGACTGTAAAACCTAAGCCAAAACCTTGAGCGGTATGGATTGGAATGTTGTCATTCCAATCACTCTCTCCGTTCATCGGTCTCTCGACATGGTCTGTTCCGTCTATTTTCTATAAATTCATTCATCACTAGCACCTTTCCAGTGTGATGGATGATATGAATCAAAAGGGACGTAATAATGACGTCTGACCGATATGAATGGAAGGAAACATACTGCGCCGATCCCAGATAGCCCGAGGACAGGGTAGGGAGAAGAAGAATGTTTCAGGTTCGCGGAGTACAATACTACGATAAGTAGGAACAGTTTGCTACGTGATAAAAAAGATACAACAAACCATTGGGGCTACTTAAAATAAATGGGATCTCGGGAAATACCTCTCTTCTTCAACTCTGCCTCAATCCCACTCTAAACCCCGAACTAACATTTAAATGTTGTCAAAATTGACGTTTTTCCATACAAATTCTGACAGGTAATGTCCACTTAACTGTTTAAGCAGTGCCCCAAATTTGATAAGCGTTTCTGTATTTGGGGGGAAGTGGGGCGGGCGCAACATGTATTTCTCTTCCATTCTCTTTTATGCATCTCCTTCATAATTATCATCTTTCACTCTGTCCATTCATTGCTTTTTCGGTTTTCCTCTCATTCTAGTTCAATAGCCAATATAATATTTTCCATACAAAACACAATAGGTACAAATAGGATTGATCCATTTTCCATTCGTCCCAATACGACCATGTAGCTGCGAAGCTCCTTAGTACGTAGGGGTTACTTTGCGGTATCAAGTCTGGATATAATATCCAACTGTTATAATATCCAATTGAAGACAGCAATCGTCTCTCCTAAGCAAGATTAATGTTACGATTCAGAATACTTCCTACTACATGTCTCGTGAGTGTAAATGCTATTTATTCTGTTTATTCTGTTTCTTTAGTCGCTTCAGTGGGTGAATATCAGAAATAATGATAATTACATTACGCCAATAATTATAGAATAACACGGCGTAGGTAGAAAGTAGGCGTTTGATTTACATTTCACAGACTGGCTGGTTTTATTAGACGTGTACACATAAATCTCGCTCGGTAACTCTAAATTTCATAGTTAATTATGTACGTTAGAGTTCGGAGCACTCGGAAAGACTTTGTTTTGTGCCTATTCAATGTTAAATGAGGGTGGAAACTCACTAAATGAATGAAAGCTATTCGACTTGTGTGCTCAACATTTATTACCTTTAGATTTGAGCGTGGTCCCGTTTTATGAATCTCATCGTCAGCCGTGTGGTGACGGACGGCGGAGCAGAATACAATTGTCACCACCCCCTTCTCTCCCGTAGGTGTCGTACAAGAGAGCATCAAGACAGCGATGGGTAATGGGCAACAGCATTCCTCTTATGCGACCTAGCAATATGCTGCGATTTCCGTGCCCGATAAATGGCAATAGGCTCGCCACCTATTACATGGGGCCTAACTTTAATTGGCGAAACGTTGGTGTTAGTTCATCCCTGCCTAACCCTTCGGGGATATAGGCGTGATTTATGTATGTAGTTAAGTATCGTCAGCACTTTAATTTCTCCGGTCTTGGAAACAGGTTTTCCCTGTCGTGCTTTTTGTTTCTTCAACTACAGTTCCCGAATACAGGAAGACGACGATGATCAAATTGAAGTTTTAAATTGCCTCGCTGCTGTCTGTATTTCTCAGTTATCTCATCTATAAACCTCAGGTGGATCGTAGTTCCCGTACGACGCGTGGGTAGCCGCTTAAGTGTAAACGCCTAGACATCACCACAGTATACTCAGAACAGTAGCTTATCTGCGGCCTGTCGGCGAGTTTAAGCCTACTCTTGCGTTGACTCTAGGGTTATATACAGCCAGCGAAATTGTACACGCGCGATCACACCAAACTCTTATGCCCCCGTATTTTATGTCAATCTGTGCGTTACACTGCATGCCTAGCTTACACGCCGCCGAGTACAAAAACACACATTCTAATGGGCAGCGGCAAGGTATGAAGACGTATTACTGTTCAGGGTATACTGTGACATCACGTTAGCTCATTCATCGCTATCTGCGATAGGTCACGTCATTGCTTACAAGCAGGCTCTTTTCTGCAGTCACGCTATAGATACTGAGATAAATACACCTCATTGCATAATGTGCGAGGAATACGACAAATTTCTTTCTGGTAGACTTCGCTGCCTATAACTCTGGGGTCTGACTCTGCTAACGTAACAATTCGTGTCTCAGTCGTGGTTAGTTTCTATCACTTTTTATTACAATTCCTTTTGTCATTTTGCTGCCGTCTGTCGCTGTTATGTAATAAACGTTTTTCTTTTTTCGTTTCTCGAAGATTCCATCTTCGGCCCTAATCGTCACTTATCATCAGGTGAAATGAAGGCAGTTCACTTCTGCCTACCCCTTCGGGGATATCGACGTGATTTATGTATGTATGGTTGTATGTAGGAAATGAAGGCCAGGAGCTGTCTAGCATTAAAAATCTGCATCGCAAAGGAACCTATTGTGAGTAGGTATAGTTCTTTAAATTTAAATGTACGCTGACACAGCAGATCATCCATCTTCGGCCCTTACCGTCACTGTCAAAAAAGGTCAAGAGCTATCTACCATTAAAAAATCTTTCCATTGCAAAGGTATTGTGAGTACATAGTTCATTTAAGTTTCAATCTGCTCCGTCGCAGCAGATAGTCGTCGGCAATCTAACATTTGTATAAACACGCACGTGTGTGCCAAGTCTTCAATAATAGAGCGTAATGAGTCAGAGGGCTCGCGCACGCCGCGTGCCGGAAGTCGCTTCCGGCGAACCCCGCGATACGTGTCGTGTCTGCCTTATGCTGGGGCTACATTAGCGGGCGAAGATTCGTGTCGCGTTGGCGCGCTAGAAACTTAGTGTACGGGCATACGCGATGTTCTTGTCTACATTGGCGGACGAAGATTTGCGACGCCAAACATCGTGCCCGTATCAAAGTCTGGACGACAAAGTGGCGTAGGTGTAGCCACCCAAGCGAATGTTGTCGCGACAAATCCCTTTGAAGCGCGCCAGTTTACCGACAGTGACGCGTTGCAACGATCTACCCGGCCACACTATCGCGCTATCACGAATATTCGCCGTAGCCCGCTAATGTAGCCCCAGCATTAGGCAGTGTCCTAATAGAACGCGTTTGCGCGATCAAACCTATAGGTGTCCTAACTGACGCGGCAATGTTTGTACGCGTTAACGCGATGGTCGCGTCGCTCGATCGCGCAACCGCGTTCCATTAGGACAGCGCCTTAGGTTTTCGCCGTACTGCCCGGCTGGCGTGACCACCGAAACACGATATGAAACAGCCATTTATTGCGTTGAACTGACAAAAAACAGTGGATTTTGACACTTGAATAAGCCTGAGTTGTGAAGCTCTGTCAAATCAACTCTCTTCGTTATACCGCTCTATCTCAGCAACAAAAAATACCAACAAGCCTACTTATTACTGGCAAAATAATTGCTATCTGCAGGTACGATACATTGCCGTGCTTAAAAGAAGAAGAAGCCCAGAATTGAAAAATTGAATATAGAATATACATATAATAATTGAATAGCCATTTAGTGCCGCGTGGTGACGGCAAAGTAGAATACAATTATCACCACCCCAAATCTCTCCCGTGGGTGTCAAACAAGGCGACTAAGGATAAATCAATGATGAGGAATGGGCAGCAACGTTCCTCTTACACCACCTAGCAATAGCAATGTACTGCGACTTTTGTGCCCGATAAATGGCAATTGGCTCGCCACCTATTACATGGGACTTGACATAGTTGGCGAAACGTGGGTGCTAGTTCACCTCTGCCTACCCCTTCGGGGATATGGGTGATTTATGTATGTATGGATGTATAAGCTATTTATCGATTTGAACTGTCAAAAATCCAATGAATGTTGTGAGTTCAACGCGATAAATTGCTATATCATACCGTGTTTTGGTGGTCATACTTAGGGCCAGTGTCCATTGGCAGTAACGTCGACCGACGACGTTATTGCCAATGGACACTGAAGACTACTAACGACGTGGACAAAATCTCTCTCCACCTCTTGACAGTGTTGTCACGGGACTTAGTGGGAGTTAGAGCGAAAGGGAAATGTTTCCTTTTCGCCTAGGAGATTTTGTCAAAGAGTAGACGACCCTTTGTGCTTTGGGCACTGGTCGTTTCGTTTGTTACCACCGGGGAGCCTAGCCAACTGTCTAATCTATTGGAGTGCGCGCCAGATAAGTCTGCGCGCCATGTGTGGCGCTGCTTGGTCATATTGACACTCCAAGACAAACAAAATAGCAGGCGGAGTTTTTTTGCGCGTGGACAGACTTATCTGGGGCGCACTGGGTGTGGGAAACTGACGTTTTGTCTCCTCTGTAATACGTCAGTTTCATACGTTTTGTATTCTATGCGTTCGATAGTTTGGCCACTTGGCTAGAGGGTCTGTCGTATAACAAAAAAACAATACGCCAGCGGGCTTAGCACGGGGACGTGGACAAGTCTCTCTCCACCACTTGACAGTGTCTGGTCTCGGGATTTAGTGGGAGTTAGAGCGAGAGGAGAAGATTTTCTGTCCCCCGAAAGAGATGTGTCCACGGCCCGTGCTACGGGGGCAGTTGCATTCTTTTGTTTTCTATGCGTTCGAATAGATAAGCCACTTGGATAGGCCCTCAGCGGGCCTAGCACGGGCACGTGGACAATTCTCTCTCCACCACTTGACAGTGTTGTCTCGGGATTTAGTAGGATTTGGAGCGAGAGGAAAAGATTTTCTTTCCCCCAAAAGAGATGTGTCCACGTCCCGTGCTACGGGGGATGATACTCTGGCGAATAATAGACGCTCGGTTAATGACTATTGTCATGTATCTGTCTATGTACAGTCAACAGCACGTCAGACTACCACAAAATGTTTAATTTTCGCAGTCGACTTTTGGCTCTACTGTCAACAAGATAAGGTTGACAATTGATTGAAGAAATTTGTCAGTTTTGGGTAGACTGAAGTGCCGTTGACTGTACTATGTAGGTATCTTGTTTTTTTCGAGGCGTAAGTTTTATGGTATTGACGGAATACTGAACTCGAAGCATGGTGACAAATATTTATTTGTTTGATGAATATCGACAGTTTGTCCTCAAGTCTTGGTTGTTTTTAAGCTTACAATGAAACATTGTATTCTTATGTTTATTTTTTTTACGTTGATAAGCTGTCATGACAATAACAATTTAGATTTGTCCAGGACATAACTTTGAATAAAATGATAATAATAATTTGGGCTTTGTACAACAGTAGGTATGTTCAATATTAATTATTGGAGAAAATGCAATAGGCATTTTCTTTTCATCATTTAGTTTCCATAACACACGTGCTTAATTTTAAGAAATTTTTATTTACATTTTTTACTGTCGAGTAAACTATAATTTATAATTCGTTAAAACTAAGGGACTAAAAGCTAAATTACATACATACATATATACAAAAAATACGCCTATATCCCCAAAGGGGTAGGCAGAGGTGAACTAGCACCCACATTTCGCCAATTATGTTAGGTCCCATGTAATAGGTGGCGAGCCTATTGCCATTTATCGGGCACAGAAGTCGCAGTAGGTACATTGCTAGGTGGTATAAAAGGAACGCTGCTGCCCATTCACCATCACTGATTAATCCTTAGTCGCCTTGTACGACACCCACGGTAGAGATTTGGGGTGGTGACAATTATATTCTACTCTACCGTCACCACGCAGCTAAATTAAAGGTAGAAAACCTCGCCTAGGTCTTCTGAGACAGGAAGTGTACCAATAACGCTGGCTGCATTACCTCGCTGAATGGCGAGACTAATTTTTTGCGCCAAATACAGACCAGCCTTATTGTCACCTACTGTCTCACGTAGCCGCTTTGTAATGTCCCGAAAAAGTCGGTGAGCTCCTGAACCCCATGGTCCCAGAGTTTTTACCCCAAACGGCTCAAATAGGTATTCTCCTGAGAGACCGGCGTATTTTCAACGTTTAAGGGATTCAGCGGAAGCTGCAGCCGATCCGGATATTGCTAAGGTAGCTGGAATATGGGACATTGCTAGAGTGTCCACGCAAGTGGCGTCCCATACCAGACATTAACTATAACACTAAAATTTCATACAAAACAACTCATTTGTGCACGTAAAAAACATACGTTTTTAGTTTAGTTGTCTCCATTGTATCCAAAAAGCGAAGTTTAACACTAAATGGAAAGCTATAGTCACTATAGTCAACTAAAACTTGTCCACAACGTTAAACAATTTCTCCGTCTAACGATGACTGTTAGTACGACATACGTCATGTAATTACTAAAAGGCGGGCGAAAAACCGAGCTGCGGCAAGCTTAACTTTTGCCGTTGACAACAACCTTATTCTAAGGAAATAAAGTCCTCTTTAGCTTACCCCAGACGACCGAGGCAGGCCACATCGCTCCCCATTCACTGCTTTTCTGCGCACCAGAATTAACTACAGACATGTGTAAGCGAAGAATTAGCTTCGTAACCCTTGCAATCATTAACGTACACAATATTGGATTCTTCTATTTATTTCTACGAACTCATAACATGAATAATGTTTATTTACACTAGTGACTATTAAAGTATTTCATCTATAGGTAAATCGCGCTTATTTTTCCTGAAGGGGTAGGCGGAGGTGTATCAACACCCACACTTGTAGGTGAAGGTGTAAAAGGGTGCGAGCCTATTGCCATAAATCGTGCACTCAAATCGCAGTAATATTGCTTTTACGACACCCGCTTGAGAAATGGGGGATGGTGGCAAATAAATGTTCATCTCTACCATAATAACACTATATATTACAATTTAGAAACAAAAAAAAACGTGTGGTGACGGCAGAGTAGAATACAATTGTCACCACCCCAAATCTCTCCCGTGGGTGTCGCACAAGGCGACCAAAGATAAATCAGTGATGAGCAATGGGCAGCAGCGTTCCTCTTATACTACCTAGCAATGTACCTACTGCGACTTTTGTGCCCGATAAATGGCAATAGGCTCGCAACTTATTAAATGGGACCTAACATGGCTGGCGAGACGTGGGTGCTAGTTCGCCTCTGCCTGCCCCTTCGGGGATGTAGGCGTGATTTATGTATGTATGTAAACAAAAATAAAAGTTTTTCTCCCTATATTTTTACTGTAAGGCCTGTGCCACAGCACGATCAATCGCGGGTGCTCGTAGATTTTTACTTTGAACTTACTAATGCGTCGTTTGCAAAATTGCCCGCAAACCGACCGCTATTGGAACCGCTCTCAGTTGAATAAAACCGCCAACGCAATATTTACGCAAACCTCTATTATTTATTAGTTCCACAGTCGGGAAACGAGTTACTAGGTTCTCCCATGAAGAAATACTGCTGGCAAAATGTTATAATAGAAACTCTATCGAGAGTGACACTCGGAACCATGGATCTGTAGAAGAGAGCATGAGTGACATACGTGGTTACCGTGGTGACTTAATAACTGTTTGAAAAATTATGTTGAATGATTCGATTGTGTACATGGGCTTAAAAGGCCTTGAAGCCAGAGCCGTTAAAATTTATAATAAAAAAGAAAGATTGTGTACATGAATATTAAATAGAACTCTGTTTAAACTTGATCCAGTCTCTATATTATATAATACAAAATGGCTGACAAACTGCTAACGGCGTCTCGTCAAAATGGGATTGATATCGCCGGCTCAATTTGATTAAGAACCCCTGTATTGTTCGTTTAGCTTCTGTCGTTTTGCTTCCAAGCGGCATAAGACAGATAATTGTCTGTAATTGAGTCGCCGAGGATGGCGTAGTGGATCGGCCTGCGATTCAGTAAACTAAGCAATGTTCGCTGAGGCTAGCAATTGGATGGGTGACCAGAAACATGTCGAGTTCCTCCGTGCTTCGGGAGGCATGTTTAGCCAGGTATATAGGTACGGCTGCATAATAATGCAGTCGTTAAGATCACTGAAAAATGGAGGTGTGTTTGGTATGTTAAGGCTGTGATGTGCCTGACCCTAAAAAGGGTGATGATGATGATTAAAGATCACCATTTTTTTATGCTAGATAGGTAAGCTCTTGCCCTTCATGTCACCTGATGGTAAGTGACGATAAGGGCCGAAGATGGAATCGAGCTTCACCTGGAACCCTCAACTACAGAGGGCTTGTCTTTCTTATCACAAATTTTCGGAGCACAATCATCATCGTCATCATCACCACCACCATCACAATACCTTTAATATCCTCACTGCTGGGGCACGGGCTTTCCCTATGGATGGAAGCATATAGAGAGATTAGGCCATATCCCACCACGCTGGCCGAGTGCGGGTTGGTTATTTATTAACGACAACAGATGCAGCTGGAACCAACGGCTTAACGTACCTTCTTAAGCACGGTAGAACTCGAGATAGTAAGTTTTTGGTCACCCATCCAACGACCGGCCTTAGTGAACATTGCTTAATTTACGCAATCGAAGGCCGAGCGCGCTGAGCCACTGCGCTACCGAGCTCCTAATCATCAAACAAAACAATGCACAATGCATAGTAAACATCAGAAAGCTTTCATTTGCGTTTCTGTAGCGGAAATTACCTATTCGCGTCTAATATCGAGACGGGCGATCAATCACAGACGGCTGACGTTTTAATTCGCGTTTAATGTGCCGTTTCCGGCGTTGTGCGCAGACGCATTGCAGCGATTGCCGATATACGGGTCACAGCTTGACCTTTTATTGTTCGGACATCGATAAGCGAGGCGCCGGTGTTATGACCCAATGGTCCCATCACTAATGTGTTGGCGGGACTATTTATTTATTGACTTATTATTCTACACACATGATATTTTAATTCTACGACTGTGAACATAAATCACGCCGATATCCCCGAAGGCAGAGGTGGTGAGGAGGCCAAGTCGCGACCCATCTATCGGGCACGGAAATTGCAGTAGGTACATTTTAGTCTATTGGTTTTTTTATGTTAGACAGGGAAGCCCTTGCCCTTCATCTCTCCTGATGGTAAGTGACTATAAGGGCCGAAGATGGAATCGAGCTTCACCTGGAACCCTCAACCACAGAGGGGCAGGCTATCAGATCATATTATCACAATTGTCGGAACACAATAATGCTGTTAACTTATTATTATGTCGACAGATTCAGATAAGATGATGGTAGCTAGCCAGGCGGGCTTGAAAGAAGTCCTACCACCAACCAAACTGAGTACTAATTTTTATCCCCCTGGGGATCGAATCTTAATTCCAGTGGGCAATCCACTAGACCACGGAGGCGGTATGAAAAGTGGCATAACACGCTGCTACCTATAACTCCCTTAGTCGCCTTGTACGATACTACCGGCAAAGAGGGGGTGGTGATAATAGTATTCTGTTCTGCCGTCACCACACGGTTGACATTTAATTTTGACTTTTCATAAAGCTATTTTTAAACTATCTATCTGCTCGCGTCAGTCTGTTATTATGGTCACTCGTAAAGAATGGCCAATTACTGTTATCGTGATATAGTATTTATTTTCTTTATATCGATGACTTATTGGTATTACGATTGCATCGATAGCTGTAATTATCGCGGGTACTATTATGTTAAAAAATTACGTAGAATGCACACCAAGCACCTAAAAGAGACCCGAATGGTGGAGGGCAAAACACAAAACAACACCAAACCCAAAACAGAGTTGGCGTCAGGTAGGCGGCCAGCTGTAAAACCTTAGCCAAAACCTTGAGCAATATGGGATGGATGTTGGCATACCAATCGTCCTCTCTCAGTTCATCGGTCTCACGATATGGTTCATATGTTACTTGACGTTACTTTTCTATGTAGTTTCACTCTTAACTGGCACTTTTCCAATGTGATGGATGTTATGAATCAAAGGAGAGTAGGTGGCTTGATGACGTGTGACTAGTACGAATGGATAAGGAAACATACTACGTCAACCGACAGATAAACTGGGAACCGAGCAGGAAGATGAAGATTCATACATACATAATTAAATCACGCATATATCCCCGAAGGGTTAGGCAGAGGCGAATAAAGATGATGAAGATGATTTCCTTGAATCCTTATATTAGCCAGGAAATCAGAATACATTCTCACAACCGCCTTACACATTTTTTTGCTTGGGAAGATCGAATATTTATTACAGATTGGGATTGCATAATCACAAAGAAGCGATAAGCTTCATCACGGGCAGAAATGAACCCTGAAACTGCCTTATTTATTCAGCAATCAAGCTGTGGTTTGTTCGCGTTAATATTTCCTAATTAATCTCACTTTTAAGTCCCTTAGGTCGGACGAAATATTCCGCAAATCTATGTATTTATCTGGAGATTCAATAGGGACAGATTTCTGCGTGAAAATACTAAGGGTTTCATTTCTTTGCTGCTCAATAATTTATTTATTCCTTTCTTCCATGACACTTCTAATAAGTATCGTATTTTTATCATAATATTGTATGGTATTCATTATTAACAATTACGTGCACCATTACTGTCACTTTAGTTATCACATCATCTCCATCACTAAAGTTGTCTCGAAGAGATCTCTGTCAGTGATAACCGCCTATTGTGTTACGTAATGTTACATTTATACTTACATGTCCTATATTTTGGTGCACCCATGTAATTGTACATATTTCTAACAAATAGTATCTGTACTACATCGACCATTATGAAAAATAAGGCAAATTATCTAGAATAAGAGGTCGGAGAGAAATTTTGTAACGTTCTTTTGTTTTGTTTTTTCTGTAGAATAAAGATATCATGCTACTTTCATAAGTTCGGTCTGAATAATAAATAACACGTAATTCTTTACAATTCAAAAGTACACAATCGTTCTTTGGGAAAACAACTAACTTCTAACTTCAAGTTCACGAATCAAAGTTGATTTACTTGGGAGAACCCAACAGAAGTTTCATGAACCGGTAAATGATAATGGATCTCTTGTTTCATAATAGTTGGTAAACACACGCAATGAGTAACTACCTAACTTCCAAAATATTAAGAAACATTACAGAACAGTATAGTGTTATTATTACAGAACAGTAATTGTACTTTGATATTATTTTTATAGGCATTAAGTTATCTGTGCATTAGAAATCGCCTATATTCGACGTAAGTTTTCGAATGTTTTCCGACCTCTTTTATGTGTCTTAATTCTACATACATACATAAATCACGCCTATATCCCCGAAGTCCAGTCTAGTCGAAGAAGTAATTAATTCTAACATTAATATACTATTCAGTAAAGAACAAATAACAACTACCGATTCTTTCAAGCGTTAACGTTTGACTAAAAAATCCAACACCTGCCTAATCATGTCTTTTTAAATTTTGTTTTAGGTAAACATTGAAATCCAAAACTTTTTGTAAAATTCTGGGCAGATAGGTACATCGATGGTTTGATTCTGAAGTGACGATCAATTATGATTGTGAGCGTGTAAATCTGACCAATTGGAAATGTGTTATTGGTGCTGTGATGTCATTAATTATTGCGCGGGTGGCATTTATGATTGGGTTATTAATTGCATATACTCTATGGGTCCGATTCTGATCTATCTATTTTTAATATAATATTTATAATAGTTTTTCATTAACTCATGAACTTGATGAGTTTCTTTTTCGTTCTTCTCAGAACAAGGCCTTCTGGTAGTTTACGAACGGACAGCTTAGCTTAATATTAATAAACTTAACACTTTAACTGCCGCACTCAGAGTCGTTCATTAAATTAGTGATAATGGGTATTTTACAAATTGTCATTAAAACATCTAATTGACCGTTCCTCTCAGAGTCGAAAATAATTGATTGATTAGTTATGTGACAATTTTAAGTCAGGTTAGTGCAGTGCGTGTGTAATCCAGTGTTATCGGTAAGTGCGGAATTGCCACATGCAAAAAGCCATTAAACAATATTATTAGTTACACTAGTTTTTATATCACAAAAGTATTGTTTTCCATAAGAATTAGTTACTAATATGTATTTAATATAATATTTACGTAAAAATACATAATAATAATTTAATTTAATCAAACTTGAACGGTAAATGCCATGACTTTTTAGATTTGGCCACACCGGACCAAAAGTCATTTATTATAAAATTAAAAAGTCAATGTCAACAACAAACAAGAAATAGGTACCCCAAATAATTCCATGGAAATACCAAACAAAAACATATAAATATCAAATTATTTATTTTGTGATCAAAATTGATCAAATAGATACTAAGCTACTGCAAGTGGAGTCAGCCTGGGAAATCATTAACATACAAAAGTCTCAGCGGCACACTCAATATTGGCGAAATCATATAGGAAACTCCATAGAAAAAAGAAGAAAAAGCCACACGAACCCTATCTTCATTGAAATAATTGATTAGTACTGTGATTGTCTTGGTAAGTATTGATGATTTCTTTGTTACATGCATGGGGTTGGATAGTTCCGGGAGTGGAATGACTGAGGAATTTAATTGTAATGCATATGTGCACAGTAATTAGTATTTTCTTATATTGTTTTGTGCTTAGATTATAGAATTATCCTGTATTAAAAAGTATCTAATATTTCTTTGCAATTTGCAGTGTGATACAATAACACCATAACCTGTAAAACTACAGAGCTAGGGAGTTAATCTGGAAGTGGTCCATAAAATCCACCACTTTCCCCACTGCAAGGAGCTATCCATAAGCAGTAGAGGAGGTAACATTTATTTTCCACTAATTAAACTTATGAAAGTATAACAATTTATATAAATTATCAGTAATCTATATGTAACCTATTCTTATTATCTTTAATAATTATTATTCAGGCTGCACCTTCAATTATATGTGAAGTGCAGAACCCATTTGATAATGATGGTATTGCGCTGTCCATATAGACAATAATAAAAAAAAACAGTATAAAATATTTGGGACAATGAGTTTGACCTAGACTTTGCTATGGGTACCTATTATATTTCATAAGGTTTTATATAAAATGGCCACTTGTTTAAAAACTTGTTAATATGAATCAAGTTGTTTTTATGTTACTTTAAGGAAAATTGTAAAACTTGGTGCAACTGGCTATTAATGTATATAGTTCAATCATAACATGCAATTATACTTATCTTTTTTTTCAGATCACATAGATATATTATCAAACAAATCTAAAGACTGACAATTACACACCAAGTCAATTTTGAATAAATATTTTATTACCTGGAGATTCAAGTTAAAAAGAAATGTGCTGCTGAAATGGAGGAAGAGAGGAGTAAAACTCTTTTGGAAATTTTCAAATTACAGTTCAAGAAATTAAAAAGAAATTGGAACTCAAAATAAAATATTTCTTTTAAATATACTAGTTTTATTCAAAAAACAAAATAAACCCCACGCAATGAAAATGAATTAGCAGAAAAATAAAGAGATTAGGGTTATAAAAGAATTTCACTATATTATTTTAATTTTACAATTATTAGTTATATTTATTGTGACATTGCTTGATTAAATTTTGCTTTATTCTGTTTGTGTCCTCGTCGGTAAAAGGCAATTTTACAAAGTATTTCATTGTTCTTGCTTGGATAGACACTTTGGTGACAATTTGTGATACTGACTGTTGACCTAATATTTATCCATATTCCATCACATCACCACCTAGTTTCTGAAATAAATATATAGACAATGACAGATATTGAAAGTACATGCATACATACATAAATCATGCCTATATCCCGAAAGGGTAGGCAAAGGTGAATTAAACACCCACTATTCGCCAATTAAGTTGGTCCCGTGTAATACGTGGCGAGCCTATTGCCATCTATCGAGCACGTAAATCGCAGTATATTGCTAGGTTGTAGAGGATTGCTGCTACCCATTACTCATCGCTGTTTACCTTCAGTTGTCTTGTACGACACCCACGGGAGAAACGGGGATGGTAACAATTATATTCTGCTCTGTCTGAATGTAAAGTAATATTTAACTAACCTGAAAAATCCCAGTTGCTAAATACCGCAATGTTATTACTTCAGGGGCATTGGCAAGCCTGTCCTGTTTCGGTGCTTTTTAAATCAGGTTCCAAACTTGGGAGTAAAGTATTATTTACTGCCTGGAGTGTAAATCTGTACCTTGCATGAAATTCAAGCACATAGTGAAAGTATCAGAATAGTCGCGTAAATAGAATCTAGGTTGTGATTGTCTGAACCTTCTTACGTAATCTGTAAACTCCACAACGTAATTTATTATAAATTATTATTGAAAATATCACTATGAATGCACTGAAATATAATTACAAGTATTACAACAAAAGATAACCCTACTTTTGAAATGTCAAATAGACGTCACATAAGACCTAAGTAAGGGTCATCGGTTACTCAAAATTTAAGTTTCATTAGCGTCACTATTGACCCATTATCTGACTCTGAGAGGGAATTTTATTTTAAGTTTACTTAAATGTCATTTAATGATCATTAAGTCGACTCTGAGTGCGGCAGTAAATATTGGAAACCTTTTGATTCTCACGTTTCCAATGTTTTACGTATTTCTTTAAAGATTCTTGAGTGTATGTAGGTAATGATACGTTTTAACAATAAACCGTATTTTTATTCTATTTATTTTTAATTGAATTTTATCAGCATAGCAATGTAACCGGGAAAATACCAAGGGAGCATTTTCTTCTTCTAATGTCTATTCGTTCAGAGGCTTCCCGCATTTCCCTACAATGGCCGTTGATTCACAAACAATAACACCTCCAACCACTCTGCCATCCTTCCAACACGGTTCAGTCTGTGCAACATTCCCTATAATTAGAGTTCCATTTATAAATAGTTTCCACAAGTTTACTTAATCAGCCAAAGTAAAGAAGTTCTACGGCCAGCGGCTAATGGAAGCTCCTAAAGATTAAAATCCGAACCAATTCAATCTAAGACAACCATTGGCCGGGTGGAGAGGACGGAAGGTGCCCCCCGCGGCCCGCGCCCCCCAATCCCATCTCCCCCGAGGTGAATGAACGTCTTAAACAGTGGATTTCTATTACGCATATTGGGGAATGGCGATAGATCGAGTGGATGTGGGCTAAGCACGTGACGACTGGTGCGCGGCTAGTTAGCATCATTAGCGTTCTGGCTTTGACTTGCTGATTGCTATACAGGGGACCTAGACAAAGCAACAATTTAAAAATGATAACGGCAAGAATAAGATGTCTTGGATTGGCATATATTGGCTTTGTATGACGTGGCAAATCGTCATCGATAGGTATGTTGGTATACAATGTATTATTTCGGAATGAAGCTTGCTTTA
The DNA here is from genome assembly GCA_963931975.1 of Cataclysta lemnata. Taxonomy (NCBI): domain Eukaryota; kingdom Metazoa; phylum Arthropoda; class Insecta; order Lepidoptera; family Crambidae; genus Cataclysta; species Cataclysta lemnata. Next base: position 23,338,676 of record OZ008338.1, read on the forward strand.
TCGCTAACCCCCTGACTTGTCTAGTATGTGTGAATATATGATCTCACATGAAATATTTAAGTGTTTTGGCAATCAAGTATTATTATTGAGAACATTTTCTAAACACAAAAACCAGAGATATCCGCATCCGATGCGGCAAAATTCGTGAAGGGAAGTCGGAAACGTGCCACCGCGTTGCCGCGGATACAAAAGGGTAACGATTTTCTTTTGAGCGATGGCAATGATTCTCTTTATAAAAAATTTGACGACCGGGCTTATGAATGGGTTGAAGATAGTGGTACCATTTCAACAACATAATTGGTACCATTAAATAAAGATGGCACGCTCGAAATAATACAAACCCGAGAAATTCCGAGATTCCTTCCTGTATCCAAGATTCCTTCATCAATTGACCACTGTCTTTTATACGGGATACATTCGCTGTTGTACAGTCTGACGCGCTGTCCAATGTACAAGCGAACCCTACGTAAGTATAAAATGAATGCAATAATTTGGTCGTGTACCGGGCGCTCCCCACTGCACAGGGTAGGGCAGTGACTCATCCAAATATAAGCAATAAATTAGCTTTCTGACAAATCATCCTATGCCTCGCACCCCAGACGTAATGCAGCACGATTTTAACAAGCACTTTTCTTTCGTAGATTCGGCACTTACATGAATCGAAATTTTGAATGGACAGAGGTTTGAGCAATTCCTTACTACACATGAAATCTGTTACATTTATACACTCATTAACAATGTCTCAGGATATTGTACACCTAGTTCATGTTCTATCAGTCTCCATTCTTAAAATACTGACATATTCTTTGCAGTTTTTAAATAACTTACTCAAACCTAACAAAATGTCATATTATAAAATTTAATTGGTCTGTAAAATAATCCTAATACTCTATTAAACCCACATAATAATAATCTCCAATTTATCGCGGATTCACGAATGCTCTTATAAAACAACCACAAGAGACCTTTAGATACAATTTTATCAGTCTAGATTGTTTGTTGGGTTTATACAAAATCATTTTCTTAGTTGCTTGTGTAGATTTACTACTATTTCCTGGGCCCCAGAACCACGTTCGCGGCCACTGCTCGCAGTGTCGGGTTCCGTATCGCATTTCACACACATTTTCATGGACAAACAGACACAGTGATTCCTGCTGCTTATAGCGTTGGCGCCACAACCATTTAATGTAATCAGTTCAAGGCTCTAGCAATATAGCAGATTCAATGGTAAATGTTAGATCGAGTGAGACAACCAACCGTTTCGATGTTGTCGTCAAAGATCTTGTAAAACATCGAACTCGTTTTAAATTGCGAGTTCATGTTTTTCTTCTCTCTGACTGTCTCTTAAATTTTTTTTTTGTTCTTATTAACTTTATGTATTTAATTTGGCTGTTGGAGATACGATCGCTTGTTTTCAGACACCATCATATTCATGTGTTAAATCTAGTACCATGTAAATAAAGATCGTCTGTTGTGAAAATGCGATACCTGAAAAAGATGTGGATTACTATCTGTCGGTTGGAATGAATACGACTGAATTCACAACTCGTCGACTGGCAAAAAGTATTGCAACGAAAAATGCTTCGAGCCGCGGAAACCTCAGAACTAAAGCTGAGTATTCTCGTCAAACCCTGTTTGTCACAGACATTTTCGTCAATGCAACAAACTGTCACTTAGAAACAGCGTTTCTGTTTCGGTGTTCCTATGGCAGTAGTTGCATCACCTAGTTTGACGGCAAGTACTTAGTCTGTTGGCAGACGTGATTTATGGGATAATGTCTCATAAGCGCCCACGTAGGCTGCGTTTGCGTTAATCATGTTTGGTGCTAAATAGTTGAGTAAATGTTGAGTTATAAGTATAGAGGAGGCAACGTTATTGAAATGAAATCTAATATTAAAATTGTAGTTTACAATATACCAAAAAAATCGGTAACGCTTCACAACAATACTTTCCAGAATGCTTCTAAGTCGAATGCTGTTTTAAATAGAGTTCTAGAAGAACATTTCTAACTAAGTACTTGTGTTAAATAAAATTCAAAAAGTACATTTCTAATTAAGCTCATCCTTTGATATTCAAAGATGGCACTCTTTGAATATCAAAGGATGAGCTTAATTATATAATAAATCATTTACCAGTTCCAATAACTGCCTGGCATAGTTCTATGTAAAAAACCCATGTAATTTCAAAAAAAATCCGCTTGGCATAAACTACCTAAATACTTTTTGATCAGATTTACTGTTCGCAAAAGCAGAATTACTGCCGCACTCAGAGTCGTTCATTAAATTAGTGATAATGGGTATTTTACAAATTATCATTAAAACATCTAATTGACCGTTCCTCTCAGAGTCGAAAATAATTGATTGATTAGTTATGTGACAATTTTAAGTCAGGTTAGTGCAGTGCGTGTGTAATCCAGTGTTATCGGTAAGTGCGGAATTGCCACATGCAAAAAGCCATTAAACAATATTATTAGTTACACTAGTTTTTATATCACAAAAGTATTGTTTTCCATAAGAATTAGTTACTAATATCTATTTAATATAATATTTACGTAAAAATCCATAATAATAATTTAATTTAATCAAACTTGAACGGTAAATGCCATGACTTTTTAGATTTGGCCACACCGGACCAATAGTCATTTATTATAAAATTAAAAAGTCAATGTCAACAAACAAGAAATAGGTACCCCAAATAATTCCATGGAAATACCAAACAAAAACATATCAATATCAAATTATTTATTTTGTGATCAAAATTGATCAAATAGATATTAAGCTACTGCAAGTGGAGTCAGCCTGAGAAATCATTAACATACAAAAGTCTCAGCGGCACACACAATATTGGCGAAATCATATAGGAAACGCCATAGAAAAAAGAAGAAAAAGCCACACGAACCCTATCTTCATTGAAATAATTGATTAGTACTGTGATTGTCTTGGTAAGTATTGATGATTTCTTTGTTATATGCATGGGGTTCAATAGTTCCGGGAGTGGAATGACTGAGTAATTTAATTGTAATGCATATGTGCACAGTAATTAGTATTTTCTTATATTGTTTTGTGCTTAGATTATAGAATTATCCTGTATTAAAAAGTATCTAATATTTCATTGCAATTTGCAGTGTGATACAATAACACCATAACCTGTAAAACTACAGAGCTAGGGAGTTAATCTGGAAGTGGTCTATAAAATCCACCACTTTCCCCACTGCAAGGAGCTATCCATAAGCAGTAGAGGAGGTAACATTTATTTTCCACTAATTAAACTTATGAAAGTATAACAATTTATATAAATTATCTGTAATCTATATGTAACCTATTCTTATTATCTTTAATAATTATTATTCAGGCTGCACCTTCAATTATATGTGAAGTGCAGAACCCATTTGATAATGATGGTATTGCGCTGTCCATATAGACAATAATCAAAATAAAACAGTATAAAATATTTGGGACAATGAGTTTGACCTAGACTTTGCTATGGGTACCTATTATATTTCATAAGGTTTTATATAAAATGGCCACTTGTTTAAAAACTTGTTAATATGAATCAAGTTGTTTTTATGTTACTTTGAGGAAAATTGTAAAACTTGGTGCAACTGGCTATTAATGTATATAGTTCAATCATAACATGCAATTAGAAAAATGATTTAAATTAATGATATTATACTTATCTTTTTTTCAGATCACATAGATATATTATCAAACAAATCTAAAGACTAACAATTACACACCGAGTCAATTTTGAATAAATATTTGATTACCCGGAGATTCAAGTTAAAAAGAAATGTGCTGCTGAAATGGAGGAAGAGAGGAGTAAAACTCTTTTGGAAATTTTCAAATTACAGTTCAGTACAGGAATTAAAAAAGAAATTGGAACTCAAAATAAAATATTTCTTTTAAATCTACTAGTTTTATTCAAAAAACAAAATAAACCCCACGCAATGAAAATGAATTAGCAGAAAAATAAAGAGATTAGGGTTATAAAAGATTTTCACTATATTATTTTAATTTTACAATTATTAGTTATATTTATTGTGACATTGCTTGATTAAATTTTGCTTTATTCTGTTTGTGTCCTCGTTGGTAAAAGGCAATTTTACAGTCTTTCATTGTTCTTGCTTGGATAGACACTTTGGTGACAATTTGTGATACTGACTGTTGACCTAATATTTATCCATATTCCATCACATCACCACCTAGTTTCTGAAATAAATATATAGACAATGACAGATATTGAAAGTACATGCATACATACATAAATCATGCCTATATCCCGAAAGGGTTGGCAAAGGTGAATTAAACACCCACTATTCGCCAATTAAGTTGGTCCCGTGTAATACGTGGCGAGCCTATTGCCATCTATCGAGCACGTAAATCGCAGTATATTGCTAGGTTGTACAGGATTGCTGCTACCCATTACTCATCGCTGTTTACCTTCAGTTGTCTTGTACGACACCCACGGGAGAAATGGGGATGGTAACAATTATATTCTGCTCTGTCTGAATGTAAAGTAATATTTAACTAACCTGAAAAATCCCAGTTGCTAAATACCGTAATGTTATTACTTCAGGGGCATTGGCAAGCCTGTCCTGTTTTGGTGCTTTTTAAATCAGGTTCCAAACTTGGGAGTAAAGTATTATTTACTGCCTGGAGTGTAAATCTGTACCTTGCATGAAATTCAAGCACATAGTGAAAGTATCAGAATAGTCGCGTAAATAGAATCTAGGTTGTGATTGTCTGAACCTTCTTACGTAATCTTAAACTCCACAAAATCCACAACGTAATTTATCATAAATTATTATTGAAAATATCACTATGAATGCACTGAAATATAATTACAAGTATTACAACAAAAGATAACCCTACTTTTGAAATGTCAAATAGACGTCACATAAGACCTAAGTAAGGGTCATCGGTTACTCAAAATTTAAGTTTCATTAGCGTCACTATTGACCCATTATCTGACTCTGAGAGGGAATTTTATTTTAAGTTTACTTAAATGCCATTTAATGATCATTAAGTCGACTCTGAGTGCGGCAGTTAGTGCTCCAAGTTCGTTCCGAGATTAATGAAGATGAATATCGTCGTCTGCGAACTTTGCTTGGTGCTAGTGGAAATCGCTGAGATGCTATTGGCCTATTAGGCAGATTCATGGCATGTTGAGGAGCGCGTATCTACATGAGCTCTCACTCAATTAGATTAGTACCGCAGAGCGTATTAGCAAACTACCTTAGTATCTCACTTATTTTCGAAAATAGTAAAGATCTTCTGAAATTTGCAGGTTCTATTTTTCAGTGGTGGGATAATTTTAAGTGCAGAAATATGAACATTAACGAGTTTAATCAGAAAAGACGAGTTTGTGTTTTTAATGAGTTAGGATATTGTCATAGGCTACAAATATATCACTAATGACATAAAATCTATAGTTACTGAAAATTAGATGCGGATATTAAAGACTCAAGTCATCATTGTGCCTTTATGTGTCCTCGGTTATTCGGGGTTCTCTTCCATTGCTAAGAAGCCTTTATTCTTTTGTCACCGCACAATGTATTCTTTTCGCATCGTCATCATCAAATATATTTTCTTTTGTTATCTTAGATATCCACTCACACTCACACTATAAACTCCTTGGGTACAATTTCATGGACTCTTCCAAGCAATTGAATAAAACTGGAATAAAAATAATTGTACTCTATGTCAGAAAGTCCCCACGCAATAAACCTTAAATTACGCGATAAGATCTAATAGCTTTCAGACTCAGCTCACTCTTACAACAGTACGATAACGCACAATCGCCGAACTGCGGCTGTCGATGCGAAACAGATTTTGTGAACCGAGCTTAGAGTCGAAAATTGAATAACCTCGAGTTCAGCCATAAAGTACATAGGTGGCAGGAAATTGCGTGGCAATTAAACGGGCAGTTGAACCGTCTTAAATAAGGCGACATTGGCAGTACGTGTCTTACCACCTAAGCATTCGTCTTAACAGTGGCGTGGGCGAGCTTTATGCAAGTCGCTGATGTGGGTTGAAGGTGTCGATGACAGAAACAGCGATGTGGTGAATTTCAAAGATGAAACGCATTGTTCTTTTACCAGCAATCTAATGAAGGATGCGGATGAATTAAAAAGTCATCAGTCATCAATCTCAGAAAACAGATAAAGCAGAGCCTTTATCTGTTTCGATCGACGGTACAGACGAGCCTATACCTATTGTGGTTTTAAAGAACGTCAGTTTTATTAGCGGCTTATTGTAGATGCTGATAGACTAGCAAAACCACGGATTGCAATGATACACCGGTGAGCTTTACTGACGAGACATAAGAACGGCGGTTTTACTCCGAGCCTTGAGCAGTACAGACCTTTAAGATCATAGGATTTTTTCATCGTCATATTAGGGACGGCTTGCTTCCTCTTCCATTCAATCATCACCTCACTTCTAGGCTGAGGCTCGCCACCTATTACATGGGACCTAACATAATTGGCGAAACGTGGGTACTAATTCACCTCTGCCTACCTCTTCGGGGAAATATAGGCGTGATTTATGTATGTATGTATATACCTCACTTCCCATTCCCTATTTTTCAACAAGAACACGTGAACGGATTTAGCAGCGCACAAAAGATTTTCCCTCTATCCTCTCGTTTGGCAGCGGGCGATTTAAATCACTTTAATTGCATATTCATACAGCTCTCCATAGAGAAAGTTACCCTTTAGGATTTACCTGCTACATCGGTAGGAAAGCCACGAGCGCCAGTATGGCCGTCAGCGAGCGCATTAAGCGGAAGGGAGACAAGCAGATTAGTGAAAGTTCCACGTGAAACAATAGTTGGGGGCTATTGTTAGTATTACACGACCAACTGGTCCGGGCTAATCCCAATTACGTGAAGTATTCTATGAGCGACGTAATTTATAGCAGGTACAACAGAATGGGGTATCAGTTAGTACCGCAAATACGTATTAATTTGTAACTATTTGTAACTATTAATGCACAGGGTAAAATCTTCTGAAATTATGTAAGATTATACTCTTTTTTTTGTTAAAAAGTGTTTTGATTTAGGCAAAGGTCTGTTCATCTACAATTTGCCTAATAGTTTTACCATCATTATGATTTTCCTGTCCTGTTCAAGGATTATCTGGGATCGGCGCAATATGTTTCTTCTTCCAAACTTCCAAAGGTGAAACACCATCAAGCCGTCCGATCCCCATTGATTCATATCATCCATCACACCGGAAAGGTGCTATTGATGAAAAATAATGTATAGAAAGGAGAAATACAAAAATTTGAAAATTCCATTTAGGTACAGCCTTCATATTACATATTATTTCAGAGTAATTTAATTTTATTTCATACTATACTCCTGGCTGGAAGTGGCCGCTAACTCAGCTGTGTACGTGCTCACTAACGCGTCGCTGATTGGTCATGCGGGCCTGTATGGCGAGTGGCTCGGGGTGACCATGCGTGCCACTTGGGTAATTGCCCCGAATACTGAATGTGTCCACACCTCCAAAATACTTCGCATAAGCAATATTTCACAAATAAAAACCGTCCAAGTGCGAGTTGGACTCTGGCTCCGCACCATAATCCATATAAGAACGGCAAAAAATCTGTGTCTGTTGTATGGGCGCTTGCTCAAATATTTATATTGGTCTGTGTTTATAGCGGTCACAGAAATACATAATTTGTGAACATTTCAACTGTCTAACTATCACGGTTCATGAGATCAGGGGGCCTACCGCCTTACTCGGTTGCTAAAGCAAAAGCTATAGTTTATGACGTCATGCTGTCATTTCGCATCAAATGTACCTAAACTATTAGCGATAGCTTTGAGCGAATGATCACCGAATGATTTTGTATGAATTGGGCACAAAATCCGTGTCGCCTAAAAAATTCAGGATGGCTGCTATAGCCGTAAGCAGTGCATTGCAATATAGCTATCATCAGCAACCGAGTTAGGCTGTAGACCCTGGCGGTAGGCCCCCTGGTGACAGACGGACGAACGGACAGCGGAGTCTTAGTAATGGGTCCGTCTTACCCTTACGGAATCCTAAATAAAGCAAATTTACTTTTTTATTCTTTATACTAGACAGGGGAAGCTATCGATCTTTATCTCACCTGATGGTAAGTGGCGATAAGGGGCGAAGATGGAATCGAGCTTCATCAGGAACCCTCAACCATAGAAGGACTGGCTATCAGTACCTATAGATAATAATTGTTAGGTCCCTACTTTCAAGACTGTTCAAAATCAACGTGTTATTATTTTTGGGAAAACATTATGAATACTATTAGTACATTATTAATACAGTGTGTACACCCCAGTCTCCTAGTTTCGGATCGATTGCGCCACTGTGGTACAGGCTATAACATGCCAGGCTATACAAAACGATTGAATTTCACAACATGATATAAACAACCTTAAAATGTTCTGTGCAAGGTGCAGAGTTGCCTAACAGTTGTCGGTTTGCGGTAACATGCAATGCTGTTCTGTGTACATAGTACATACAGCTGTTTTATTCACAACCATTCGGGATATAGAGAAACAAACGAAGACACAGGTGCACTCTTGCATAACAGCGTCGTCGCTGTGGTTTTATAACTCAAAGTTTTTCTATAGCCACCGTATTATAATAAAAGTCGTTTTGAAGGATAAGGAAAATTTTAAGGCGTTCATCCAGAACAAAACACAGTCATCTTGTGTTTTGTTTCGCAATTTATACTTAAGGCCCTTAATTATTATTATTTTGATTTTAATTTTATTAGAAAAGTTAGTTTTTCTCCAAAGGTCTTTAGTAATGTTGAAAAGAGACAGAATCTTACGTAGGTGTTGGGAGAGAAGCATTAGCTCCATTCTAAGGATATTTTCATTCTTCATTTTTCTAAGTCAGTGTTTCAAGTGCCGTTTTATTGAGAATTAAGTAAGTCGTTATTGTATCCAATAAATGCCTTATTTACTCCGACCCATTTTGTTTTACACCCGGAAACATAGGATACGGACAGCTTATAAGGTAAATTTGTAGACACAAAAGTTTTATAGACGCAAAAGCCTTATTGCGAGTGCAAAAGAGCTGTTTATTGTTATTAGATATTAGATACCCTTCTCATTGTACACTTCCTGCCACTCGAATGTAGGAAGGGCTTCGGGGTTGCAAAACAGTACTCTTAAGGTCAGAACACACAGACAGACGTGATGTTCCCTTCTGGCTTGCAGTCATAATAATATTCTCTTAAATATGTATCTAATACAATTAATTATTTTGGTACGATTTTATAGTGGTTGCGGTTGTTCGCGTCGTGTATGGTGTGATACCTGCACAAAATTTTACCTTCATCCCCTGCCCTGTTCCAAGTTTATAGTAGTATGTTATCGTAGTATGTATAATATGTTTCCTCTTCCATTCACGCAGGTCAGACGTCATCAAGCCATCCACTCAAGAAAGGACCATGTCGAGAGACCTATGAACGGAGAGAGTGATTGGGATGGCAACGTTCCAATCCGTACTGCTCAAGGTTTTGGCTTTGGTTTTACCTGCCTGACACCAACCCTCTTTGGGTACCTATCAGATACACAACATTTTACCTTTTTTTTAAAATGGCCTGATGACCATCGTATAAAGTTTAATGAAATGTCGACGCGATTTTTCATTAATTATCAATAATAGGGACGGTGTTAAGCAATAATGTGTCAACCCACAAAAACCGATATTCCGAGATTTCGACATAGGTTGATAAAGCATAATTAATTTTACAATTTTCAAAAGTGTTCTGACTTGAAACACTTTCTTTAACAAAAAGATAAAATCAATTTGTAATAAAATAGCAAATCACATCATGTTTAGAATATATGGGCGCCATTTTCTCAAATTGATATTCATATGGCTTGACACATTATTGCTTATCTACGTACACAATACAGTAAATTAAATTTGAAGGGTAGACAAGTCTAGTAGAATAGCTGGGAGAAAATCTGACGGCTATATCGAAGACTGCAAAAAATCTCAAAATTAATAATTGTATAAAACTTTAGAACCTTCCCACTGCGCTGTTTCTGCGTGTGTGTTCCGAGCTTTAACCGGACACAATGCGTGTGTAACACTATAGTTCCGCTTTGTAAAGTCTGCAGTGCAATATGCTTATAATAGGGTTACTTACGGGTTTCTTCAACCCATCTAGCTGCCTACGAGCCGTCAAATTTGATATATTATACCGTTCGGTCTAGCTAGATAATGTCAAAGTCACATACCGTAGAAGCTGCCATCAATTACCAAGAAGTATGGTTTTGATATTAGTAAATATCTGCTATTTTTAGTAAAGTACTGCAGTTGATGACGGCAGAGCAGAATACAATTGTCACCACCCCCCATCTCTCCCGTCTCTCCCTCCTTCCCAGCAGCGTTCCTCTTATAACCACCTAACAATATACGCGATTTATATGCCCAATAGATGGCTCGTCACCTATTACATGGGACCTAGCAGGACCTAGCTTAATTGGCGAAAAGTGGGTATTAATTCACCTCTGCCTACCCCTTCGAGGATAAAGGCGTGATTTATGTATGTAGGTATGATCTTTTTTCCCTGGCATTGCTCTTCACTTCGCCCACTAACATCAAGCATATCTTCAGAACCTGCTTAAAGGAGCATCGCAATAATGAAATACACCCATCAAAGGCGCGGTGAGTCCTCTTTCCAAAGAGGATTACCGTCACTAGAGCGTTCTATCAAGCGGGGCGCGAGACTTACTGCTGCTTAGTGTTAGGTTGCATAGCCCGTAAGTCCAGTGTGAACACACCTTAAGTTTAACTTAGAGTTACTTTAAGCCCTATTCACGTGTGCGGAGTATCGCTATCGGCAGCGGAAGCTAACTTAAGCTTGCCGACAAACCTACATACATATACTCATCAACTTTATCTATTTTATTGACTTTACTTTATGTTTTATTTTTTTGTTGTTGTATTGACGATTTCTGTGTAATTAATTCAATGTTATGACGGATGACCATAAATATGTAAGTCACTGAAAAACTGCAAAGAATTTGCAAGTATTAAAAAAATGGAGGCTGGTAGAACATGAAGTAGGTGTACGTACATAATATCCTTAGACTTTGATGATGAGAGTACATAAATTATCTATAGGTACGACCATAAATCGCCTATTCGGCTAATTCCTCCTCATGAAATTTATTTTGAATTTTATTTAAAGATTTTAGTAATGTTAGGAAAAAGCCGAGTGGTATAGGCATGTGCCTAGACGCAGGTTCGTTTCCCGCATCCAGACTATATATTTTGAACTTTTTCTAACCACAATTAATTTTGTTCCTCATTCAATTACATTGATATACTAAAATTACCCAATAGAAAACAAAGATATAGGAAAAAAATATAATGTTTTACACACATTTGAAATAAAACAACTTTTACGGATAAGACTCGCGTATAATTTGGTGTTTGGCATATTAATTATTTAACCCAACGTTATTAAAAAAATATTACAAATGCCTGTCGTAATAATATACCGTGTGGTGACAGCAGAGGAGAATGCAATTGTCACCACCCCAAATCTCTTCCGCGGGTGTCGTAAAAGGCGACTAAGGTTAAAAACAGTGAAGAGGAAAGCTGCTCTCACAATGAACTATGCATTCCGTGCCCGATAAATGGCAACAGGCTCACCATGGAACATAACCTAATTGGCGAAACGTGGGTGTTAGTTAATTCTCCTTTGCCTACTCCTTCGGGGATATAGGCGTGATTTATGTATGTGTGTACAAACTCAAAGTCGCACCTGCAGCGAATTTTATGCGCATACGCACGTTTGGATGACGCTCCGTGCATAAAAATACACTAGGTCGCATCGGGAATTCTTTGTGTGTTACTTCTTCACTTTTACCGACATCTATGCAGTTCCGTTCAGTGGGATTCGTTATCCTTCTTTTAACTACAGTCATCCTCATCATCATCACCATCGCCAGCCCTTTATTATCCCCACTGCTGGAGCACAGGCCTATGAATGGAAGGATATAGGGAGAATGGGCCATAACCCACCACCATGCCAGTAAAGTCTGTAGAAGCAGCCGGGACCAACGGCTGGCGTGCAAAGTCAAAGTCAAAGTCAAAATTCATTTATTCATATCTGGTATGATTACAATACACTTATGAATCGTCAAGACGCTAGATACCGAAAACCCGTGTGTCCAAGAAAAAAATAATAGTAGAAAAAAAAACAGCGGAGTGCGCAGCATGCCTCAGTCTGTAATGATAGGTCTCCCAAACCCGCCCACGCCCCGGTCCGCAACGAAGCGCCGACCCTGCCGCGTTCAATACCAAGATGGTACTAAACGCATCAGGGCCCAACGCTCCGCTAGCAGAACGGCACGCAAGTAGGCTGTAGAGAAACCCACCATTGTCAACGAGTTATGACATTGCAGGTACATTGTAAATTATGCACCAAATACAATCCCACAACTCGCCAATCACATAAACCGAAACATGCCGCGCACTACCAATCAACCCCCCATCCCCCACCCTACCTATACGGACACACAAGTTTTCAATATCTAGCGAAAAATCTACGCCATCCGTTCGTAAGCTACCGGGAGGCCCTGTTCTGAGAAGAACGGGCAAGAAACTCAGTCGGGTATTTTCCTCCCTTAGTTACATATATAATATATAATCTAAATTCAATGAAAATTTAATGAAAATTTAATGAAAGATGTCAATAGCTTTAACGTCAAGTAATAATAATTAGAGTCACAATTTCTGAAGCTATCAACATCCTTCATTACAGACAGAACAGCATATTAATCATCGATTATACAAAAATAAAAGTTATTTATTCCAAACATCCTTGTCATCTAGATAATCCTGAATTTTATAGTATCCTTTTGCCATTAGTACTTTTTTTACATAAGGCTTAAATTTGTGTTGAGGCAGTTCAGTCAAAGATCCTGGTATCTTATTATAGAAGAGTATACATTTCCCCATAAAAGAATTAGCAACCTTGTGCAATCTGAATCTAGTAAAGGCAAGTTTATTTTTATTTCTAGTGTTGTGTTTATAAATATCACTAATTTTAGCAAATGTATTTAAGTATTTATAAACATATAGAATGCAATCGTATATGTATTGTGAAGCAAGAGTGAGGATATTAATATCTTTAAACAGACTTTTAAGTGAATCGCGAGGCTTTAATAGGTAAATAGCACGTATAGCTCTTTTTTGTAAAATAAATATATCCTGAATATCTGCAGCTGTACCCCAAAGAAGTAAGCTATACGACATTACACTATGAAAGTAACTAAAATAAACAAGCCGGGCTGTTTCAACATCAGTTAATAGCCTTATTTTTTTTACCGCATATGCTGCTGAACTTAGTCTCTCGGATAAAGTTGAAATATGAGGATTCCATTGCAATTTGGAGTCCAACTTTATTCCTAAGAATACTGTAGAATTGACACATTCTATCGTTTCATTATTAATTGTAATCGGACTACTAACTTGCCTAACATTTGGTAATGAAAATTTAATACATTTGGTCTTCTTAGAATTGAGTAACAAGTTGTTATTTGTAAACCAATCAAGAACTTTGGAAATAGCTATATTGATGTCATCATAATTATCTTTACCTCTGTCTACTTTGAAAATTAATGAGGTGTCATCTGCGAATAGTACCGTATCACATAGAGATTCTGTGTAGAAGGGAAGGTCATTTATATATATTATGAATAGTAATGGTCCCAGTATTGATCCTTGAGGAACACCCATTTGCATTGGTGAACCCGAAGATTCGGCTTTATTAATTACTACTTTTTGAATCCTATCACTCAGGTATGACTTTATCAGTTTCAATGAGGCAGCAGATACACCGTAATGCTTTAATTTTGCTAATAACGTTTGATGTGAAACACAATCAAATGCCTTAGAAAGATCACAAAAGATACCCAAAGCATCCTGCCGATTTTCCCAAGCATCAAATATGTGCTTAATGAGGGTTATTCCAGCGTCAGTGGTGGATTTTCCCCTCGTGAACCCAAACTGTTTAGCATGTAACAGTTTGTTAGCAGTGAAGTAAGAAAGCAACTGGTTCAACATAATTTTTTCAAAGATTTTACTAAGGGACGGTAATATAGAAATGGGACGAAAATTATTGGGTTCACATTTGTCTCCAGATTTAAACAAAGGTATTAGTTTACTATGCTTCATTAAGTTTGGAAAACAGCCGTTATCTATACATTTATTAAAGATTGATGTCAGCTGAGGAGCGATGACATTAATGATGGGATTCAAAATGCTAACTGATAGACCCCACAAATCTTCAGTTTTCTTCATATTTAATGTCTTGTACGTTTTGATAATAGTGTCCATATTAATTTTGTGAAAATCAAAAGGTATATTACATTCGACTGTACTTAATTGTAGTAGAGACAGAGCTCTTTTTGTGCAAGAGTTGAGCTTGCTGGTTACTCGAGCAGGGATGTCGGTGAAAAAAGTTTCAAAGGCATCTGCAACCTCACCATCGGACTCCATAACCTTATTATCCATTTTAATTTTAAACGATCTTTCGCTGTTCCTAAGTTTTCCGGTTTCTGAATTGATAATTCTCCAAGTTGTTTTTATTTTATTATCAGAATTTTTTATTTTATTGCCAATTGAGATCGATTTGGCAGTGTTGCAGACTTTTTTGAATATTTTGGAATAGTTCCTGACGTAGTCTATGAAGGTGGAATCAACAGACGTGTATTTTTGGCTATATAAGTCATAAAGTTTCCTTCTACTTATATAAATTCCTGGGGTAGCCCAGTCACTGAATTTCTTTTTAGGGTGTATTGTTTTGAATTTTTGTTTAAAAATCTTATGAAATTCGTCTTTAATAGGATTAAACATATTATTGTACATTACATCAGGACAGTCATTGTTGTCATTTATAAGGTAATTAAGTCTATTTGTAACATTATTTCCAAATAACTGCAACTGCTTTTGTGTTATTGGCCGAAATATTATCTTTATTGGTTTATGAACATTTTGATATTCAACAGTAATTTTTTGGCCAGTATGATCTGAATTAATACAATTTATAATTGATTTATCTAATATATTACAATTACAAAACGCGTTATCTAAGCAAGTGCCTGATGTTGGAGTAATTCTTGTTGGTTCATAAAATGTATAGAAAAGGTTATAGGATCCGAATAAGTTGATAAATCTGTCTGAGTGAGAACAGGTGACTAATATATCTACATTAAAGTCACCAAGGACGGCTAGTTTTTTGTTTTTATTACAAAGTTTATTTAGTATACCTTCCATTGAAGTCTCAAAAAGTTCATAGTTTCCCGTAGGGGGCCTGTATATACAAACAACAATTAGCTCCTCAAGTTCTACACAAGATACTTCAATTATTTGTTCAATAGAATATTGTACAATATCTTTTCGTTCTTTGTATTTCAGTCCTTCTTGCAATGCTATTAAAGAACCGCCTCTAATAGCCGTTTTCCGGCTAAAGGCGCTACCGATGTTGTAATTTTCATAATTCGAAAGTATTTCAGTACTTTTTAACCAATGTTCAGTTAAACATAAGACGTGAGCCTGTATACTATTTAGGTATAACAATAATTCCAGATCCTTACCCGAAAAGCCTTGGATGTTTTGGTGGACTATTTTCAATGCACTAGACTTAGGCAATTCGCTAGAGACTTTCTCTATTGTCTTACGTACTAATTTAAATTACTTGGAATATATTCCACTGTACAATTTTGTACGTCAGAACATGTTTGCTCAATAAAAGCATTGTCAGAACACGATCGCTCAATAAAAGCATTGTCGGAAGATGATCGCTCAATAGAAGCGTTGTCATAACGTGATTGCTCAATAAAAGCATTGTCATAATGTGATCGCTCAATAAAAGCATTGTCAATATATTTTCTATTACTAATGATATATTGATTAGCCAAATTATTGGCTAACGTTTTTAAAGTATAGCATAGCGACATGGCTATTTGTTTTTTGTAAAAATTGGATAGAAACATTCTACCTCCCGTTATACGAAAATTATGGGTCATTTTGTTCGTATCTATGACATGTATTTTATTACAGTACTGTGTCATGGTATGCAGACTTAAATTCAAAAGTGCCTTCCGAAGTACGTAGGAACTCGAGGTAATTTAACTTTGGTCACCCATCAAATGACCAGCCTTGGTGAACGTTGCTTAGTTTACCCGTTCGCAGGTACAGCTGTCTAGGCCACTTTGTCGCCGAGCTCCTCCTTTTTTAATCATGTCGGACTAATTAAAATAGAAAGTGAGTAGGTATTAATGAATTAATATATTAATTCCAATGGAAATAATGGCAGAATTTAAAAAAAATATTGTAATTGTATTTTCATTGTCTACTCTAGCTTAATTATTTGAACAATCTGACTCAAGTCGATATCTATGTCTATTTACGAAACAACTCTCTTAGACTATCCTTAGATAGTGTAGTACAGTCAACAGCACGTCGGACTACCGCAAAATGGCAAAATTTCTCAATCGATTTTGTGCTCTATTATTACCCAGTTAAGGTTGACAATCGATTGAAGAAATTTGACATTTTTGGGTAGTAGTAAGTGCCTACCTACCTACTTAAATTAGTCTAGACGTTAATAGTCTTACGCAATGCCTATTGCTTTACTCAAACACGGAGGTATTGTTTTACTTATGAATATCGAGGCCATATAAATTAATTATTACTTATTTCTTATCTGTAGTGCACGATAGCAGACGTTACTTTTCGTAATTAAATGAGATAGAGTCAGTTAATTTTAATTGCACTTAAAGTTAATTATTTATTATAAAGATGTGCCACGGTTATCAGTTCTAATTGGAGACATAATAATAGTTCTAAATTATACGTATTATTGATTGTAAATGGTGATTTTGACCGGTTGATTGTCTGTTTGTATTTAAAGCTCGTAGCTTAATGCTATGGTCTTTGAATAAGTATATTTTGGACATAATGTTTTGAAAAGACACCCCTTTTAAAATGAATTAATTTCCATATTCTAACTATAACCTAGCTAGACAATATTCGATTCCTTGATGAACACGAAAACTAAAAGAAAACCCAGTGAGCTTTCTTTTAACTAATAATATTTTAGTAGTAAAAATAAAACAATCATAAGATGTCATTTTATTATAAAAATCAAAACACTACAAGCTTACAACCACGACTCACCTATAAACACCGGCTGATTTCCCGCAACAATTATTAGTACCGAGTCAAAATAAACAACTCGAGTTCAGTTCAACACTGTTCCTAATTCATAACATAAAACCGATAGTCCCATAAAATGTCACAGGGAGAATGACCCCGAGAAGTCGCGCGTTTTGTTTTTAGGAGCTACAGCGTCGCACATTCCCACATTATTGTCATAATACAGCGTGCCCGAACCGTCCCATCCGAACCAGAACGTTTACTGCGGACTGTACCTTGAGGACCGTCCGCGAGCCGGGTGCCGGTTCATGTACCTACTTGCACACAACGGATGTATATTATATAGATAGATACCGTGATCGTGTTATATCTGTGTTGGCGGAAGTAATGCGGTTCTTTCAACAACTTTTAGATGAGATCACTAACGCCATCTAGCGAAACTTGATAACAACTCTTTGCAACTTGTGCTTTTTGCTGTGCTATTTCGAACAAAATGTTCGTCGACTTGAATCTTTAAAACGTCGCATTTTAGCCCTAAAATAATAATGACTACTTAGTTTGATAGGAAAGTAACATAAGCAACACGCTCGCTATTAATTCGTATTCGTAGGTATCTATTGAGAGAAGCAAGAAAAAAGGACTTTAATAAAATTTTATAGTGCTGCCATCTAACCAGAACCTAAACAACTTTTAAATATCAAAGACATTGCTTTCATGCAACGTTGGTGCGGACTCGCTTTAATGAAAAGCATGCTTTGTCAAGATTAATTGTTGATAAAGTTTTAACCCGTTAATAACTGGGCAGGCAAATATTTTATTTATTAAAATGTAATATAATGCCTAGATACCTAAACTTACATTATTTTAATCTTGTAATATACCTACGAGAAAAATTAAACAGGGTAGTTTTAAATGATAAGTCACAGATGTCGCTAGTAACAAAGTCATATTATTCTAGTAGGTAGGTAGGGTAGGTACCTACCCTCCTAGGTGGTAGTTGGTACCTAACTACCTAGTAGGTACCTACCTACCTACAAAATTTCAACCATCATATATACATACATACATAAATCACGCCTATATCCCCGAAGAGGTACCTAAGCAGAGGTAAACTAGCACCCACGTTACGCCAATTATGTTAGGTCCCAAGTAGGAAATAGGTGGCTATTCTATTACCATTTATCGGACACACAAGTCGCAGTACATTGCGAGGTGGTTTAAGAGGAACGCTGCTGCCCATTCCTCATCACTTATTTATCCTTAGTTACCTTGTACGACCATCAACATAATAAAAATGATTGGACTATTATAGGTCTTGTACAGTGTTTACATTTTGTCATTAAGACAAAATTTATTAGTTTTAGAAAGTGTTATTTATAAGTACAAAACGGAAAATTGGAAAATACATAATATTTATTAATAGGCAAATAATGTTTATTTCTATATGTAAAGTTTGATTCCCATTCGCAGATGTGTACAAAAAATGTAGGTATTCTTCTCCCTGACATTATCTTACTCTAACTGCCGCACTTAGAGACGTCAATTAACTTTAATGAGCATTTAATGACAAAAATTTTCATTAAAATCTAGACCATAGACCTGGCAAGAATAGTGACTAGTTTTGAATTGTAATTTTTTTTTCGTTGAGTACTCATTAACGTTATTTGACGTCTCTGAGTGCGGCAGTTAGTACCTATGTAGGTATCTAGTGTCGGCACAATAAATGTCTTCTCTCCTAAGAGAATGGAAGAGGCAGACATGTTATTCCTCTTCCTCATTATATTCAATATTATCATGTTCACACAATCCATCCATCGTTTTTCATCCTAGGTCCATCCATTCTTAGCTAATACACGTATGCCTTTAACTTTGGGTAAGGATGGGTGTGATTAATACAGTCATAAGCATGTCTCCAGTTTATGCTTTACGTCAAAGTAGGTAGTTAAGGTGCAAAATCGGTTGGAAAAAAGTTTTCGTATCGTACCTAGAGGAGCTCGCTAGCGCAGTGGCACAGCGCGCATGGCCTGCGATTGCGTAAACTAAGCAATTTTGCTAAGGCCGGTCATTGGATGGGTGACCAAAAATTTATTATCACGAGTTCGTCCGTACTTCGGAATGCACGTTAAGCCATTGGTCCCGGCTGCATCTGCAGTCGTTAATACCCACCAACCCGCACTGTGCCAGCGTGGTGGGCTATGGCCCAATCTCCCTATATTCTTCCATCCATAGGGAAGGCCCGTGCCTCAGCAGTGATGGGGACATTAAAAGGGCTGGTGATGATGATGATCGTACCTAATATCTATTTCGTACCAGAGTTACGAAATAGATGTTCCTACGGCAAATTATAACCTGCCCAAGTTTATTCGTCTACGCAACCAATATTGGAAGATATAAGCAAATTATTTCCACCCGAAGAAATTATTATCATATTCATGATGCTACCGCGCGATAGGAATATTTTTAATCAAACCTATTGACTTGTAAAATCGCAATCGCCGAATTTATTGAATACATCATTGAACACTGTTTAATTTTTAAACCATACAAGAAAATCAACAGGAGAGTCAACAAAAGAGTCCTATAAGAAAAACCTACACATCATATAAATCTACACACAACATACATAATTAAATCACGCCTACATCCATCTACCCATCGCTTCCCATACGATCGCGGGAGAGACGGGGGTCGTGATGACCCACATCGATGCACTAAAAAAAGTTAGGTTTTTCTTAAAGCATCTAGGTTGAATGCCGAGTTTACCGGGTTTTTGGGTAAGGCAGACGTGTAAACAGAGGCAGAGGTGTAAACCTTAAAGAATCCTCGGCCCTTGATGAAATCATGTTGGAAATGGATGGAATTTTGGGTGACTGGAATGTAGTAATCAGCTTAAATACAACGTTACCACTTCACTCTCTCGCCCCGGGTGTCGTACAAGGCGACTAAAGTCTAGGTTACGGGTTGGATTCCCGTGTCGAGACTGTAAGTTTTCGAACTTTTTGTGGTCTAATTTTTCTTTGTACATATAAATATACATAAATCAGGACTATATATAGGCAGAGGTGAATCAACACCAATTAACGTAGGGCCCATACAATAGACGGCGAGCCTATTGCCATGTATCGGGCACGTAAATCGTATTACTAGGTGGTATACATTTTAGTAAGGCTCTAAGTTTGCTTACAATCACGAGCATTTAGCCTCTCGTCAATACTGAACGATCGCACTCCACCAGTGCTCTCAACTAAACATTTAATTCGACTAAATCAATCTGATAGGGAAACATTGTACGATGCAGTATTCAATGACAATAAATAGGAAACCATTACTGTTATTGGAAGAATAGTTGCGTATTCATCTTGATGTTCGATCGAGAAACTTTGTTCCAAGATGGAACAGATGCATTTGTTCCAATATATTAATCACAATAACTACTACATACTCTTAATTTTTCTGCATACAGTTCAGCTATTGTAACTACTAATATTATATTGCTGAAGAGTCTGTTTGTATGTTTGGCTAAACGCGCCAATCTCATGAACTACTGACTGAAATTGAAAAATATGTTTTGTGTTGTATAGTCCATTTATCGAGGAAGGCTATAGTACATACATGCATACATACATACATAAATCACGCCTATGTCCCCTAAGGGGTAGGCAGAGGTGAATTAACACCCACTTATCGCCAATTTAGCTAGGTCCCATGTAATAGGTGGTGAGCCTATTGCCATCTATCGGGCACATGAATCGCAGTATATTGCTAGATGGTACAAGAGGAATGCTGCTGCCCATTACTTATTGCTGTCTTCACCCTTAGCCGCCTTGTAGGACACCCACGGGAGAGATGGGGGTGGTGACAATTGTATTCTACTCTGCCGTCACCACAAGGCTATAGGCTATATAATAACCGACATTAACGCGAGCGACGCCGCGGCCGACCACTATACTAATATAAAAGTCTCGTGTAACAGTAATTGAACTCCTCCGAAACGGCTTGACCAATTTAAGGGCTTACACACAAAACTGCGCATCGTAAAAAATACTAATTTCAAAAAGAAGCTAATTCTTTCATTCTGCTCTATCAATGCTTAACTAGCTTATAGAACGCCAATTATTAATAAATTGTAAAATTTCGTAGATATAATAAAAGAAACCGGCCAAGTGCGAAGCGGGCATGCGATGGAAGGGTTTCGTTCCATCTATAAAATACAAAAAAATCATGTCCGTTGTGTGGGAGCCCCTTTAAATATTTATTTCATTCTGTTTATTAGTATTTATTGTTATAGCGGCATCAGAAATACATCATCTGTGAAAACTTCAACTGCCTAATTATCAAGGTTCATGAGATACAGCCTGGTGACAGACGGCGGGATGATGACAGATAGCAGCGGTTTTACCCTTGGACTACGGAACTCTAATAGATACCTACTTTAACCGGCTCCATAAGCTGATCGAACTAGCGGATTACATTCAATTCAATATCGAACAATGCTATTCTTCAGTTACCTCCTTCGGACAGATATAAAACGGACTTTATTTAGAAGAGCTTAAGAAAATTAAATATAAATCGACTCAAGAGTGGAAGAGAAACACCTTGATAGAGATTTATGTATGTTTTGGGAGCCGTTACGTGTTTGGATTGATTCCTCGTGGTGTGTTTGAAACGACGATGTTGATTAGAAAACATTGCTGATGTTTGAAACTTCTAGATTAATTCAAAGCCAGCCAACAAACATTATGTAGACGGATCGAAGCCGGCCTACGTGAAAATAGGAAAATTTCCAAAATAATTTTCGATTCCTTATTCATTACTTACTGCCGCACTCAGAGACGTCAAATAACGTTAATGAGTAAAAGTGACAATTCAAAACTAGTGGCTATTCTTGAGGGTCTATGGTCTAGATTTGAATGAAAATTTTTGACATTAAATACTCATTAAAGTTAATTGACGTCTCTGAGTTCGGCAGTTAACTTTTTTGGAATCTAAAACTAAAATGTTAATATAGTTACTACGCTAACTTTACATCGATTTCAACTAAACAAATTGTTCGGGACACCATAGAACTATTTGCCCCCATAAGACTTAAAAGGGATTGTTTAACGGTAACCGAGCGAACGGGAATTCCATCCCACGTAAGTGTACAACATTTTAAAGAGTGAACTCGAAATGTTGACCCTATCCGAATTCCTGTGGCGGCGGCAGGTAACTGAAAGGATTCATCCTCAAAGAAGGTGAAATACTACACAAGTACCCACTACACCTGCCACGTGTATCCAACGTGAACTAGGAATGCACATTAAACGGCGTTTGGGTCATAGCGTTTTCTCATTTTTCAAAGCGCCACGGGCAATGTATAGTCGGCCAACTAAACTGATATTTTTACATCACAAAAGGACGTCTTTGTTGTGTACCTACCTTTGTGTTGTGTTACACGCGCAAAGAAAAATAAACAACTCTCTTCAAGCGATACGATACACGTTTAGAACTCTCACAGTACCAACAGAAAGGGAGGCGCATCGGTTGACATGTTTCTACAGAAATACAATCATGGAAAAATTTAGAGCCGCTTTCTTAATCTAGGACAGCATAATGTACTCCGTCTGTCCTGACTAACCTGTTCCATGAACTATATGTATGGGGTTGATAGACAGTATTTCCTTCCTTCGATTTCCTAATAGCAATCACCAAGCAAAGGCTAAAAGTAAGTCACCTAGACAAGTGGCTAGGCTAATCTATTCGAACGAATAGAATACGATGTATGAAACTGACGTATTACAAAGAAAACAAAACGGCAACATTTACAGAGTACACATACATACATACATAATTCACTCCTATATCCCCGAAGGGGTAGGCAGAGGTGAACCAGCACCCACGCTTCGCCAATTATGCTAGGTCCCATGTAATAGGTGGCGAGCCTATTGCCATTTATCGGGCACAAAAGTCGCAGTACTTTGCTAGGTGGTAGGTATAAGAGGAACGTTGCTGCCCATTCCTCATCATTGATTTATCCTTAGTCGCCTTGGACAACACCCACGGGAGAGATTTGGGGAGGTTACAATTGTATTCTACTCTGCCGTCACCACACGGCAAGTTTAAAGAGTAGTTGTCAAAAATTAACATATGTATTTTATTCGTTCGAATATTTTGGCCACTTGTTTAGGCCACTAAATTAACTCAGCCAAATCTGTCCTCCATTGATGAACTTTGTAAAGAAAATTGTGATTACGAAAAGTTTAAAAAAATATTGTGTTATATTAATGCCAGATTCGGACCCGCGCCGCGTCCTCTGTTTGCTAAGTGGTCGATTCCCGCATCACGACTATAATTTTTCTAACTTTTTCGAACCACATTTTTTTTTAATTATTCTATATAATGTTAAAATCAAACTAAGAACTTTGTATAGTCGCAAAATTATATTAGGCTCGACAAACTCACGCTTCAGAATCGTCACAAAATTAAATGCACTATAGTACTTATATACCGCTTGGTGCCAGGCAGGCGGCCGGCGGTAAAAACTAAGCCAAAACCTTGAGCAGCATGGGTTGGAATGTTGTCATTCCAATCACTCTCTCCGTTCTACGATATCTTGGCATGGTCCGTTCCGTCTCGTTTCTATACATTCATTCATCACTAGCACCTTTACGGTGTGATGGATGATAAGAATCAAAAGGGGGTGGAAGGCTTGATGACGTCTGCCCGATATATAAATGGAAGAGGAAACATACTGCGCTGACCCAAGATAGACTGGGAACAGGGCAGGTAAAAAAAGAAGGTAGTATATACCGCTATACTAGATTTAGGTGTGCATGTGGCTTCACAATAATACTAATCGAAATGCCTGTGCGATTCATAGCTTGAATACAAATCAGGCGCACGTAGCCACTTCCGTAAAACACTTCCAACTCTGTGTAAGTTTTAGAAGTAATGAGTAATTTATGTGAAACTAGTGTTTTGCTTACGGAATCGGAACCATCAGTACTATCACCTTCAGCTTCATCTTAAATGCTGCTTGGATGAAATAACTGTGGGGAGCTTGGAGTATAGAAGATTTTTGACAAACATGCAAGGAAATGTTGTCAATATTTCGAAAATAGAATACGCGAAAGAAGAAAATCAATCAAAAATGTTGTATTTCCCTGCATTCTTTTGAGAGAAGGTCCTATAGAGCTTTTCTGAAAAGCCTGTCTCATATTAGTGAAGTCCTAGCCTACGGCTCGGGCTTATACTCGCCTATTTTGCGGCCTTTGCAATAACGTACTATTATAACCACAGAAAGAATTTGGAAAAGCTTAAAATTACATACTTTATGTTGGTTGTTAGAAAAAAACCTACAGAATTTTCATTTTTTTTTGTATTTTAGCCATTTCCTCTTGACATCTTGTTCCAAATATGAGCATTTACACATACATACATACATAAATCACGCCTATATCTAAAGGGGTAGGCAGAGGTGAACTAGCACCCACGTTTTGCCAATTATGTTAAGTCCCATGTAATAGGTGGCGAGCCTATTGCCATTATCAGGCACAAAAGTCCCAGTGCATTGTTGGGTGGTATAAGAGGAACGCTGCTGCCCATTCCTCATCGCTGATTTATCCTTAGTCGCCTTGTACGACACCCACGGGAGAGATTTGGGGTTGTGACAATTGTATTCTACTCTGCCGTCACCACACGGCACATATAAGCATTTGATTTATATTAATATACTTGTAATAATCTTGTTTATATACTGTGTTCTGTTATAATCTTTGTAATCGTGATTCAGGTCTTGGTGATCTTGCTATGCTTTATCACAATCGTCATTAGGTCTAGTGTTGACTTGACCCGATTGTTAATCGTCAACTGTATCTCTTTTCGCAGAAAGAATATAGGGAGAAATGTTGTTGGCACGCTTGGAACTTTTTTCTCTAAACCAGCCCCTGTAGCACGGGACGTGGAGAAAATCTCCTCGGGGAAAAGAACATATTTTCCTCTCGCTCTAACTCCTACTAAATCTCGAGACAAAACACTGTCAGGTGCTGAGAGACATTTTGTCTACGTCCCGGGTTGGGCCTACTTGAAGGAGATTCTGGGCGCAAAGTCCCTTAAGTAAAAATGTTATGGAAAGAGATACACGTGCCTGCAGTTCTAATTTTAAAATGATCGAACATGCTTTTAATGTTATTTTTATCCTGGCGTTCTATTTCTGTATTATAAATTTTTTAATCGTAATTAATCGACTTCCGCTTTGAATGTATTAACTTTAGAGACTTCACTCTTGGACCTTACCTCAATAGCGATTAAGGGCGGCTGCCTTATTAAAAAAAAGGCGATTTCAAAGATATTTCCTCAATCCACTTTGTATTTGTGTTTATTTTTATATTTAATGTCAAATTTAAATACGTATAAAATTTCGGGAACATTGCTGTAATGATAAAGTAAAACAAAACTAATTAATTTTTATTTGTGTCGATAGTCAGGTACTGGAACACCCCTTCTATATCATATAATTCTAATGAAAAATTTGTTATCCCCGAAGGGGTACGCAGAGGTGTATTAACACCCGAATTTCGTCAACTGTGTAATACTCCATGTAAGGGGAGATTCTATTGCCAGTTACGGCCGTGTGGTGACGGCAATCGTCTAATCGTCATTATAAAAAATATAGAACCTAACAAAGGTGTTAACTGACAAACACGCATTTTATTTTAAATTTTCCTACACTCACAACTCATTTTGAATAAGTTAACACCCTATGTCCACTCACCTCTTCCTGATAACAATATCCCATAAAGAGCTGGCAGAGGTGTATTAACACCAAAATTTCTTCAACTCCTTTATGGCCCTTGTAAGAGTGGATGAGATGTTTATTTAAAGACGTGCTCTGTAGATAAACTTCAAAGGTCTGAGCATACGTAACAGGAAAACACCCCGGACGGGACGGGGACGGGCTCTTACGTACAACACGTACAAAAAGCTCCGTCCGAGTCTCCGAGACATACGTCACACGGGGCTTTTTGTACGAGAGGAGAGGAGATACTCACAGGCCTTTAAATAGCAATTTCGTCCGCTACGAAGTAAAGGGTTAAAGCAGTGATGCACAAAGGGCACAGCGTTGTTTTTACAACAACAATTTTGCTATTTTAAAGTGAATCCACAGAGCACTTCTTCAAACAGAGCAGAGCAGAGTCTTTAAACTGAAATTTGAATAAGTATCCAATATTCAGCCGTGAGTCGTGTAAATGAGCTGCGACCTTAGGAAGACATGAGGCAGAGAATGTGGGGGGTGAACTGTGACAATAATGGTAAACGCACACCTATCCGCGCTGAAGCTGCGAAGGAATTGACAGATCCGTCCGCATCGTGCGCATTATTTCCGATGACGACATCCGAATTCTGAAGTTTTTGAGAGATTCGGACGAATCGGACGATTCGACCCCGGCAAGTGTGCAAGGTTTTATATGATTCCATACAAAGATTTCGATAAAATCGTTGCCTTCGGAGCGTTCGGCTCGGATAAGTGTGCGTTCACCTTAATGTATTCTTCTCTGTCGTAAATATTGTGCATGACTAATGCACATACAATACCCGACACACAAGTTGACCTATGCGCAGCGCAGTAAAACAGTTTTCAGGTAGGTATTAATTTAAGGTTCTGTATGAGGTGCGACGAGTGTCTGCAACCATAGCACCATAGGGATAAACACTTCTGCGAGTACAAAATTTAGTTCAGACACTTTACTTTTACCACTTTACCTGAGCTCCTTGTCGCAGTATATTGCTCCTAATCGCAGTATATTGCTAAAATTCCAGTATGTCACCACCATACGACTCATTATTTTATTTCTTATACAGTAAACGCAGGCGACCGTCATTTTGGTTCAACTTACGTGTCGGGATCTTTACTTATTATTTAGCGTTTTATTATGAAACAAAACATAGGACTTACTCCTGTGTTTTTACATACATAAATAAAACACGCATATATCGCCGAAGGGGTAGGCAGAGGTGAATATTAACACCCACGTTTCGCCAAATAATAGGTCCCATGTATACGTGGCGAGCCTATTGCCATGTATCGGGCACGTAAATCGCAGTATCATAATCATCATCATCACCAGCCCTTTAATGTCCCCACTGCTGGCGCACGGGCCTCCCCTATGGATCGAATAATATAGGGAGATTGGGCCATAACCCACCACGCTGGCCCAGTACAGGTTGGGGGGTATTATCGACTGCAGATGCAGCCGGGACCAACGGCTTAACGTGCCTTCCGAAGCACGGAGGAACTCGAGATAATAAATTTTTGGTCACCCAGCCAATACCTGGTCTTAGCGAACATTGCTTAGTTTACGAAATCGCAGGCCAAGCGCGCTTTGCCACTGCGCTAGCGAGCTCCTTGTCGCAGTATATTGCTCCTAATCGCAGTATATTGCTAAAATTCCCGTATGTCACCATCATACGACTCATTCTTTCATTTCTTATACAGTAAATGTTTTAATCTTTTGTAATACTTCGCACATGGCTTTTTTATATTTATTTATAATCTACTTTTGAAGCTACACGTTACACGTGCGAGAGTTTGGGGGGTGGTGTCAACAGTCTACTTCTCTTCTCTCCATAGGACAACTATTTCTATTTAACTCCATCTCTGACCTAGTGACCGATAATAAATTATTCGACTTCTCTTAATTGAATGAAACATATTAATTTAAATAAACGAAACCAGTGCCAGATGCTGTTAAATGGAAATAACGGCCGTCGGTACAATGGCGGGTTGGCAATGTTTACATTTGAGATTTTAGGTCTTAGTGCGTAAGCCATAAGGACGGTAAGCCTTTGGGTGCTGGCTTCTGACTTCGCGTAAACTGGAAGAGTAGCTTTTGTTGACTCCAGCAAGGTTATTGACCCCCTGACCGTGTTTGTTTATGCTAAACTGAATCTATATTATAATCGTGTTTGCTATCGCCTGTACGCGATTCGCAGCCTGCGAAAGGACATTTTCAATGTTAGACTAATGTTAGGTACCCGTTACCGTCTTATGCGTTTGAGTTCTACGTATAGAAACTTTTCTCTCCCTGCCCTGTCCCCAGTCTATCTGGGTTCGGCGCAGTATGTTTCCTCTTCCTTTCATATCGGTCAGACGTCATCAAGCCATCCTTTTGATTCATAGCAGCCCCTTTTGATTCATATCATCCATCACACCGTAAAGGTGCTAGTGATGAATGAATGTATAGAAAAGAGACGGAATGGCCATGTCGAGAGGCCGATGAACGGAGAGAGTGATTGGAATGACAACATTCCAATCCAGACAGCTCAAAGTTTTGGCTTAGGTTTTACAGCTGGCCGCCTGCCTGACACCAACCCTCTTTGGGTGTGCTGTTGTTGGTGGTTTGCCCTCCACCATTCGGGTGCCCCAAGGTGCTTATTGGTCTACACCGGGCAATCTCGCTTAGTCGACCCTTACTACACCCATGGGATAAGTCGGGGCTGGCCTATTCTACGTTATTTGTTCGCTCCCAGGCCAGCATAGAAGACGTTGACGTCTCTGAGTGCGGCAGTTAAAATTCGATAGTTCCTAAAAGCTTTATACAAGGCCAGCATAGAAGACAGTTCTACGTATAGTAACGTGGGTATTTAAACCGCCTCCGTGGTCTTGGTTTGTGGTAGGGCTTTTGGAAGTCCGCCTGACTAGCTACCACCACATTATCAAAATCTGTCGCCGTAATAATCTGTAGAGCATTTTTATGTTCCGACAATGTATGATAAGATAACCAGCCCGATGGGGTTCCAGGTGAAGCTCGATTCCATCTTCAGACCTTATCGTCATTAACCATCGGGTGAGATGATGACAGCTATAAGTTTACCATGTGGTGATGACAGCGGGGTCAAAGCTTCGTTGGCAGATCGGGTCTTAGGCGGGTTTTAGAGACCCAGCCTAGTAGACTGAGGTAATCTCCGCCTTCTCCTATTCTCCTTTGGACTCTAGAAAGGGGTATTTCTTACATACACAAAAATAAATTACGCCCCTTTCGTCCCTTCGCGAAAGTTGTTCACTTTGATGGCCTGAATAACCCCTTTGAATATGACTGCACCTCTCTGTTAGACCTTGTATAAAAAAGAAGTCATCCCCGCCGCGTATCAAGAAAATTAATTATTAAAAAAAAATCTTACGCTCATTTTTCAAAAGACAATAAAATTATGTATGTACGGTTACGTACACACGCGCATACATAATGATGTGTGATGAATAGGTACTTTATTTTTACAGTCCTCGTTTTGTAGGTTATATAAACTAAAACTAGTATAGGTAAGTGTTTATATCCATTTAAAAGACATAAAATTATAAATGGACCGAGTATATTCCTAAGTTTATTACCACAATCTATTAAAACACTAACCCGCTTACAGAATCTAGTTAGAGACGCTGTGATGTTAGGTTCTCTAACTTTATGCAATAAACTTTGTTACGTGACAATTTCCGCTTCACTTGATGGCTAGCTTACCTTGCCTTGCTGGCAAGAGTTTACGCCAAAAATAGTTCAGAATTTAGATACTATTTTAACAGTTACGGTCCAGTAAAAAGCACGATACTAGACGAGCACAGATCTACACGCTTATGTTAATGCATGCCACGCGTCTGATGCATACACGCGCGTTGTATCAATTGAGTATTTAACACATGCATAATTATTATTACTCAACACACTTCTGTTGGAGTCATAAGCAATATTACCTAAACATCATTTTGATAATCGACGGGCCGTGGATTTACTGTAGTTCTTATTTGTTCTTAGTTTTATTTGGAAATTTAATACAGATTTAGGGGAAGTTGGCACAAAGCGGGCATGCTGCCTAAAACGGCCACTCTCTTGTATAAAATTAATTTAAAAAAAAAACAATTCAATAATTTACAATGCACAAAAATAACAAAAGGGGTTGGCAACAGTTGTTAACACTGACATTGATTTACACGTGAGTTTAGATAAGTCAACATTTATTTATATATCCGTAAAAGGTTACAGGTGTACAATTTAGAAAATAGGTTGCAATTAATTTTTTTAAGTTAAAAATTAAATTATAATGCTGTTAACGTGCTGCAATTGCATTGTTGTCATAATATGGATAAACAATTTTGATTTTGACCGCCGCATTACGAGTGAATCTATAACAAAGCGCGTTCATGCCCGGTGGTAATGCCTGTGACACCCGCCTACATGATTACGAGAGGCCTGCCTGCATAATTACACGCGACCCTATCTTATTACCGCGAAATTTAATTGACTATCTGACTGCACTAGTCTCTTCCTGGGCATCGTCCGTCCGTTTTTTCCGTCTTATAATTATAAAGGTGGGTGAGACGTACTAAGCTATACCTCAAAGTTGTTAGACAGCCTATGTGGAAAGTAGTTTTGACACAGATATGAAGTGCTTCCCGCTTACTGGGCGTCGGACAACTTCTTATACCAAATAAATTTGTGTTTAGAAAAAGATCGGAAAATTATTAGCTTGGTACGGGAATCGAACCCGTGTTCTCCGCGTTCCGGGCAGATGCCTATACCGTCTACTAACGTCTTGGTTGGCCGAGTGGTATAGGCATCTGCCCGGAACGCAGAGGACGTAGGTTCGATACCCGCGTCAAGACTATATATAATAAAATTTTTGGCACAGGCCTTCCCTATGGAGATGATTCCCTAAGGAGAATGGGCCATAATCCACCACGCTGGCCCAGTGCGGGTTGGTGGGTATTAACGACTGCAGATGCAGCCAAACAACTTGCCTTCCGAAGTACGGAGGAACTCCCCATTTTTGTCACCCATCCAATGACTGACGCCGTATGGTGACGGCAGAGTAGAATACAATTGTCACCACCCCAAATCTTTCCCGTGGGTGTCGTACAAGGCGACTAAGGATAAATCAGTGATGGGGAATGGGCAGCAGCGTTCCTCTTATACCTTATACCACCTAGCAATGTACCTACTGCGACTTCTGTGCCCGATAAATGGCAATAGGTTCGTCACCTATTACATGGGACCTAACATAATTGGCGAAACGCGGGTGCTAGTTTACCTCTGCCTAAGCCTTCGGGGATATAGGCGTGATTTATGTATGTATGTATATATGCATCCAATGACTGACCTTAACCACCATTGCTTAGTTTACGGAATCGAAGGCGGAGCGCGCCAAGCCACTTCGCTATCGAACATTTGTGCGTTCGAGTATATTTTCGTTTCGGTGTACTACGGTGCATTGCAAAATTTGAACAAGCCATCAATACTGGAATTATTGAGAGCCCCTTTGTTTCCGATATCGCATGTGGAATCCAGAGCTCTTGTACCACCCACGCCACCGTACTCGCTGTAACAGCGTAGTTTCAAGTAACTAATCTCTATGAAGTAACTGTTGTACGGATTGGCCCTCAATTTCTGAGTACTTTTTGTTTTAAACTCAAGTTCGTTCTTTTGTTTAAATTCATCTGGCTAGATCTCTATCTCATTCCCCGAATTATAAAACATGGACTAGAGTTAGACATAGTTTAACACTGATGCTCATTTTTATTTGCCGGATCCATAGTTTGGCAGAGCTGTGTGGTGACGGCAGAATAGAATACAATTGTCACCACCCCAAAAAAAAAAGGCTCGCCACCTATAACATGGGACCTAACATAATTGGCGAAACGTGGGTGCTAGTTCACCTCTGCCTACCCCTTCGGGGATAGAGGCGTGTTTTATGTATGTATGTATGTAGTTTGGCAGAGGTAGAAGTCAGACAGCGCTTGGGACTTGTGAGCTTGTGACCCAAGTGTAGGTTTTCGCCCCTTCGCCTTATGTAACATCAGAAACAATACATAAATAAATCACGCCTATATCCCCGAAAGGGTAGGCAGAGGTGAATTAGCACCCACGTTTCGCCAATTATGTTAGGTACCATGTAATAGGTGGCGAGCCTATTGCCATTTATCGGGCACAAAAGTCGCAGTACATTGCAAGGTGATATAAGAGGAACGCTGCTGCCCATTCCTCATGAATGGTTTTTCCTTAGTCGCCTTGTACCACACCCACGGGAGAGATTTGGGGTGGTGACAATTGTATTCTACTCTGCCGTCACCACACGGCCAATCGGCCATCAGAAACAAGTCTGCATTATGTTCCGCTGCAATACCGAGTGGTGAAAAAAGGTAAAAATTTCGTTGTACGTACAACAAGCGACAGGTAATTCAACATAAATTTCCCCAAAGAGTAAATTTCGAAACCCCTCCTGGGCAAAGATTAAAGATTTCCACACCCACACCGCCAATGACCGCTCATTGAATAATAGTCACCGAACAATCTACCACCCAGTGTAACACTTTCGCGACAAATAATATGTCACAACGAAGGTTTCAAGTCACGCTTCGAGTGACTCCAGCTGCGTATGGCAAACGGTGTAAATGACTAATGTTGTGGATCAACCTCTTTGCTCTGTATTTAGAAGTAAAGTTTTATGAGAATAGGGGAGTGCGCAGTATGCCTCAGTATTTGATGGGTCTCTGAAACCCACACGACCCGATCCGCAAACGAATATCTTTGCTGCCAAAGGTATTCCATTTCATTCATATCTGGTATGGTACATTTATGAGTCGTCAAGACGCTTGACGTGACAACCCGTGTGTCCAAGGGAGAATATGGGTAGTATGCATCAGTCTATAATGCCGGGTCTCCGAAACTCACCCACGACCCGAACCAACCTTTCGCCAATACCTTTGCTGTCAAAGGCTAGGAAACGACAATTTTTTTGGTCCATTAAATATAATCCATTTCCCTTATCCCATTTCACTTGAGGTCGGCGCAGTATGGGTTCTTCTTCCATTTACTCCTGTTAACTATCATCTTTTCATTAACTCCATTCACATTCATGGTGAGAATTAAACGCAATCTGTCCATCTGTTCTGTGGTCTCCATCTTCTTCTCCATCCCCCAACATCCATTTTCATCACTTTTTTAGTCAAATGTTTCTAAATGTTTCGTTCCGTCTCATAACATGTCCGTACCAAGTCTACCGATTCCCTTTTATTTTCTGTGTCAACGGTTCTACATTCAAACTTCCTTTAATACTTAGTCCTCGCTTTATCCATTCTTGTAACATTAAATCAATTATGGCATCAGAAATGAACAATCCTGTCACAATTGTACCGTCTAATGTAGCCACGAAGCTTTTTATCCGCGAGAGAGCAGACGCAAATTTAATCCGAGACAATATAGATCAGAGTTGAGCCACAAGTCCCTAAGACATAATGAATAAAATCAGAGATCCCCAACCTTTTTCTAGGAGGTTTGAAACGTGGAAAATTATTTCGTATACAAGGTTCAGGGAGTTGTGTGGGATTCGACGCGCGTTGTAAAATCTGTTTGACAGGATAAACAATGATAGTGGACTAATATGGAAATGTACCTTCACTTATAATCGACGTAGTTAGAAAAGCTAGGTCAAATAATTATCCGTTATATCTTTGAAACTAATTAACGCTATGTCGATGATTTTTAAGATATTTCTACTGCCTTGATTGTCATTTAATATTACCTATTGGTGTTTAAATAATATGTACAGTAACTATTATTTAACCTTTATGTTATATAGTATATGTTATATAGTATATATAGTATATATATATGTGTGTGTCTGTCACTGATTCTTTATTCATAGTAAACCTACCTATTTATGACGTCAATTTAATACAAAAAAACGCAATTCCCAAAATACTTAATAAGATTGTGTGTTCTAAAATGGCATGACAGTTAAACTTGTTGCTAAGGTGACAAAGTTCAGTTGTATCTGTTTATTGTTTTTTAGAAAGGAAGATCTACCTCCAAGCCGGAGCGGGTCTGTGTGACTGTAGAGCTTTGTACATAGCTCATTTGATACAAAAAGATGCACTCAAAATAAAACTTAGAAACATTGTGTATTCTAAATTTATGACGGCAAGACTTAGGGCCTGTTTCACAATCGAAAAATAAGTTCGAAGTAGCTTTCGTTGCTGACATATATTTCATATAACAACTGTCAAATGATCTGCGAAGTAAGCTACTTAGAATTTACTTGTCGATTGTGAAACAGGCCCTTAGTGTTGTAGTTTTGCAATACCTATATCGCACCTTTCTCACCCAGGGGTAGGCATAGGTAACTTCCAGTGGCGTGGCGTGAAAAAAAAAGTTAGGCAAGCCACAGTAAAAATTAGGACCCACTTAAAATGGGTACTAGCAGAAACTTCTTTAGAGCTCGTAATTTGGTCTGTATACTGTAGTGCATGTGTTTGTATGTGTGGAATGGTCTACAGTATGCGATAAACAAAAAAACACATATTACAAACATTTACAAACTGCGTCTATGAAACCTTTTAACAGAATACGATAACGCTCGACTTTGCGGTTATGAGCGTCAAAATTATTGTTAAAATAGTTTTCTATTCTACTATTTCCAAATTCATGCAACGCTAAACAACTACGCATATGTTTCTCACTTTAAACATGTTTTTTATCAGAGTTTGATAAATTATTAACATCAGAAAATCCCGTTCGATTCAAACGCTGCTTGAATCAGAAAACAAAAGACACGGAAAACAAAACATTTTATTTAATAAACAACTGCCTGTAAGCCAACTATATTTATCATAAAGAGAACTGTGGAAATGCTTGAAAAAACCGTCTTTACGCTTGTAATCTATTGACATATTCGGACGAGCTCGACCTAACTGTATGACATATTTTTTATTTTCAAAGGACAACTTTGAAAACTGCTTTCCGTCACTTAGCAAGAAATCCGTAAGGCAACAATCTATGTGCATCAAAGCGGCCATTATTGTGCCGAGAGAGAATAAAACAAAATTATTTAAAAACTAAAACCTACCAATGAAATCCCTGCAGAGCTACACAATTCACAAAATCACAATACACCTTTAAAACAACAACACAGGTTAGTTAAATTTTACTATTTCACTGAATTACTGCTAAAAATACAATAAAACTAATTCATTACGTTAAGTTTATGTGAGTGCAAGCAAATTTCAAAACAGAATAGTCTGTGGGCATGACGGGAGCCGTCATGAGTATTTCTCAGCAAGGCCAGAAAGAGAGATCATTATACAAACAAAAGCCGTGTTAAAAAGGGAAGGCCGATTCAACCCGGTCCGGAGCGGCTTGTTGGAGCGGCGCACGACCGCAATATTGAGTGCAGTTCAGTGCAGATTTCCGCTTTTATGGCTATTGTAATAAGATCTAAAATATTTACTTTTGACGGAACTTGTTTTCGTGGGAGTTTATTACTAATGTGTGCGTGAGTCGTAGTGTATCGATGCATAAGCGCGTAGGCTGCCGAAATGCCGGCTTGTAGGCAATCTTTAGGTACTATTTCTCGTTGCGTGCGCCTGACAAGACTACGCTTGTCTGTGTGCGTGCTGTATCGCAGGCGCCCATAACTCGAAATTTAGCGAGTTAATTGAAGGAATCTAGAGAGCGGGAGCGAATTGTATGTACCTGTGTTGCATATTGTTTCGCGCGCGTTTAATACCGTTATGATAAGATTTTATTGATGGATTTTTTTTATTTGTATAAAAAATGGTATTGTACTTGCATTATGGTATTGATTTTTTTATGCTCGCTCGTTTGGTACGGCTGTTGGGAATCGGGTTATATGGACGCTCTTACTGCCAGTCATTTTATACGTGCAGTCTGTGGGTGAACTTTACGCAGCGAGCATACGGCGCTTTACGCGTCCAATATAACAATTCTTTTAGGATGTTGTTCGGCCTGCCGCGCCACTGCAGTGCATCCTCTATGTTCGCGGAGGCGCGAACTGATTGTTTCTATACCATCATTAGAAAACGTTGCGCCTCGCTGTGGACGCGCGCGCGTTGTAGTCCGAACAGCATCATGAGCTCTTTGGCTGGCCGATGGGACTCCCCACTACTGGCTGCAACTACATTCATTCACCCAGTTCTAGATTCAAATATCTTTAGCAAAGCAGTCACATCGGAAGCTAACACATTTATTTTATTTTATTTTTACTTTACCTTACTCTGTTATAATTACTAACACTCTTAAACTTAAATTTATCATGTTACTAACACTACTATGGATTCAAAAGTCTGAAATAAATGTTTATTATTATTATTATTAATTCTAATCTCTTTTTTATTTAACATGCGATAATTGTGAGTGGTGCCACAACTTTGCTGTTCCGGGATTATTAAATCTCCTTCTGTTCTATCTCTGTAGACATTAGGTTCAGAATAAGTTTGACTCCAATGTATGGATGTTTTGAACCTACCCTAGTTCGAGAAAAATAAATGTATACTATATTCAAACTCCCAGTTCCGCAGAGAAAATGGCTTGTAAATGTCAAGATGTAAAAGTGAATAAAATTGCTACGATCTAACCAATGAAGTTACTTAGAGTGCAGTGCTCAGCTATCTGGTAAATCTATTTGCAACAGCAGTGGCCATTAAGAGGTTTATTGGTGGAATTTCTATATCGAGTAGTTCTAATATTTAATATCAATAATAATAACTTATTTTACTAAAATGAAACTCAATTTTTAGTATTAACAATATTTTATATTAATACAGCGTTGAGTAATGGCAGCAGTGTAGCTAGGTGGTATGTATCAGAGGTATACATTACATACCGCCTAGCAATATACGGCGTTAGGCTCGCTCCCTATTACATGGAACCTAAGATAATTGGCGAAACCTGGGAGTTATTTCACCTCTGCCTACCCCTTCGGGAAAGATTAAGCGTGTTTTATATGTATCGCTATTTAATGTAATACTGAATGTAATCATCATCATTATCATCAACCCCACACATATTTTTTATGCTAGACAGGGAAGCTCTTGCTCTTCATCTCACTGATGGTAAGTGATGATAAGGGCTAACGATGGAATCGAGCTTCACCTGGAACCCTCAACCACGAGCTGGCTATCTTATCACAATTGTCGGAACACAATAATGCTGTTAACATTATTATTATGGCGACAGATTTCGATAAGATGGTGGTAGCTAGCCAGGCGGACTTTAAAGAAGTCCTACCACCAACCAAACCGAGCACAAATTTGTACCCCCCTGGGGATTGAACCCGGGACCTCTGGATCTTCATTCCGGATGCGAATCACTAGACCACGGAGACGGTTATATAACATAGGATGGGATAAGTGTCGGCGCAGTATGTCCGTAAATCGCAATATATTGCTCGGTGGTAATAGTATAAGAGAAACGCTGCGGCCCTTTAGTTATCCTATTCTGCCGTACCACAAGGCTAGATAGAAGGTATTACTCAATCAAAAAGCCTTGAGAAAGGCAAAAATGTGCATAATTAATTACCTAAATACTACATTAATAGTATTTAGGTAATTATGAGTAGTTAGTGGTATTAACACCTACGTGTTGCAAAAATGTCGCGCTAAAATACCATAACAGTAAGTCCAGAATGACAAACAGTTCGTTATGAGGTTATTGGAGCCACCATTCAGTTGTTTTTAATTTGGGCAAAACAGGGTTTAGTTTCTCTTCATTGTTCCAACATGCAAAGGACCTATAGCCAAAATATAAGCATTTGGTTTAGGCTACAAAATAACATTAATATTTTTTATTTTAATATAGCCACCCAAGTTTAATTTAACGTGTTTGTAATAAAACAAAATTGTTACGCGCTCAAACAGCCCGTATTTAGTTTCGAGTATTGTTAATACAATTATTTAATTTCTATATGTATGGTACTTGTATAGTTGCTACAGCGTAAGTTATTGTATTTGTTACG
This sequence comes from Cataclysta lemnata, assembly GCA_963931975.1. Taxonomy (NCBI): domain Eukaryota; kingdom Metazoa; phylum Arthropoda; class Insecta; order Lepidoptera; family Crambidae; genus Cataclysta; species Cataclysta lemnata. Next base: position 23,376,630 of record OZ008338.1, read on the forward strand.
ATTACGAAATAAAAGTTAAGAAATAATTCTGCGTAGGGAGGTTGTCCCAAAGTTGGTATACACCTATAGCTGATACTTTCGTGGATACAAATATTTACTAAACCGGTTTAAAATTAATGTATACCTTATTAATAATATTGATTTACTCTTACAAATACCATTGCCGTATAGCATTTTAAAATATAAAAATATTAGACAAAAAACAAAATTCCCCGTTTTAAATAACTAGAAGAAGAAAAAACCAGAATGCAAAAACAACAATGTAACCAACATCGTATTCAACCTCTATGGTATTTAATGGGACCGTGAAGTTGTATATTGAAAAAAATTAGGATGGCGGTAACAAAAATTTGAGAGTCCAGCTGTAAGATTATCGATCGATCTATCGGCGTTTTAAAGGGATCTTTTTTGTTTAGGCTAGGCAGTGGGGAGATAATCTAACGAAAAAAAAAATCTCAATAGATGGAGGCACTTGTGTTAATTTTTTTGTAACATGTTATGTATGAGGTGACCGTGTGGTGACTGCAGAGTAGAATACTATTGTCATCATCATCATCATCATCATTCAGCCGAGAGACGCCCACTGTTGGGCATAGGCCTCCCCCAAGGATCTCCAAACCGGTCGATCCTGCGCTGCCCGCATCCAGCGGCTTCCCGCGACCTTCACCAGATCGTCGGTCCACCTTGTGTCCACCGCCATTCTCGGACCTTTCCGCCCCAACGGCCGTCAGTCCTCCTCGCAATGTGCCCTGCCCACTGCCACTTAAGGTCCGCAATTCTTCGGGCTATGTCGGGACCTTAATTCTCCTGCGGATCTCATCATTTCTGATATGATCACGCAGGGAAACACCGAGCATAGGCCCTCCATTGCCCTTTGAGTCTTCTTATAAGTATCCCATTGTAAGCGGCCACGTTTCGGTGCCGTAAGTCATCACTGGCAACACACACGCATTGAAGACCTTTGACTTTAAACACTATTGTCACCACCCCAAAACTCTCCCGTGGGTGTCGTACAAGGCGACTAAGGATAAATCATTGATGAGGAATGGGCAGCAGCGTTCCTCTTATACCACCCAGCAATGTACTGCGACATATGTGCCCGATAAATGGCAATAGGCTCGCCACCTATTACATGGGACCTGACATATTAGGCGAAACGTGGGTGCTAGTTCACCTCTGCCTACCCCTTCGGGGATATAGGCGTGACTTATGTATGTATGTATATATTAATACATTTTAATTTTTGTTTGACAGTCCTTCAAAAACCAACTCAGCAAACATAAACACGTATCAAACAAAAATAAATCAAAAACTTATTTGAAGACAAACATTAATTAAACCCACATTTCTGATTCTAACCTGCAAATTATTCCGTTATCATTGATTGTCAACTGTATTTTTTAACCTACATTCTGAAAACAAGTTCTTGTAGTATTTCTTGTACTGTGTTTGGGCTTTATTTTACAAGAAAAACGACGCGGGAAAGATAGGTATTTTTGCGTATCTATATCCCCGAAGGGGATATAGGCTTGGGAATATTATCAAAACAGCAGGTGCCATCTGTTGTTTTCAAATGGATTGAACATCGATCAAATTGCCTAAGTATATTTTGCATTGAGAATTACATACATATACAAACATACATAATTCACGCCAATATCCCCGAAGAGGTAGGCAGAGGTGAACTAGCACCCACGTTTCGCCAGTTAATATAGGTCCCATGTAATAGGTGACGAGCCTATTGCCATTTATCGGGTACAAAAGTGGCAGTAGGTACATTGCTAGGTGGTATAAGAGGAACGCTGCTGCCCATTCCTCATGACTGATTTATCCTTAGTCGCCTTGTACGACACCCACGGGAGAGATTTGGGGTAGTGACAATTGTATTCTACTCTGCCGTCACCACACGGCCGGTTATATTAGTTTATGATTTATTTTATTGCTTCTGAGACAGATAAATGAAAATGTCGTTACTTTAGATGGCAATCTGTGGAATTATTTATTGCAAATGAAAGAATAAACAGAAATATTAAACTTCCTCCAACATCATTTACGATGTACCTGTATGTATTCGAAGAATCAATCATGTTTAATTTACTTAATAAACACGTATAGGGTAGGTACCTACAACCAACAACACACGAGTTTACCACAAACGGAACATTTAGGGCCGGGTTCACAATCGACGGGTAAGTTCTGAGTAGCTTACTTGACATAATATATTTCAAATTACAACTGTCAAATGATCCTCCAAGTAAGCTACTCAGAACTTACCCGTCGATTGTGAAACAGGCCCTTAGTGTATTAATTGTATTGGTACTAACGACTTCAGATGCAGCCGAGACAATCAGCGTAACGTGCCTTTCGATTCACGGAGTCGAAGTCCGAACTCGAGATAATATATTTTGGTCACCCATCCAATGAGTGGCCGTAGCAAACATTGCTTTGTTTACGCAATCGCGGGCCGAGCGCGCTGTCGACCTCCTCAAACTGTTCATATCTTATTATCTTAAATTAAAAAGAAATTTATTAGTCAGAGGTGTAAAATATACCTACCTATTAACTATTTAACTCGTGTAGAATATTAGACAATTTCAGAATTGCTCGACTTGATTTAAATATAATATCAATAATCAATCCATTTAGAAGTCTTCATTATGATGTGTGTAATAGAAAAGCAATATCAACTAAACAAACATATTTCGTAGCCTATATCAACCGAAACGTTTATTAGGTCAATAAATTTAAATTTACAATCACGGTTGAAATACCTCATCAAACGGGTATTTGAATTCGGTCGCGGCCAGGACTAGGCGGTTTTATCTAAAAATATTCATTCCGAAACTAAAATACTATATAATTTATGATAAATACCCCTTATTAGATTATTTATTTATTTGTTAAGTTTTGTACATTAACCGCCTACTATTTTAAAATAAAAAATGAGATACTAATTTTAGAAATAAATACATAATATGAATGGAAGAGCAAACATACTGCGCCGACCCCGGATAGACTGGGAACAAGGCAGGGAGAGGAGGAAGAAGAAGATGAAATACATAATATATGTTAATGTTTTTCTTTGAAATATTTTTCTATGACAAACTTATTTCTTTCTTAAAAAAGTGGTTAACTAATTATTACAAAGAAATTTGTGGTAAGAAAAGTTGAAATTATTGTCTTGATACTGGAACCCGCGTCTTCTGTAATCCGGGCAGAAGCAGAAGTGTACAACAATTTTCTCTGTAGTATTTTTCTAAAATGTTTATAATGTTTAAATAAAAATCAAACAAAATAATAATACCTACTAATTACAATTCGGATTAAATAGATAATAGCTTCTTAAATAGAAAATTGAAGAAACATAAAAAAACAATTAACAATTAACGTTAATGAGTACTTAATCTCCAAAAATAATAATTCAAAACTAGTCGCTATTCTTGCCGGGCCTATGGTCAAGATGTAAATGAAACTTTTCATATTAAGTACTCATTAAAGTTAAAAATTCTGAATTTGATTTTGAATACAACAAGATTCGGAGTTTTTTGTTTTGTTTTGTGCCCTTTTTTATTTAATTGACAATATGGCACTAAAAGCCTTAATTTTGAATACAGAATGTGACGGAGTTTTTTCTTGTGTTTTGTGCCATTTTTTTTTTGAATTACCGATAATTATGTCAAACGCATTTACGTCCAATGTGCAAAAGTGGGACACTGGACAGTGGTCGAGCACCGAATCGAATCCTGTCCGGACAATAACATTGTGTGTGTATCGGTGGAGCTTTCCGTTCTTGACCCACGGCAGCAAACTGGCAATACTTCTGTTCACGGGTCACCGGCGTACTTCGCTGGGACTCTACGGGGAAGCGTATAAAAGTGAATGTCGGGTGGCCGCGCGATTCAGTCGCATCCGAGTTCGTAGCAGCGGCACAGGTGAGCGAAACGCGACGCCTATAAACGTGCCGTACTAGCGTCCCGACTGCTGGCTACGCCGCCCGCGCCGCATGCAGCCTTCCCCGTACGCAACTTAACACGCACCCCAGGCTCAATGAGGTACCGTACCGCTTATGGCTGTTGCGAAATTATTAGCCCACTGTGCCTTCGAGATGTGTTCGCGCCTTTCCAAGTGTTTGTCGTACTAGTATAAACAAATAAACAAAAATATGTTTATTTTTTCCTATAAGGTATCTTTTCATACACTCATGAATCTTCAAAGAAAGAATACGATAAACATTGGAAACGTGTGTGTCAAAGTAAAAGGTTTACAATAATAAGCTACGCCATCCGTTCGTAGACTGTAAAACTTCGTAAAACCAGGAGGGCAAGAAACTTAACAAGCGTTATTCCTTGAAGTAATGAAAGGTTTCATAAACTAATATAATACTAATATTACCATAACTAGCATGTTTATAAATTAGATTTAGGTACTTTCAACGTTTATGGACATATTTCATTGAGTTTAGTTCTGTCATTCTCTCGTAGTTCTAGTTGGCAAAACTTTTTAGTCAAACTGTGTTCCAAATCTTCTTTTATTTAGATACTTTACCCCCGAATACAGAAACGCTACTCAAATTTTGCGCACTGCTTATTAAGTTAAGTGGACAATATACCCGTTAGAATTTGTATTGAAAAACGTCAGTTTTGACAATACTTAAATGTTAAGCAAGACTCAAACTTTGAGTAGCGTTTCTGTATTGTGTAGCCAAGTGGACAACTGAAACCGTCTAATTCACGATAAAACGTTCGCTAGACTCGTAACATTTGAACTGTAATCGTGAACTAATGACGCGATATTGAATAAAAATTCTTCGACGGTAAACAGTGCGCATGCCCTCTGTGTGTTTTTATAAAAATTGATAAAGTTTAAATAACAGTGCGAACAGATCGTCTGTCGTCAATTCGGCTCCCTCCTTAGTAGATTAGTTCACACACACTGTGATAACGCAATGTTTTCGTCGATTCTCCCGTTGGGTTTCTTAAACAAATTCAACAAAATAGCTCAAGTGGTTAAGCTGTTACTTGTTAATACTTATTTATCCAGTGTCTCGTGTTCATGAAAATTTATTTATTCCCACACATGATGTAAATTTCAGTACCCTAATTTACGATATTAAAAATTATTATCCATCATAACTTTTATTGTAATAATAACTGCGTTACAAGTTTTGTTTAAAGAAGTCTGACTTAGGTACTACCTTAAAGTTGCTTACTTTGAAATCTAAATGCGTTGTTTCCATACTTTCGAATAGGCAACCATAATTGATTATTATTTTATGATACAAGCATTGAATATTACCCGAGCTTACATCACCGTTGCAGCGTTATTTGAATTTAAATTAAATTATCACAATATAAAAGTAATAGGTGGTACTGTAATGTATAACGTAATTAAACGCTGATTGCTTTTTTTATTTATCACAACAGAATTCATTTTATTTTGAAATTTGATTACTGTATGACGTAATATTGACTACTGAGTACGTATTTGGAAAAACCTTAAATAATATTTGAATAACTCTGGGCATAGTTACAAAATGTTGCTATAAAAGCTGCCTAGATGACGATCGAATTGCATTCGCTTACCTAAAAACCATGCACGAAATAGTAAAGTTTTACTGCAAATGACAAGTTTCAAAATAAAAACATAACAATTTTTTTATTTATATTTGTATTTATTATTATTTATATTTTATACTTAAGCTCGCGTCGGCTTTACATGTGTAAGCGAAAATAATCCTTGAAAACAAACGGGTCCTCCACTCAAAGAGCTTCCCAATCGGGACGCGAACCCGGGAGCTCCGGAAAAACTAGTCAAGGACACAACCGTTCTAACAGATAAATCTTGAAATTATTGAAAAATATTTAATTCCGGGTAGATACGTAGTTAGGGTTATCTCTCTGTCGGCGTTTTATCGGCAGCACAAATGTTAACATTAAGTTATATTTTTGATCCACGGACAGCAGTACCTGACAGTCAGCTCTCACTTATTTTAAGGAAAACATTGTACAAAAATGAAATAACTCTCGGCTATGACGTACAAAGGTACTACGAATTAAGCGCAGGATACAACGAAGTGTCTAACCCCCGAATATAGAAACGCTACTTAAAGTTTGAGTCCTGCTCAAAAATCTGGTTTTATTAACCTATATATTCAATGGGGTGACCCATCACCCCTGTTACTATTTGAGCATGCAAAAATTATGTTACCTTCCGAAGGTTAAAAGAATACAAAAATACAGATTAAAAGTAAGAATTTAAAAAAAAAATAAGGTATGTCATAACTGACGTTTTTCATACACATTCTGACGGGTATATTGTCCATTTAACTTTATAAGCAGTGCTCAAAATTTGAGTAGCGTTTCGTTTGTTTTCGGGGGTGAGTAATTGACCCCCGAATACAGAAACGCTTATCAAAGTTTGAGTCTTGCTTAACATTTAAATGTTGTCAAAATTGACGTTTTTCCATACAAATTCTGACAGGTAATGTCCACTTAACTTTTTAAGCAGTCCCCCAAATTTGATTAGCGTTTCTGTATTCGGGGGTGAGTATTGCAGATCTAGAGGTTAGCAAATTATCATTGACGGCTTTTGTCATATTTCATTTGTCATCGGCATTGTACGTGACTTGTAATCTCACTCAATTTCTCCTTCTCTTGTTTCTTCTGCAGTCCTCTTCTTCGTCTCTGTCAGCGTTCATGTTCATCACCCTCTAAGTCATTTGCTTTTCGATTCTTCTCATAACGTGGTTAATGAATACCAGACCAATTTCCCTTATACCTTCCACTTTTATACATTTCTTATGGCCTCTTCAAGCAAGCTCGCGAATACAGAACTATATGCGAATTAAGCTAGATTATAAAAAATGATTTCTTGAGTCTATAATAACTATGTATCGGCTCACCCTTATTACACGGGACTTGACATAGTTGGCAAAATGTCGTTCTTAATACACCCAACCCATGCCTACCCATAATACCTATGAAAACATTAGCTTAGACGAAACGTATTGGCAATTTCTTTAAGAACTAACCTGCCATTGGACCGACTGATTTCTAAGAAGCAAAATGTCGAATTAAATTAGATGTATAAAAGCATAGGATAAAGAAATCATCTCGGTAACAAGTCATTGAGTTATCAAGAAATCGTTGCAAAGCGTTAATTGATGTAAGAATTTTCCCAGAATCATTCAAGAATGGCGTCTTCCTCTATCCGAGCAAACTGTCAATCCGTTCCTCCAATAGATAATTTGTCGAAATTTCTCTAGTCATTATTTACGTTGTAAGCCAATGGGTACCCTCGAAATATAGAAATAAATTAATAGAATGTGTTTTTGTAACATTGGGTTAAAGCACAAAAAAAATTAAGATAATTTAATTATTCGTGTAATAATTTTTTCAACCATTTATATAGATTATTGTTTTAGAGCACGCTGTAGCTTTCTATATCGAATATCGATCTACTGATGCTCTTAATGCTAAGTTCATTACGATGTCAATAAAAAATAACTATTCAAGGATAGATAGACACCGTGACGTCTTCATAAGCCGAGAGCGATAGGCGCTTGAAGCACGTTTTAAAGTGTTCTTTTATTTCTGTTTTTACAGCAGTTCCTAATATTAACAACATGTAACATAAAATTAACGCACAGTGGTCACTACCCATGTTAACTTACTGCCGCACTCAGAGACGTCACTTAACTTTAATGAGTATTTAATGTCAAAAATTTTCATTCAAATCTAGACCATAGACCCGGCAAGAATAGGAACTAGTTTTGAATTGTCATTTTTTGACGTTAAGTACTCATTAACGTTATTTGACGTCTCTGAGTGTGGCAGTTAGTCATATAAAACTATAGTTATTTTAAAAATTCATAATTGTATTTTTTTTCCAATTTTCCATTCATTTTTGCTTTACTGGCCTAATGTCTGTATGGGGGAAGAAAAAACAATTTTTTTTTTAAACACCCTGGTATTTATATTATTATAACTTTGTTCGAAGGGGTATTCAGGTTTTACGTTATTTTGTTACATGTTGTATAGTTCCTAATGTTTAAAGATGCTATATTATATTATTGTATGTTTAATAACTTAATGAAGCGATTTTTTTTTATCTACACAACGACTCGAGTTCATTTCATTTAAGTCATGGCTATTAGCACAAGTACACTAATGCGATGATAGTAATGCAATGAGTAATGCAATAATAGTGTTTCGCAAAAAATCTTACTGCCGCACTCAGAGACGTCAATTAAATTTAATGAGTATTTAATGTCAAAATTTTTCATTCAAATCTAGACCATAGACACGGCAAGAATAGCGACTAGTTTTTAATTATCATCTTTTGACGTTAAGTACTCATTAACGTTATTTGACGTCTCTGAGTGCGGCAGTTAGACTGTAATAGTTACGCTTGAAAATTTAAAATACCAATAGTTTATAGTGAGAGCCAAAAAAATCCAGAAAGACAGTAACGATAATTTTCAAATCAATATATTCATCTTTTTAATGATGTTCCTAGTCTTTATTGAATGTTCTTAAAACAAATTATTACATCAATAGATGATTTACTTTTAAAAAAATGCATAAAGATTTCTTTGTACCTATTAGCTCAATTTAGTCCCGAGTATAATTTTTCTAAAACCACTGTTACACATCAACATATCGGCGGATGTCTTTTTAGCTTTTTAATGGCAATGGCAAAAATAAAATCAGAAAATACTATCAGTCTTTGAAACAAAATAATAAAACTTTCCTAAGCATAATCCCATAATTTAACCATCAATTACGTAAACTACCATGAAAATCGTCCAATAGTCATATTTGGACAGTGGTTTACTATGCATGCACTTTTACTTCGGAAGCTTTTGTGATAAAATTTTGATCAAATTCAGAGTTAGATTTCACTAATGCGTAGCGGAGGAACCAATCGGCTATAAACGAAATGAAATGAGGTGCGTGAATCGAGCATCTACATCTGCCAATTCATACACTAATAAACTTCATCCAGTTTCCGTGGAAACATAGCCTAAGTTTGAAATGAAATAAAAAACAAATAAAAAAAACGAGCTTAAAACGTCACAATTCTTGTTTCAAGTTCAAATTGATTATACGCGTAATCTACTCGGTATTATAACAACAAGCTTGAGGATTAAAATTATCCTCTATTGATCATACAACGAATATGCTAGCGAGTAAACAAAAATAACAACAACTCTTCTCGACATCAAAAGGAACTGATGTTAAATTTCCGTCGCTTCACGAACGTGAAATCCTTTTTTTAAGAACTAATTTTCCAGAAAAACATGTCGCACATCTAAGATACGTACCATCATCTTCCTGCTTTGTTCCTAGTTAATATGTTTACTCTGCCGTTAATATCGTACCTTTATTCATATCTTCTATCACTATCTATCACACCTATATCATCTATCACACAGAAAAGGTGCTAGTAATGAGTGAATGTATAGAAAAGGTCGATGTTGAGAGACGGATTAGGATGACAACATTCCTATTCGAACTGCTTAAGGTTTTAGCTTAGATTTCACAGGCGGCCGGCTGCCTGACACCAATATCTTCGGGAATACACGTATCAAGTAATGATATAAATTTGGAAAATTTCATTTCTGTATCGATACATAATTTTCCTGATTGAATATGTCGCAGGCGTTCGGCTCCCGATATTCGCAAGGCCAAGGCTATCCAAGTACACGTTCACATATAAGAGATGTTTCCCGTTTTGAGTTGTCCTTGCACGTTATTGCAGCCAGTCCGACACGTTCGCCTCGATGGATACATCTATTCGCTCATAAAAATGTCTCCATTTCCCTAGAGGCATTCCATCATCGTAAAATTGTGGGTGTGTACGCACATCTTGCTATATTGTATCTAATGTGCACAGAAATACCGATGCGCTGAGACCCACTACAATATCATAGAACTTTTCACAAATAAAATTGTATCCATAGATTATAAAGCTAGAGAAAAAGACGAAAAGAAAGAGAAAAATAAATGAGTTTGAATTTAGAAAGTCAACGCTGTCCCTTGCTTGAATTAAAATTTAAAGATACTGGCCGGTTCGATTATATTAACGTGCCGAACACACTTAAATAGGAAATTACCGGTTTACCGATGCAGATAAAGGAAAGAGGAACGTAAATAAAATCCCGGTTCGAGTATTTGGTGGTGTCGGCGTTTTTAGTACACCACATTCGAAATCGAACTAACTTAATACTTGTTCGAAAGAACCGGGTTTCTTTTTCAGAATTCGGTATTCGTTCTCAGTATATCACACTACTTTTCCTGACATACCTACTTTACCACCTATCGAAGAATGTCACTGATTATCAACTTGAATAGTCAAATAACTTCGTATTGGAGATTTTTGTGACATTCTTCAATGTCTAGCAGAGAGGCAGAGAGAGGGATGATTAGCCAGATAATTGAATATTCCTTCATTACTTTTGTAATATTGAGTTAACAGTTTTGTGATAATGTATGCAAGGTGCAAATTCTAATAACAAACCCTTCGTAACAGCGGTGAAGACTAAAAGAAACTGCACGGCAATTACCCGACCCCAATCAAAAGTCCTGAGTCGGAAGTCTAGCCCATACAATAGCCCATAATTTAACCGTTGCCGCCTTGCAATGCCATCGGACATTTACTGCGTTGTTCCAATTAGTTTCGAAACAGTCCCGCCGATATAACTTTACTAGTGGACCCCGCGGCTTCGCTCGCGTTATGTCGATTATTATATAGCCTATAGCCTTCCTCGATAAATGGACTATCCAAAAAAAAAGAATTTTTCAACTTGAGTCAGTAGTTCCTGAGATTAGCGCGTTTAACCTTACAAACAAACAAACTCTTCAGTTTTATATGATAGTATATCATGTTCAAGTTCATTTATAAGTATTACAGTCGGCATTTCATAGTTGCTTTATAAGCTCGCCACTCCTTCTGGATAACAGTCTGCCCGCCATAAAATGTCACCAGTAATTAAGTCACCACGTAATTTTTGTTCTAACTGAAAAATTTACATTCAAGAGTACCTAGGTTTAGTTTCACTGTGTGGTTACTGCGAGGAAGTCAAGGACTTTCGAGAATTGTAGCCGTTAGGTTGTTTGAGTGTTAGTGATTTTTGAAATTGTTGTATGTAAACAATTAGATAGAGATTCTCCTGCTTTTCCATTGATAATCTTCCGCTGTCACATTTTTCATTAATCGACCATTGTTCGGTTAGACGATGCTTTGCTTGTGCCGCGCTATGACGTAGCCGCTACATCACACCCCCTGTTTTTTGAAATCCGTGACGATGCATCCACCAAGCCTCGGCGAGGGTGTACTCCATCAGCGATAGACACCGGTTTCCGAGCGGACACCTGTAGGCATAGCACGGAACGTAATCAAAATCTCTCTCCACCACTTGACAGAGTTTTGTCTCTGGATTTAGTGGCAGCTAGAGCGAGAGGATTTTTTTTCTCCGAGGAGTTTTTGTCTACCTCTCGTGCTAGTAAAAGTTCATTCCTTCCACATCCCAATAGCTTCAAAACTGAGCTTTAGAAGCCTGTAATGGATTTGTCACGTTGTCAGGTACAATCACCCTTAAAACAACAGTAGGCCTATTGTTTCAAGGTGATTAAATTAAGATTAGATTACCGAGACTCCTTACTCGATTGCCTTCCTGTTAGAGTGTTACATTAATAAAGTTAATTTCATTACACAACTATTATACTCACTCACCAAAACATGTAACAGCAGGTTAAATAAGGAAGTGTCGATGTTACGTTTCAGTTACAACAAGCACATAACAACTTATTAAGCTAGCATGAGCTCGACGACCTAGTTACCTAAGCAATTTATTTTATAGACGTATTAAAGGGTATTTGTAGTTTGAGCGTTGTAAGGAATGTTGTGAACTTAAAGGGCGAACGAGATTATAATGTATCAAAATATTACAATGAAAGCCAGAAAAAAGAAAATATCAAAGAGTTAAAGCATATTACTATGCATTTTCAATCACTAATTTATCTTGTTATATTATTTGATCACGGCCGTAGCGAACATTGCTTTATCTACGGGGGCGCACCTGAAAAAACTTGTGCGGGTTGCTATGAGTTTGAAATTTTTATTCTTTTTTTAAACAACAGCTTTACCGTGAAAGAAAAATCCAATAATACTCCCAAACATCTATTAGTGACGTTAATTAATTACTAAACTTGCTTGACGAGTCAAGAAAAGGCAATTTTTTCCAGACGTTTATTTTTATCTTCAAAAAGAAAATCCAACTAATTACTTGACATTTACGACAGTCTAAATAATAAGAAATCAATCTTAAAATACACGCAACTGTATCATATTGTTTTAAGAAACTGTATTTTCGCTCTTGGACTTCGAAATATATATTCGAAAACTAATTAATTAGGCCTCTAAAAATGCTGGGACGATTTGCTTTCATAAAGAAAAGCTTTTAACGGGAGCTTTCTGAAATATGGTAATAGGTTTGTGCTTAATATCTGCGGACAGAACAATTAGCTAGACTAAACATTGTCTAGAATAAGCCTTGATGGCGTGATCCAAATTATAGCAAAATAGCCATTATAGTTAAAAGACGAAATGTAAACAATACCGTAAACCGTGAAATACAAAAATGAAAATGCCTACCTATTTTTACAAAATCGCTCATGGTTTTGATTTTCTAAAACAGACTATGAATGTATTTTAAAAAACTATCACATTTTTTAGCACATTTTTCACAATGTTGTTAAAAATCAAAATTATATCTCGTTACAATAGCTAGATTAAATTCTAATATCTTAATCTTCCCAGAACAAAACTTCCTGGTAGTTTACGAACAGGTAGCTTAACACGTTAAATTTTAGATACCTTTTGACTTTAAAACACACGTTTCCAATGTTTAACGAAATCCTTTGACGACTCATGAGTGGATGTAATGAGACCACATATGAATAAAAGTTTATTAAGATTATTTTATTTTAAATAATTAACGAGTATTACTAAAATTTGAGTAAGTTACTCAATTTTTAGTCCACTTGATAATTTAACTCGTACTCGTTAACTTGAATCGTGTTATTTATTAAAATATACCACATGGCCTGTTTCTTTGACGATTTATTAGTGTGTACACACACACCATATGAAAAAAAAACATACTTTTATTTTATTTTAAAATTTAATTTGCATTACGTTTTGAGTAACAAAGTCCACTTGGTATTATTTTTATCTCGTACTTGGGTTAACTTTTAATCGTGTTATAAATTTATGAAAATATACCACATGCCCGCTTAGACAAGGAATGGCATTATGCAGCATGGAAGCGTAATAATAACCGGTCTGCTGATTTTATTTTACGTGTAAACATTGTTGATGATGACTAGAAGGTGTACTCGTGGCAGACTGATAGAAACACATTCTTGACAGTCTTACTGCCGCACTCAGAGACGTCAGATAAGTTTAATGAGTACTTAATGTCAAAACATTTCATTTAAATCTAGACCAAGGACCCGACAAGAATAGAGACTAGTTTTAAATTGTCATTTTTCGACATTAAGTACTCATTACCGTTAATTGGCGTCTCTGAGTGCGGCAGTTAATATATTACTAGACTATCTATCCAATCCTGACGCAAAATTATTAAGGGCAGTGAATCACGTTTCCATATCCAAACGTCGTCCGTCACCAGCCTTTTAATGTCCCATTGCTGACATTTCACATAAACCTTGTGCAGGATAACACGTCTTTTTTATTTAGTGTTTAATGCTTTTTTATACATTTTTAGTGTCTAGTGTAAGCGTTGAGCCGTTCTCATGTCACCACCATGATACAGATCTATGATTTTATGAACACTTAATTTTTAATCAATTTAAATACTTCACCAAAATCATTTCAAATAAAAATCGCTCTGCATATTAAAATAAAGTCTTGTCTCAATTTTTATTACAACACGAACAACATCGCATACGCACACAATTTAATGAAACTATTAATAAAAGCACTTCAAAGTCGATCCGTTTCATAGGAAACCAGTGACGCTAAAAAATATTCACTAGACGATATAATGTTATATCGGACTCAATTGCGCGTGAAGAATCGAAGAATCAAAAAGATCGGCGTGAAGCCTGCATCGCAGTTGGAACTAAAAACCGCTGGTTCTGGCTCAATGGTGCTACGATTGCGGATACTCCATCTGATTTATGACCTTGTTTGAAGATCGGAGTGGAATCGTGCATTAGGGGTTATATCAAAGCGTATTACATGATACAAGTGGCAAGGAGCACGGCGTGCCAAAAAGCAAATCTTTGCATCCAATTGTTTACTACTATAGGGAATAGCGATTCCATAACCGCTTCGTCAGAATCAACTTCCAACTAGCCATTCTCCGGCTAATGGAATGGCTTAATGAAATATTACACGTGCATCGGCTTATTCTAATTAGGTCCAGAGCGTGTCCGATACATTTCCCTGTAAATGCCATTGCGGGCGTAATAAGCATCTGCCAGTGCAATCTGAACGTTAATGGATTTGAGATGAATTAGAGTAGTATATTGTTGACTTACCAACTGACTCAGATTTTTGGACGTAACATAGGTAATTCTTGATTACAAACCTTGAAGAGGGCATGTAGGTGTATGAGACACGGGGTCTTTAAGTAGAAAGTAATTTCGAATTTTGATCCATGCGAAAATATGCTTGAGCAAACTATTACATACATACATACATAAATCACGCCTATATCCCCGAAGGGGTAGGCAGAGGTGAATTAGCACCCACGTTTCGCCAATTAGTTAGGTCCCATGTAATAGGTGGCGAGCCTATTGCCATTGATCGGGCACAAAAGTCGCAGTACATTGCTAGGTGGTAGGTATAAGAGGAACGCTGCTGCCCATTCCTCATCACTGATTATCCTTAGTCGCCTTGTACGACACCCACGGGAGAGATTTGGGGAGGTGACAATTGTATTCTACTCCGCCGTCACCACACGGCAAACTATTACAGCGCCATAATATATGTTCGTAGTAACGTTTACATATTTATCGAAAAATAAATACATTTATAGCCACGTCGCGAGACTACATAATATTTCCAGCAAGAAAATTAACCCTTTTGTCGAGGTACATTGTGAATCCTTAGATGTATTTGGCTTTGTAATAGAAAAATGATCTATTGTATCCGAACTCCTCGTTTACTCGAGAGCTGCGCTACTGGAGACGCGCATGCTTATCTTGAAGGGATTCTTCAGCTGAATAGCAACTAAAGCACAATATTGTACCATATTAGCTAATATTATCTGCGACGATATTAAAATAAGATTGGACGATATAAATTATTGGCACCTTTCAAATTTTTCGAAAGTCAATAATTCAGCATCAAATACGTCGTCAAAAGAAAAATCAAATTTAACAGACTTACAAAAGGCATTGGTAAAGAAAATGCTAGAATAAGGATACTACAAGATTGTTCCATTTGAAAGGCGTAGGTATAACATGGCACGTGCCGAGAAAAATGTTAGTTCCCGATGAAGCTGTTCCGCTTCCTTATATGGATGCGATCTTTAAATCACAAGAAACTCCATAAGCCACCGAGAAATTGACATCGATTCTTTACGGTTTTTATTACAATATCTCACGGCTCTCGTCTCGTGTTCGCAGCTTTATCACGCGCTTATTCAGCTTTCTATGATCTACAGTTCGCAATTTCTTGTTTCCTAACCTATTTTCTCTTCTCGCACCCATTGTTAGTAAACAACTCTGTTATGATCACCTAAAGTACCTACTTAAACCGCTATCATTAAGACACAGTTTCTACAACTTTGCAATATGGAATGAAATTCGGAATTGATTGAATTGATTCCAATAATTTGTATAAACTTTTGATGATTGAAGTGAAGTAACCCTTTGGACAAAGGGAATTATTTCGACAAAATGACAAATCATTTTGGAGGAACGTTTATTCAGTACTAGCCATTACTATGTCGCCAATTGCTTAAACTGGTGTTAAACCGGTCTCCCTTCTTAATATTAATGAATAGTTCCCGATTTTTTTTGGAAATTCCGTAATGCCCAGTCTGCAATTAATATAATATTATTTATTAAATTTAATTATTTAGGATGACACGCCAGATTTCACAGGCTAATTAGCCTTTCTTTGGTTTTTGCCCGCTTAGTTTTTGTTTCCCGTTAACTTTTTCAACTTAAACGTGATGGCGTGTCATGGATCAAAAGAGCAAGAGGTCTAAACTTTAAATGTCAATTTAATTTGTTTCAAGTACTGTTATTACAAGTTACTGTTATTTACAAGAGTACACAAAGAGACTGATAAGTTTTTGGTGGGTTAACTCTCTGCGAATCACTACATTATTTCTCTATTAACTTCTCGCCTCAAATAAATGTATTAGGGTTGAAATCCAAAATTGGAAAAATCGTCTTACCGAAAGAAGTGTTGACTAACTACCTAATTCTTTACATTATTATTGATCCTCTCAGTAGTTTTAACGTGACAAAAATATTAAAGCTACATAAATAATTATAACAATTATGTTATAGGTAGTAAATTCGTAATATTATAGGTAACGTCTGAAGAAAACCGATAGATTTCTAGTTCTATTAATTCTGCTACAAATGTTTTCTAGGAGCCTTCAATATTCATAGTCATTAATAACAATTATTATAAGGATTTGAAATCTATTTCTTATGCAATAAGATTTTTTTTTGTCAGACATCTAATCGTGCAGCAGTCGCGCTGTAACTGCGGGGCGGACGCACGAATTTTAAACGATTTAATTTTACGCTAATTTAAATGTTATTGCCCTTGCAATTGAATTAACGTTTGCTACCAATTTGAGGGCACCCTTAAACCGCAAAAAAATTAATTAAAAATAGAAGTGTGACAAGAAAATATAAGGAAATGAAGAGACTTCGTTGGCGCCTTCGCCTTCTGAACATTCACGCACGTCTCGGCGTAAATTGTCCAGTTCCTCTTTAACTCCCTCCACAGATCTGGACTCACCTGTGTTCCGTACAATGCGAAGTGAATCACGCACTTCTAGATGCCGGGCCTAAGTGCACGCGTAATGTTACGAATTTCGCAACTGTTACCTAGGCGTCTGAGGCTCGAATTATCCTCACGAATATAAAACTGCGGGCCAACAAACACGTAATTTTGTTACAACATAACGCTGCACGAAATAGCGCAGTGAAATTTCGAGTGCCTCCAAAACATATAAGGTAAGTTATAATTAGAAAAATTGTATCGCGCGGACTTCTCGTTCCCATCTGACGTTTGGATTTAAATGAGAAAATTCTGACCTCCATTTTGCTGTGGCAGCACTTAATCAGCTTCCGCAAACTGTAAAATTTTCCGCTTTGCCTCTGCATAAACATTTATATTACGGTTCGGCACCTTCATATTAGTTTCTTCGACAACATCAAATTTTAATGTCCTTCTCGTAAATTATTATGTTTATCAAATATCGAGTTCGTTTGAGCCTTAAATTAGTTCTTTATAGCTTAATATACAAGCGCGCTATCGGGAAACGTGCATCATTTAATTTTATTTATTTATTCATTCTGATTAAAGATGTGCGTTTTTTATTAATTGATTAGTAAGAATTCGGACTTGCAAAACTAAGTTACAAAATAATACATGCGTGATTTATTATTGTGTGTATATCTCAGCTTTGAATGGTGGAATAGAATTATTCTAGAAATTATCACCTTGACCCCACAAGGAAGTTTAATGGCTTCGAGCTAGCATTGTGTGGTTTGGTTTGTTGCAAAATTTGTTTTTACCAAACAGATAACTATGATGGTCCAACAATACCGAGTTAGCAAGTTTAAGTGTTTATGTTATAACCAGACGTATGAGAGCTACTGAACATAAATAATAACGTACAGACAGACATACGAACATATAGGTCAGCGTATAGACACGAACATAATTCCATTGTTCCAACACATAACGGAAAATCATCCACGTACCTACTAATTAGCGACATGCGACAGGATTTTATGAAACCATGTCTAGTCATTGCTTTTTCATCTACTTTTACAAGTTTTGTTGTACCATTATTCACACCGTTAGTTAGAGA
Source organism: Cataclysta lemnata (assembly GCA_963931975.1). Taxonomy (NCBI): domain Eukaryota; kingdom Metazoa; phylum Arthropoda; class Insecta; order Lepidoptera; family Crambidae; genus Cataclysta; species Cataclysta lemnata. The sequence continues at coordinate 23,394,730 of OZ008338.1, forward strand.
ATTGACATTGTATTTGCTTGCTATAGTTAGTATACGTTTGTATTTATGTAACACGATATCAATTTAACTACTTACACCATTGTCACTATATTCTTTCATCCATACTGAAGCCTGCCATTCTTACTTCAGACAGTTCTTACTTAAGTAATAATTAAGTATTTAAGTATTCTTACTTGACAGTTCTTACTTCACTCAAATTCTTGTTTACTGTTTAAAAATGATAATTTAAGTGACGACTTACTCAAGTAGTTGCTTCGACTTCAGTATAGATACAGGTTGAAGTACAGACACTGTAATTAATACTTAGTACTGTACCAGGTATGAGGTAAAGTAGGACATTGCCTATTGGATATCGGCTTATTATCTTTGTTGGGAGCCTCGGGTGATACAAGCCACAGGTTTCCTTAAACGAAGAACCGGACTGTCGAGTGCAGTGCTTAGTGAGGTCAGCCCCCCTAGCCAAGTGTTCAATCTATCGAACGCATAGAGTACAAAATATGAGTATGAAACTGACGCATTACAGAGAAAACTACGTCAGTTTTATACTGACGTATTGTTTAATCTTTCTTTTAACCTCCTCCGCGGCCCTCCGGAATTAAGATCCAGAGTTCTCAGGTTCGATCCCAAATTTTTACTCGGTTCGGGGGTCCAAATTTTTACTCGGTTTGATTGGAGGTAGGACTTCTTTCAAGTCCGCCTGACTAGATCTTATCAAAATCTGTCGCCATAATAATAATATTAACAGCATTATTGTGTTCCGACAATTGTGATAAGATACTAAGCCCTTCTGTGGTTGAGGGTTCCAGGTGAAGCTCGATCCCATCTTCGGCCCATCGTCACTTGCCATCAGGTGAGATGAAGGGCATGAGCTTCCCTGTCTAGCAATAAATAATACTTTTGTTTTCTATTCATTCGAATGGATAAGCCACTTAACGCTAGGGCTTCTAATGGCTTATTAGCGTGAGTGCAACGCGCTATTTAAGTTCTCTCGGAAACAATACAAACCTATGTTCCGACCGAAAACTCTGAAGGCGGTGATGAGATGATCAGATGAACAAATCGCTCATTTAATTTAAAAACGGCACAACTCAAAAGAGAAAGGGGAACATTTTGTATTCTAAATTAATGGCGTGAAGATTTATTTTTGCAAGAAAAGCGTTTTTATATTTGTGTCACTTTACTATTAAACAAGCGAAATGTATCCTATGTCCCTTTTTAACAATAACACCTAACGTCCTATAAGGCACTTTTTGTTGAGGATCAACATCTTAGCATATTTGCAGGTACAGTTTATATTTTATATGTCACACTCGACCGTAAAGTGTACTTTTCCGTCCGATACACGTACGGAAAATCCCACTTCCTGTTCGGGGGGTGACAAAACTGTGATCTTAGCTCGAACGATAAAAAAGAAAGCCTAACAGATCACATATTTATCAAATACTTGCGGTCTGAGGCATTCTTTGTTTTGTCGCCCTCGGTATTTAATGTACTATTTATGACACATGTTTCGACAATTATGTTAGGTCCATGTAGTATGTATGTGGCGAGCCTATTGACATATATCGGGCACGTCAATTGCAGTATAAAGCTTGTTTTATAGATGCGTACGGAACCTTCGTGAGCGATCCGACTTGCACTTAGCCGGCTTTTTTCGCAATAATGTCTATCATATTCTGTTCTATACGTCTTCGCCGTATGAATTACGATCGGGCAGGATCGGAACACCTGTTAGCTACAAGCAGTTCAGTATTATTATATTATTATATTTTTCTGTTTGGCTATGCCGGAGTCGCGCGTATCTGATATTTCCCGTAGCTACACCAACCATTGTCTTTCTGAATAATCACTGGATATTGCATTGGGGCAATGGCCGCCTGGCACCGATACTTCAAGGATCGACTTTGCTTAAGGGCGGCATATTTTCGTGACTGTCGTGAATCGGCAAGTTTAGGAGATGCTCTAGAATGTATGGAGTCTGGCCTCTAAATTTGTGCAGTTATTCAAAATGTAGGCAATGGTTTAGAAAACCGTTCTCGAGAAATATATACATAAATACATATTGGATATACCTACTCATGAAAATATTAACAACAACGCCTTGAGAACCAATTTTGGTATTCATGACGCAAAAATTTTGTTTTGCCTGTGCCAGTATTTGAACCCGGAACCTTTTAGGGTCAGCGATGCGCCCGACCATTAGACGAAATCGATAGTCTACCAAATAGGAGAGTTCCAATGGGCCCTTAGATTATAATTTGTATAATAAGGCCTAATATGCACTTTTTGCTTTTGGGCCGAATTTTTGGAGGTGCTGAACCTTTTCAATATATAATATTCATATATTTTTTAGGCAAATAGTTTGTATGTATATTTATAATTCAAGCATATTATTTTTATTGTTTCAGTGGGGACGCCGAATACATGTCTACAAACTTCAACATGAGGAACAACGTGAAGTAAGTGGTTTTGTTATTATAATAATAAAACTGAAATTTATTTATTTAAAATTAGATAGTGAATTATTAATACATTAAAATCATTCTGGCGAATAAACATAGGAAGGCAGAGATCACTTCTTTCGCTAGAAAAGAACGAAAAATTCCCGCATTAACATAATGTTTAATGTTGAAATATAAAAATAAATAAACACATTATATTTAGAATTATTGCATACTTACCTATATGAATTTACTAAAGATTTCAATGTGTTAATTATCCTATTTTTTATGTTTTTTGTGCTCTAAAAACAATGATAATTGTACATTCCTTTCTTTCGTTGTCAAGAACCACTCTTGTTGGGAAACAATGGGCATAATAATTGTAATTACGAACACGATAGCTGTAGTTTACTTATCTACAAATTAATACACTAACTGTAATAAAGTTCGAATTCGAACGAAGCAAGAGTATTTCAATTACAAACACAGCAAAGATGCTCTTTAAAACGAAAATATGTAGGTATAATTGTCTCGAAAATTATGTCGTGTGTGTCTCGAAATTTACGGCAGAGCAGAGTACCACCCCCAAACTATCCCCGCGTGTAAAGACAGCGGTGATATACACTTCGAATCGTTTGGTCAGTGTAAATGTTCCTTTAAATGCATTTTTATTTTAATAGGAATGAGAATGTTCGATTTTAATTTCAACATTATATAAATGTTAGAAAAATTATGGTCTTGATGCAGGAATCGAGACCGCTCGGCCAACCAAGACGGGTTGGCCGAGCGGTTAGGCACCTTCCCCGATTGCAGTGGACGCGGGTTCGATTCCTTCTTTTGCTAACCACCAAAATCTTTGTAGGAATGAGAATGTTTCAGTCTATAATGGAGTGTGAAGCTAGCACTGATATAAAACTAAATAAAAGATGATTGGGAACGTTGTGTTGTAAGCCCGTGAGAAATTGATAACAATTGCCACTTGGGCACCGATGACCTTAAACCCACTACAACACTATAAAAATAGTGTTATGGGCGGTCATGTTTACTTCAATTCCAACCGCGTCTATAACTCTTCAATGCTATCGTAAAACTATAAGTAAGTATGGTTTTCTTTTGTTTCTGCTTCGTCACTTGTTTTATCTACATTCTACAGCATACATGGACACGTTCATGCCGGGTTAATTAATAGTAAAGACAACAATAAAGGTTTATTATAACAGATCGCAATTGCCCCTTTCAATTATTTATTGTTCAAAACCATTATGGTCTGCATTAAATGAAATAATAAAAATAAGATTTTATTTTACTTTTAACAAGAATGATAATGCAATGGCAACGAACATAATAAATATTTCTTAATGTTAGATCAGTTGACTAAGGAATAATAATAAAATTATTAAATTATATTATTTAAACCACTCGTCCCGCGGGATCAGTTGAGAGTCAAAACTAGGACAACAATTAAGTCAAACTGTGTTGTTCTATATTACAAATGTTCTATATTCAAACTTAAATTCAATTCTTATCGGTTGATAGATACATAAGTGTTACGTAAAATCGCTAGGTCATGCTAACAAAAATACTTACAGCGATTACGCTACAACGAATACGAGCTACGACAAAAAACCACTACCATTTTCCGTATTCAAAGTCGAATTTGGGTTTTTTATTGTTTTTTTTTGTCAAAAATAGTACAAATTACATACGGTAAAATAAAACGGATAAGTAATCAATGTAGGAAATAAAATGATGATACATAATCTAAAAATAATTATCATTAACGGTGGTTCATTCGAAATAAATATTCAAATCAATAATTACTCATAGAACAGCATCTAGATGATTGACATAAGTGGCGAAACATGGGTGTTAACCCTTATGTGTGATTTATGTATGTTACATGATTTACTTGTGCCCAGCGAATGAGGGGTGACGCGTGTGATGATAGCGTCCCATTGATCGTAATATTATTTGTACTTCTTATTGTTTCGTAATAAAATTCAGTTTGAAGCGAGGTGATAATAGTTTGAGTTAATCGCGTCTTCTGCCCGCTTGAATAGGTACGTACAATTATCATTAGCACTTTTTTATTTATATAACACTTTAGTTGCGTCATTGTTGATTGAGATATTTTGTAAATGGTGCCTTCATAGGAAGCAAAACATCCACTTCCTCGGCGTCCGTACCAAAATATTGTCACCGTAATTTTGTAAACATGTAAATGTTGACACCTTGTTTGGTGAGAAGGGATGAATGTTACATAACTAGAAATATATTAAGTACTAGTGGTCGCCTGCGGCTTCGCTCGCGTTAACATTAGATATTAAATAGCCTATAGCCTTCCTCGATGAATGGACTATCTAACATAAAAATATTTTTTCAAATTGAGCTCCTGAGCGCGTTCACCCAACCATACCAACAAAATCTTCAGCTTTATAATAGTACAATTCAAAACTAGTCGCTATTCTTCTTGCTATGCATCGCTTGCCTTATAGTCTAGATTTAAATGATTTTTTTTGACATTAAGTACTCATTAACGTTAATTGACGTCTCTGAGTGCGGCAGTTAGAGTGGGAAAAGAAAAGGATGGGAGAAGAGAAGGTATTTAGGGGACATGGATAAGACCAATTCCTCCCTACAGGCTTTGATCCACAATGGGATGAACTGGAATTATTCAGCATATTTTATTTTTATTCACACTCACCTATGGGACCAGCTTAGTGCCTAAAGCATACAAAGGAACTTGAGATTATATATCTCGGTCACCCATCCAATGATCGACCTTGCCGAGTAACGCCTAGTTTACGCAATCGCAGTCCGATCGTGCTTCGACTATATTCTTATCTTCTTTTTCGGCATGGTTTCATTTAAAAAAGGAACGATTGTGTTTTGTCTGCCTAACCGCCTTTAACCGAAATCGTCTTTTGTTATTAATTGTCCAGTGGGTAATTTCAACGAAAACTTAGCTTAGATTAAAAATGGTGAATCAAAATATAATAAATTTCTAATAAGGGTTTTAATAATATTTACATATAAAAGTACTACTGAGGACTTACACAGCTTTCCAAGGGAAACAAAGTGTGGAAGATGCGATTCCTTCGCTGACTGTTTCCGTTTTTGTATAATAAGCATACAACGACTTGCATCCGCGCCTTCACTAGGTATTTTTCCTCAACAACAATAATGTAAGATGCGTTCTTGTATACGGGGAAGGTTGTATACATTTTTACTGCTTCTTCAGTTCTTAAAAGCGAAGAGGCAGCAAAGGTGCATCGCTGTGGAGGAATTTTATTGTGAGAAACAACATTTTGCAATATTATTGCGCTTACATTAAATTTGTCGTAATTTCATACTTGTGTTGTATTTCGCTGTTACCAATAGATGCGTAGAAAATATTGTTATTCAACAAAAAGTAACTTTGATGAGGATCCAACATTAATCTAAACTTCTCTGATTCATAGCGGAAGAGCGTGTATGGTGAACGTAGTAGGCACTAAGGCAGTTATTGAGCATAATTTCATCTAAATTGAGGAGATCAATTCCGTTGCCGGCGAGTGATCAAAAATATATTACCTCGAGTTCCTTTTTATTTTCTTTTTTTTCTTGTTCCTTTCCCGAGATTTAGAAGGCACATTAAGACGTTGGTGCACGCTGCATTTGGTCGATACCAAGATTACGCATTGTGACTACGTTATGGGTTGGCTGTAGTATTCTCCCTATATTCTTCCATTCATAGGGAAGGCCTGTTTAGCATTAGGCACAAGGATGATGATTTACTGTTGTTTTGTTACAAACATTACAATGATACAAAAATGGCGATCGCGTCAGTGTTACCATAAAAATAAAATTATTTCACACAAAGCTATTTTTAAAACAAGCAACAAAACAAAGACGCATAACCATGGGAACGATCTTACATAAACTTTATACTTGAACATCACGAATCTCAGTGGCCTTGTCGCCAGCAACCGATGTGAACGTAAATGCGAAACCAAACACCGGGCAACATAAGCATAAGTCCGACAATTTCCTGCGAAAATAAACCTTATTCTTGAGGAAATTGCCACTTTTACGGCAAAATAAGCCGCGGATGCGCGCGGACGTTGTGCCTACCGCATAATATTGCGTCTACAAACTTAACTATGTCGGTACAGTGGTGTTAATAGGATATATGAGATAGCTCAACAGCTGATTGCAATCCGTTGATTGGCGTATTTTTCCTTCTATGCTTAAGACGTTAGAGTGAAAAACCTGACATGCTACGAAAAAAATTGAGTACCTAAATAAAAGAAAAAAAACTTGGAATCTTTTTGCGCTTGCACGAACGAGTTAAAGTTGACAATCGAATGCGTCTACTGTAGTAACTAAAGTTGTAGATTGACCAGGGATAGGTATAGAAGTTTGGATCAATCGCTGTTTATAGGTATAGCTGAAAAGTTTTGAACAACGCAGATTAACATAATGACGTAGGTTTTGCAAATACCAATGTGTTTTTTACCATTTTACAAAATTAGTACTTTGCACGCAGTGACGTTTGACGAAAACTTTTATTTGTATACCTAAAATTTTGGAAAAATCTTCCTCCTCCCGTAGTCATTTCATGTTTTTTTATGTAGAAAAACAGCATCCACTTTATTTTAAGTAATATTTTAGGTTTACTTGCCACAACATTTTTAATTCAACTTACCAGTAGGCAGTTCAACTACATATTGTTTAATGTTTTTTTCCTAAAAATAGTATCATGAAAATCCATGAAAATCCCGTATTGTAAAAATCGACAGAAATCAAACATCTCCTTTTAAAACATATTAATATTTAAATATAATATTTGCAATCGATCTAAATATTACTTACAGATCCATTACGGTTTGTTAAGTACGCAAATGAGCTGTAACGGCACAAAATGGACCTCACTTCCTCAGCTTTGGGTCAAATATGAAATAGGTACAACCATGGTGCGTCGACGTTGCCACAAATTGGCAAAAATTTCCACACGATTTTGGACGCAATGATAAACATTTTAGGTTTGAAATTGAGAAAGCTTTCGGTCAACAGTCGCATTATTCTGCACAAGATCATTAAGATACCATAAATTGCTTCGACGATCATTACCATCGAGATTCGTAAGGAAGCTTCTTGGAAAATAGTTGGTATGTAATATAATGCTTAAATGCAATATTGTCGGTTTGAAGAGGTAGTGGCTACTCTGTATATTTGACACGAAGGTCGCCATGTTGCTTTCTATGTAAAACGTCAGTTACATACATTTGTATTCTATTCGTTGTAATAGCCACTTGTCTAGGTCCCAATGCTGTAAAGTAAGAAAACACCTCTCGCTTTGTACCTATAGTCTGTTTTTATCACTTGACCTATTTGGTAAACAATCTTCACTTGTTTTATTTTTTGGAAATATGTAGGTACTTCTTATTCTCCCTAATTTGCTCCAAAATTATTTGGTGTCGGTGCAGTGTGATTTGTCATACTGGTTTTATGACCGACCGCTAGCTATAAAGTGTGGTGTTAACCAACCTATATAGGTAACCGTAGCTGTTGTGGGTGGCTTACTCGACACCGCACGAGGAACTCCGTGCGCCAATATATCGTGTACAGGTTCAGGAAACTCTCTTACTCGCCTTTTATGACACCCAAGGGATTTGAGAGGGACGGGAAAAACTGTATTCCGTTCTGCCGTCCCGACGCGGCAATTGCTTACACATTGAAAGCATTGGCGATTGCTCACACTACATCTAGGAAATAAAGAAAAAAATGCGTATAAAAACTAACGTTAAACAGTGTCAAAACGTAATTGGAAATTTTTCATCGTTTAAAAATTAGGATTTTCTGGACATGCTCAGCTCATTCTAAAACGGCATTTTGAGCCGCAAGATTATTGTAGCTCTCTAGAGTTTATATGGAGTAGAGTAGAGTATAAATGGAGTTAAATATGGAGAAAAGCCTTCCGAATGGATGGAAGATATACTGAGAATGGGCCCTAATCCACCATGCTGACCCAATGAAAGAACGAATTGAACATTTATTGAGACTATAAATCATGCCATGTGGTGACGGCAGAGCAGAATTCAATTGTCACCACCCCATATCTCTCCCGCGGGTGCTGTACAGGGCGACTAAGTTAAACCAGTGATGATGAATGGGCGCGTTCCTATTATACCACCTTGCAATGTACTGCGACATTCGCGCCCAATTTATGGCAATAGGCTCGCCACCTATTACATGGGACCTAACATAATAGGCGGAAGGTGGGTGTTAATCCATCAGCCTACCCCTTTTGGATTCGGGCTATAGGCGTGATTTATTTATGTATATATGTACGAAACACGCCGTACTAATAACTAATGTCTCACACACACACGGGACCCGTGTCTTCCGATGCACGATAGAACTCGAAATAGAATATTTTGGGTCACCCATACAATGGAGGGGCCAATATATTCTGAAGAAAAAAAACACAGTATTCATTCACGAACACCAAACAGGCAAATGGTTTCGTAATCTCCATATTATAATTTTTGCGATAGGTACGTTGTCAACTCGCACACTTTATTCGCTCATAAATTTTCGGAGCAAACAGGAAAGCATGAGGCGTGGAAACAATTATTAGCATTCACCGCCGCGTCTCGTACGAGGGAGATCGGCCCTCGTAGCACGGGACGTGGAGAAAATCTCCTCGGGGAGAAGAAAACGTCTCCCTCGCGCTCTAACTGCCACTAAATCTCGAGACAAAACTGTGTGGTTGAGAGATTTTGTCCACGTGCCGTGCTAGGCCTGCTGTACAGCAAAACGGAAGAACGCTCGAGGTCCGCAATGGTACCTTGAACGGTATTCGCCTAATCAGCTAATCCGAATGCCACCATGAATAATTTATATCAAATCGTGTATCGACAACTTACAGAGAGGCGAACGGAGGCCGTTGAACCCGGCTTAAGTGCATCGGTAACGGTTCATCCGCACAATAGTCCTGCCGAGCCTGCCCCGACCGTTTTATTACCGGTTTACTTACCACTGTGACAAGTCAATTTTTCGACGACGCACGCTGTGTCGCCTTGTCGACTTAACATATAACTGTCCATTGTGATGTTGTTGGGTCTTGTTCCGATCATTGTTCTTTCCAGTTGGTCGTGTCCCGAAAAGTTTCGTCGTCATTCAGAAAGAATTCTCGTGGCATTGAATGCAAAGCGTTTTCTGTTATCATTTCATCAGTCAAGTTTGTTTTGATTGAAAGTTGAACACTGATTACGGTTAAACCACTGAACAGGGCGCAGTCCTATTTTTTCTCTTTTTTTCATTGGGAGCTTTTATCCATTTATATATGCCAGCCTCATTGTATTTTCCCACACTATAATTGCAATTGCAATTATACAATAATTAGCTACTTCATATGAAATTGAATCACTGTTCAAGGTTTCTAATTAAATCACATAATTTCCTTGCAGCATGGTTTGCCAGAATGCTTTAGATAAGCCCTAGTAGGGTGTAGTTCTAAATCATTGTAATTGTTGTTTTGTAGCAGCATTTTAGTTGAGATCATCTAAACATCGAACTATGTAGCTGTGCTACAGCAGTGTTGCATCTGCTTGTATTCCACATCAGTGACAAGTAGAAACCGTTTATCCCAGCACCGAAGTTCAACATACAACGACACAACTAAATGCATTGCGTACTCTTTGGTAGGTGTGCACCTTTTTTATCCCCCAAGGGTATATAATAGGTTTAACACCCAATTCAGATTAATTAACACCTACGTTTTGTCAATTATGTCGGGTCTCATATTATTTTAATAGGGGGGCGAGCCTATTGCCATCTGACGGGCACGTAAATTGCAGTATATTGCTAAGAAGAACGCTGCTGCATATTCCTCATCGCTTTCTTTACCCTAAGACATTTCTGGACTGTCTTGGATTGGACGCGCGAGTCAGACGCGTTTCGTTATGCATTGCTCTTTATAAAGGGCTTTGGTAAAATTGTGTAGAATACTTACAGTAATGTACAAGAAAATCAGGCCCTTAATTACGTATACTTAATTAGTAGTCGAGACGTAAATTAAAGTTAATGAGTACTTAATACAAAAAAAATCATTTAAATCTGGACCATAGACCTGGCAAGAATAGCGACCAGATTAGAGTTACGAAAAACACGTATAGGAACCCTTTGATTTAAATTCAAGTCTCTGAGTACGGATGTCAGTCGCCTTGTACGGGGTGGGGTGGTGATAATCGTACTCTGCCGTCACCTCACGGTACATCGATGTATGTTTTCTTGTATGTTCCTCTTCGTACCAATAATGCTTCGAGGTCAAAAGTAAAAGTGTGTTTGACTCGATTTATTGCGTAACGCTAGTTTGGATCATTATTGAGGTTCAATAACCTTTCCGGAGACATTGAACTTGCATAAAACCGGTACAGACAAACAGAAAAAAGACACATACATGTTTAATGCGCTGCGGACAATTATAGTTGCATAACAGCTGTGTGTGTACAGCCCCAGGGCAAGACTAGTTCAGTAAACGTTCTAAAAGAACTTTTTAGATTTGCGCTTAGCACACTATGGTACAAAGCCACAGAAGACAGACGATTGGAATAATATAGAGAAAAATAATATGGCTAATTCTTTACTGTATAATTGCACATCATTAAAGGGCTGGTTATGAGGAAAAACGACAGATATAAAACCATGGCAAACCTTCCACACGAGAATTTACGATCTTTCACTATCCTTCATGTTTCTTGGTAGACATACATAAATCACGCCTATATCCTCGAAGGGTAGGCAGAGGTGAATTAACACCCACGTTTTATCAATTAGATTAGGTCCCATGTGACGAGCCTATTCCCATTTATCGGGCACGGAAATCTGCTCTGCTGACTGACGAATAGGCTACATTAATCCGTTATAAGATTAGGCTTTGTGATTGAATGGGCACGGTGCATTCAACAACGGCTTACAAGATTACTAACTTCATGCTTCGCTTCAGTTAGTTAGTCGTCAGTCGTCTCCTTGAGTCCTGAATGTAGTTTGCAAATGGCATAATAAATGATAATGTGTGGTGACGTAGCCGTGTGGTGACGGCAGAGTAGAATACAATTGTCACCACCCCAAATCTCTCCCGTGGGTGTCGTACAGGGCGACTAAGGATAAATCAGTGATGAAGAATGGGCAGCAGCGTTCCTCTTATATCATCTAGCTATTACCTACTGCGACTATTGTGCCCGATAAATTGCAATAGGCTCGCCACATGGGACCTAACATAACTGGCGAAACGTGGGTGCTAGTTCACCTCTGCCTACCCCTTCGGGGATATAGGCGTGATTTATGTATGTATGTATGTATGTGTGGTGACGGCAGAGCAGAATACAACTGTCACCACCTCAAACCTCGTGGGTGTCGTAAAGAGGCGGCTAATTGTTAAAACAGTGAAAGATAGAATAGGCACAAGCAGATTTAGGTGCCCGATAGATGGCAATAGGTCCGCCACCTAACACATGGGTCCTAAGATAATTGGCGAAACGTGAGTGTTAAATCGCCTCTCCATCTATTTGGGGATATGCAATGATATGCGTAATTTGTGTATGTAGGTATGTCTAAGAGCAAAAAAACCGATCCATCCTAAAACTAAACTTTATTAGCATTTTTGCGATGCGCTTACTGGTCTGGTTTTCGTATAGTTGGTACATTCGGATGTAAAGGAATCTTAAGAAACTTGCGTTACGGAATGCGAATTTAAACTCACCATTTGCCCCTAGTGTCGTATTTCTTTGATATCTCAAGATAAATCTCGTGGTCGCTGTACCGTAGCTCATTACACCTATGAATGAATTAATTTACATGATTTATGCAAAATATTAAACAAGTACATAATATGACGAGGATGCACAGAGGACTCACTTGAAGCGTAACGTGACCTCAATGTCTTTTTTTTCTATGCCAAAATATATAATTATGTCGCAATGCAATTTAGGCCCGAGTTAACTAAAACATCAAACAAATGATTAAAAAATAACCATCAGTTTATTACAGTTTTTCCATACCATAAAATGTCAAAACCGCTGGATGCGGACAGCGCTGGACCGATCGGTTTGAAGATCCTTGGAGGAGGCCTATGCCCAACAGTGGGCGTCTCTCGGCTGAATGATGATGATGATGATTTATTTTGTAAGAAAATATAGGTTAGGTTGGTTATCCACTGGGACGCACGGTTACGCTACTCTAGGGCGGCGATACGTGCGTAGCCTCGAGGTACACGTGTGCGCACGTAGCAATTTAATCGGCTTAATTATTATTTAGACGGGGCCCACCAGTAAAAGTGAAAATAAAATACAATTTTGCGTGACCGTCTGTTTGTGTACGTGCTCCGTGCTTGTCTGTGCGACATTAATTAACGAACCTCAGAGACGACAATCAACGTTAATGAGTACTTGATATCAAAAAATGACAATTAAAAAGTAGTCGCTATTTATGGGGTGTATGGTCTAGATGATTCTTTTACATTAAGTAATCATTAAAGTTATTTGACGTCTCTGATTGCGACAGTCAGTTTATCTGTTGCCTTGAACATTGCAAGGTCACGTTCAACGATTCATGTAAAATATAATCTCACTTCTTTGTGAACCATTGTTGAGATCAAATCTTCACTTTGGCATAAAGCGGAAACACGTGTGATCTTATTCCATGGAACCAAAATAATAGATTGAATTTAGGGCGTCTACTTTTATTAATTTGCAATGATACCTTAGTTTTAAACATGGATTCCTGATATGAAGAAGTAGGTTGTTTTTAAAGAATTTTATAACATTATTGAAATATATTTCCGCCGGTTTCGTCGAATAGTCAGATCGCTTGCTATCGGCTTAGGTTTGAATCTTGGCTGGTGCAAATGTTTGTGGTAAACACAGACATTTAATTTTGTTCTCGAGTCACGGTTGTTTAAACATATAATGTTTTTAAAGTATATTACAATTTTTTTGCGATCTGGGGCTAATACCATTCTCAACCGTGGTTCAATAATTAATCTATAATTATTTTATATTGGATTACAAAACAAATATTCCTTGTCTCTTTTGGGTGACACCGAACTAATTAAAATCTATGGCGGCAGAAAGCGACGCCTTAGCACTTCACCAAACTCGAGCCATGGAGTGTTTATAAAAGACTACTTCACACCTTGAATTTCAATTCGCACCCTTTTATTAACTCCCCGGCGTATTTGGCGTTCCGCGTCCATTAATTCTGGTTTCTAGCGGCAATAAATGTTTATTTTTCACGACAGCACTCGTTGCCGTTTTATTTTTCACACTCTATTTCCTTCCCAGCCCCGGGACCGACTTAACCGGAGGTTTAAGCCGCCTCCGAAGTTACTGGGCGGACAATTTTTCTGTTTTACAACTTGGTGCAGAAAATGCTTTAAGGGGGGAATTCACTACACGGACATGCCCGCAGGCATGCCTGCAGACATGCCCACTGGACCTCGCTTCTATTAGGTCTGTGCGATGTTTGTCTAGTCTAGGACCGTCACAGTCAGTCTGGCCTATAGAAACGAGGTCCGCGCGGGCAGGCATGCCCGTCTAGTGAATTCCCCGCTTTAGAATTACTTAAACACCCTTTCCGGGTAAAGGTTTCTTGAGGGAACCCGTCAAGCTTTTTAACATTTTCAGTGTGCATCTTCCAAACGAAGATTACTTGTTTTTTTAAATGTTTAAGGCTTTGAGTTTATTAAGAGTGTTTCACTACTAAATGCATTTTCAATTTTAAAATCAATAAAAAGCATTGGCAAACCAAATCAGCGGAGCCCAGCCTTAGTTTGAAAAGCTCATCACGCTAAAAATATCGCCCGCAACATAAGTATCCAATCATCTAATGCCTGTGTAACAGAAGTAACAGCAAAGTACCTATTAGAGTGGAAGGTGTACGCTATGAGTGGCTGTCAAACCATTGATCGATTAAGATAGATTAGTTCGCGAGAATTGGAGTGGAACCCTCACAACTTCTTAGCTGATAACACTTCCTGTGCCACTGTTAATTCACTTGCCGTTTCGCAATGCTCTTATTAGAGTTGTACTACGTGGAATCAATCAACGCATTTTAGTGGAGTTTTTAAAGGCAAATGCGTATGAATCACGCACGTGTCAGATAAATAGCTTCAGTAGTGTTATTTCAAATACGTATACTAATACCTAGTAGGTATAATAAACAATCTAGTAATAAGACGTATGTTCTCTGATCGGATGCTGACTCCATCGCGTTATCGAACGTCTATTGGATATTGCCTGGTATTGGATTGGCCTGGGTTGCATTCAGGTGGCAGTTTAGGGCAGTGTTTTTTAATCTGTAGGTCGCGACCCTTTCGCGAAGCCTTACTCGGCAAATTTCTACTAGAATACAAAACACAGTTTCAAGTGAGAATGAAATGAAATTTGAATATTTGAAATATTGTTATTGCCGTTGCGTAAGGGAGTCGTTGCAGTTTCCTACCTGTAAATGTGTCGCGTATTCAAAAAGATTGAAAATCACTGATTTAGGGGGATCAATTAAAATTGAATGTGCAATCTTTTGAAACTGCATAACGATTACCTGCACTCCCTACCTTCCCTTCTTTGATGGGAGTAGCTATTAGGGTAGTATTGTTCCAAATATTCCTTAAATGACAATCCATTTTTAAGACTTCTTCTCCATGTGGATGCTAGTTCCATTGAGTCACGGGCCTGGATCGCAACCCAATGTTGGTGTCATCTATCGCTTTGAACTGTCAAAAAACAATGGACTTTTGACAGAGTTCTAAGAGATAAGAAGAGGTGCTTCGATGTTCATGCTAGCCGGGCTGGGGTAGGTACCGCAATAACAATAATCTTCCCTTCAATCCCCACTATATCTAGGCTTTGATAAGCATCGTTGGATACTCTTTCAACTACAGAGGTTCCTAACCCATGGTCGTTCAGTCAGATATTATAATAGAATACGTAAGTGACGTCCGTAAGCGTATATATTAACAAGCGTTTTATGCAGTGGTAATAACACAATGGTAAACTCACGTGGGACTCGTGTCGCGTGCTCTAACCAGGTGTGTGTGAGAAAGGAAACAAATTAATCCTCCTGCCCAACAATAGTTGTTACCTACATATTGTCCCGGATGGTGATGCTCATGACGCGCCAGATTAACGATAAATCATTGTGGACTCATCTAGTTGCAATACCTAACTGAATTTACAGATTAACTGCCGCACTCAGAGATGTCAATTAACTTTAATGAGTATTTAATGTCAAAAAATTTCATTCAAATCAAGACCATAGACCCGGCATGAATAGCGACTAGTTTTGTATTTAGAGATCATATATACATACATGTATCACGCCTATATTCCCGAAGGGGTAGGCAGAAGTGAATTAACAGCCACTTTTCGCCAATTATGTTAGGTCCCATCTACCGGGCACATAAATCGCAGTATTACTAGGTGGTTCATGAGTACCGCTGCTGCCCATTGCTCGCATCGCTCTTTGTCCTTAGTCGCCTTGTACGACACGCACGGGAGAGATGGGGGTGGTGACCCCCATGAGATCACACTGCCATTAATCATTACATGGGACCTAAAATAATTGGCGAAAGGTGGATGTTATTTCACCTATGCCTACCTTTCGGGGATAAATAAGCGGGATTATTATTATGTATGTATTTACTGCAGTCAATGAAAATTCAGCAACGTGTCGACTTACGCCTATGTATAAATCCAATCAATGTTATAAAACTACTCAATAGTGATCCTGAATATTTATCTTTGGGTTTATTATCTGTATCTAGTTGGATCCCTTCCAAAAAGTTCTACACAAATCGATTACGAGTATTTGTTTACTCGTTGGAAAAGCTTGAAATAAAATATACCCGTTTCACGGTCATTTACGTCGGCTCAAAGTTAAGGAAGACTTGACTGTTAGACGACTGTTTTATGGTTACTAAATGGAATTTACTGTTATTTGCCCAAGAATCTGTTGATGGGTGTTTTTTTAGGATTCCCTTCGTGATAATGGCTGTGTTCCGTGTTATTGCCATGGGTTTTTGATGTAAGGCGTCTTTACAAAGAAAATTGTAGTTAGGAAAAGTTCGGAAAATCATAATTTTGATGCGGAAAAGACTTGAGAATAGGTATAATTTTTCGAACTTATTTTTTTCGTTGTATAAATTTATATAGGTACCTACTTAATGTTCAAATAAAAATAATAACTATTAACGAGAATACCTGTCATTAAAAGTTCCATTAGTTTTATGAATAATAACATTAATAACATACATACATAAATCACGACTATATCCCCGAAGGGGTAGGCAGAGTGAACTACCACCCACGTCTCGCCAATTATGTTAGGTCCCATGTAATAGATGGCGAGCCTATTGCCATTTATCGGGCTCAAAAGACGCAGTATATTGCTAGGTTGATAAATAGTGGTATAAGATGAACGCTGCTGCCCATTTCTCATCACTGATTTATCCTTAGTCGGCCGTCACCATACGGCACCACATGAATAATAAGCACTCATTAATTTGAGAAGTATCTTGCAATTGAGAGAACAACGCATATGACGTGCCAATATGCTTAACGAATGTATCATTTGTAACACATAACCGCTTGACAGTTTCCTGAATAGCAAACGTTAATTGTCCCCGCGCAATTATTGTGCTTTCCTTGCCACTATATAAACCCTCATCAGTCACGACAAAGGAAGTTCTTATTAAATCGAGATTCGGAAATGAACCATAATTATCAAAGTTTGAATGGACGTGTACACTTATTTCAATTTTTATTGGCCGCTATTAAATAATTCTGAACCGTTCTAAATATGGGCCAATTTACCCCCGATTCACTGGACTAAAAAAATAGTCGACTTACTTTTCCCCCGAGGACTGTAAATAAGAGTAACGCGATACTTTTCTATCTCTCTCTTATATAATTTTAAGCATCTTTCCGCGAAGCTCGAGCCGAAGCCCTCTACTAAGACCCCATAACAATACCTCAAATAGGGCACCCCAGTGGATTCTTTTCGTTTAACACCAGAAAATTGCGGGAACAACAAAATCGAGTTACCAAAACAAATTGAAAATTTCGTAGCAATTTTCCCCTTCAAGGAATAAACATCTAGTTCACTTGTACTTGCAGATTGTGTTTAAAAAATCAGAATCATAACATTGAACCAATTGAGTGCTTCGTCTGGAATGGGATTAAGTTCGTGTATTCTCTTTACATCTGTAATTAGAGTTCAAATTACTATATCAAACTAATTACACTAAGCAGATCTTATATATCTGGTGCTTTATATCAACACCAATTTAAATGTTTTTGTTTGTTTCAGAAAATTAATCATAAGCTTAATTAGTTAATGCTTCTAATATCCATTTATAAATTACCATTAAAACTGTTTCTACGACGTAAATGTTGTGTTGTGTTTGAATATTTTCTCTTAAAACTCGGACCAGTCTCAAATAATATTGACGACCGATTCAGCAAGTCTGTTCTATTTAGGTGTAAATTTCCAATCATCTATTGAAGAATTAGCATCATTATTAATTTTATTCGTACAATATCAGATTTGTGTCAGATTTAAGAAGTTTTATTACATTAATCTAGAGATTGATAAAGAAGCGCTATGTCTTATTTGAATAAATTTATTTTTAGATCTACATAATACTAGTGTATTAGCGTTATTTAGTTGTCGTTCTTGGCTTAGTTGATTTTTGATGGGAAAATCTTAGCGTGAAGCTAAGATTCACAGAGCCCATTCAAAATATTTGCTTCTAAACTAACAACCTCCCTCCCACGTACTCTAAGTTCGATAATTTGTTCTTCCTCAAAAAGAGTTATTTTATCTGTAATTAAATCAGAAGGGAAGGGAAACAAAAGGTGTGTGTGTGGCTTTTCATTAACACCCTGTCAACTACAGGACAGTCATGTTGCACACTAACAAGATTGACACAATCGTAATGAATCCGTGCGGCTTTTGTGAGTTATGACATTGATGCACCAATAACTGACGGACCATTGTCAGAGCACTAAGCTCAGAGATTTGAGAGGAAATTTGATGTCCATCTGTGCAAGTCGTATAATTGTTTGAAACCTAGTTAAGGTAGGTATAGCGTCTGAGCTATCAGCTCCTCTCTTAGATCTTTATATTTGTTGATCTAAAAAGGAAACTTATTTCCCCGTTTTTGCAACATTTTATATTTATGCTTCCTAGTGGTCGTAGCATGATGTTAAATGTACAGCCTATAACCTTCCTCAATGGACTATCCAACACAAAATATAATTTTTCAATTTGAATCAGTAGTTCCTGAGATTAGCGCGTTCAACCAACCAAACAACCAAACTTTTGAGTTTTGTAATATTAGCATAGAATACTGATTATTGTGCTATGCCATGTCGTGTGGTGACGGCAGAAAAGAATACAATTGTCACTGGATAGTGGTCCATCTCTCCCGTGAGTGTAGTACAAGGCAACTAGGGATAAAGACAGCAATGAGGAATGCTCAGCAGCATTCTTCTTGTACTAACCAAACTCGCCACCTATTACATGGTAGCTTGATTGGCGAAAACTGTGTGTTAAATTCACCTCTAGTTACACTTACGGGGATATAGGCGTGATTTATGTATGTATGTACTTATGTATGATTATTCTCTTGCTTTCCAGACCCACCTTCTGGGGCCAGCGGACGAAGCTCGAAAAGAGGCTGATGCTGGCGGCCGGGGTGGCCTCCATCTTGGCCCTGGCCTTCCTCGCCGCCTTCATCATCAGCCTCCTCATGCAGAACAATGCCGACATCAACAGTAAGCTATACGCTAATATACGCATCTTACGCCGATATCAAACTTAGCTTGATTTTTTTATTGCTGTCTTTATATTAAACTAGTATCTTTCTAATACTATTCACATACGCATCTCAATCAAATGAAGAATTGGCTGCTTAGCAAAAAGCATCCATTTGTACTTAAGAATAAAGTTAATCTTTAAAGACTTGTTTTATTTTATTATATTTTTGGAAAATATAAATTCAAACTTTGGCATACTACACTTATTTTCAACCATCTTGAGGGTTGGATCCTTTTTGCTAATCTACGTCCATAATGGTCTCTTTGGTGACAGAAATATTTTCTGTGTGATTTTTGGCAAGGTCGAATCAACCTGTATTAGGATCTATTATGTAAAAGGAAAATCTCCAGAAGTGACCTCAACGTTAGGTCTGGCCGCTCCGATTTACTCTGAGTCTGGCCGCGACTTAAAAGTGTTAGAAAATAAATATTTTTTGAACATCAAATAATTTTCTTGATAAAGAAGTAATTAAAGTGCTATTGTCCAGGTATCAACTCAAATTCTACGTTCCCTTCGTACGTACAATAACACTTTGATTAATTTAATTTACACACATACATACACAAATCATGCCTATATCCCCGAAGGGGTAGGCAGAGGTGAACTAGTACCCGCGTTTCACCAATTATGTCAAGTCCCATGTAATAGGTGGCGAGCCTATTGCCATTTATCGGGCACAAAAGTCGCAGTAAATTGCTAGGTTGTAAATTTAAATTGCGAGTATAAGAGGAACGCTGCTGCCCATTCCTCAGCACTGATTTATCCTTAGTCGCCTTGTACGACACCCACGGGAGAGATTTGGGATGGTGACAATTGTATTCTACTCTGCCGTCACCATTTAATTTGCCTTCATTAAATAATTTGTTATATTAAACTATTTATAGTTCTTCTACTATATATAGTTATGACTAATAAAAAAAATCTTAACTATTGAACGCTATTGAAAACGCCTTAAAATAAACAAATCATTCTCTTTACAAGGCCTATTAGATATCGTTTTTTTTAGTGAAAGCATTGCTCAAATGTCACAAATTACTACATTTCTTTCAACACATCGACCGCAACACAATATCATGAGTGTCATGATATTACGACTAACATAACTAGAAAGAATATAAAATATTAGAAAGAATAACAATCGTTTTTTGTTTTGGATTGGTTAAGAGATTATCTTAATATTAAACTGACAGAATCATATTATTAAAACTTAAGAATTACGAATGCGATCCGAATCATCACAATATTTTTTATTATGATCAGCCACTTAATACCCCACTGCTGAGGTCAATATGCTCACCATATTATATATAGGGATATAGGTAGGGGAACAAATGGGTATACCTGCAGCAAAAAGGGCCTCAAATGTACCTACTGGTATAATGTAGTACTTATTTAATTTGCAAGATCAACTCAGACCTCAAATTAAGCGCAAATTAAATATTTCGCATTAAGCAAGTTTACCAATCAACACAGCGGAGCATTTACATATTTTCCAACGAGAAATACCATAAATATGTGAATTCCGATCATTATAGTATGAAGACGAGCAAAGACCACAGTGCGCATTATACAGCGTATTTTAATAGCCCTCCACCAAACAGTTTGGCGTTAGCAAGGTTTAATGTTATTTTAACATTATGGCTTCGCAATATTACTGAAATGAAAAAAAAATCTTACATCACCGAATGAAAATTGTAGTAGAGTGTAGCAAATTTTCAAATTATCTTCTGTAAAGGAAGTGCTTCCTATGCGGAATTTATGGTGATAACGTGCGTGCATTGCGAAAACTATGGGCGAAAGTGTATTGGAACCAAATGGACAATTTTGTTAAGGACCAAAAAACGTTTATAATTTGTTTGCCCATACATTTTCTTGATGCGCGACTTTCTGACACCGTTAAATTATTAATTAATAAATGGCCAATCTCCTTGCTGCCCTGTTTCTATCTATCTGAAGTCGGCGCAGTACGTTTCCTTTTCCATTCATATCGGTCAGACGTCATCAAGCCCTCCACTCCCTTTTGATTCGTATCATCACCATCGCACCGGAAAGGTGCTAATGACGAATTTAGTGTTTCGAAAATGCGAAATCTACCAATTAAAACAAAAGGAGAAAACTGCTATGGCCAATACTAAGCTAAGCGGTAATGTGCGGCAGGAAAACATGCGTATGCGGCGACAGAACGACCAGTAGTGAATCACCCATAATTTTCTCTAATTACGTATTCCTCGGACACAAGAGTTGAATTCGAGCATACGTCCGCACATACAAATAAGAACAACAAAGGTTTGTTCATAATTTCGCGCAGTGTATGTTATGAAAGCCGTTTCGGGGTCAGTGCTTACTTTTAAATGTTTACGCGCCAAATTGGTGATTACGCATATGCGACGCGGGTCGGACACGCCGCGATTTGTAAACAAATTCAAAACATAATTTTTAACGGTGTACTGGACTATGTCACATATATTATTTAGGCATTTCTGGTTGGAACGATGTCAATGTTACCGTTGTTCGGCTGTTTTTAATCATTAAATATTCATGTCTAGTTTAATTAACGGAAATTTATTGTGCATGTTATCTATTTGTATTAAGACCCGATAATGTAAAAGAATTCAATAACCGTAATAAGTCAAACACGCTAAGTATAAAATCGGCTGCAGAACATTAATAAAGTTTAGTTTAATCTAAGGTAACATTGTCTTACAATAAATTTTTAAAGAAAATCTGATTTTCAAACGCATTAGGTTACATTTTACAATACTGTTAAGTGTTTATCCTTCCAGGAAAAACATGATTTAATGCTTTTCAAAGGTAGTAAGTATCGTAGAACTAAGACGATAAGAAGTAATTCCTTTGCCTTTATGTGCTTTCCTAATACCTCCATATGCTTCGCGCGGGAAATTTTTCACTAACCCTCGAATATGACTGTCGGATATATACGACAGAAATATTTTCAGCCATTAAAACCAGATGTGATGAGAGAATAAGTACTACATACTTTAATTAATCCAATCGAGAGTGAATTTTCTACGAAAATATCAGTCGTAAATAAATGACCGTTTAACAATTTTCGAAATGCACTTATATGATAATGTTGAGATCTGCAATATTTCTGAGGTGATTTTTCAGCAAAAAATATTTACTGTAAGCTAGTTTAGAAAATTTCTTTCTTTTCTTTTGCTAGCACTGTACCTCCAAGCTGTTTACGTATATATGTTGGTTGACACGAGCAAGGCTGGCCTGGTATAATATTTGGCGAGGTGTTGCCTGTTTCCCGCTATGTTTCCTCTGAATTTCCGCCCCAAGATGGATCGGAAACATACACATGGCGGCGGCGGTCGCTACGTCCACCATGACAGTAAATTGTCGCGGACATTTCCAACCACTAGTTAGAGTGTTCCCACACCAATCGAACGATTTTCGATCGACGAATAACTGTAATGGTCGACGTTGACCGATATGACTTACTTTAACAATTCCGAACCATACCAATCGACCGACGTCGAATAATGGTGTGGCGTTCTTGTAATGCGACCGCCTTTGATTGTTTGTCTATGTTTGACAAACACAATGTTTTTCACTAAGTGACAGTTGTCAAATTAATTAGATGAGAATTTTACTCCGAACTAGAGAGTATGGTTATTTTCTAAGCCTTATAAATATTATTTCCGATTTATGTTTACTGTCCAGTTTGTATATATTGTAACCGTGTACATATTTAGAAGTACAGTCAGTTATTTTTATGAACTCTGCCTTTTACTACCACGGAACACATCCGCAACCACCAAGATTGCACCCGGCCATACAACTTCCCAAAATAGTATCGACCGAGGATCGATCGTTTGGTGTGGTAACTTAGTTGGCGTGAAACCTTTGGATATATTTCGTTTAAATCCTTCTGCCTCTAACAAGTCTGGATAGTAGACTTAAGAAATGAGAATGTAACTGCTTTTTTAAGCAGTTCCTTAGTTTTGCAATTTCGTAGTGTTGCTAGGACACATCCTAAAAGCAGTTTTAAACATTAGTCAGTTCACTTAAAAGTAATGTTCTTTATTCAATGAAATAGCCTTTCTCTTTTTAAATAATAGTTAACACTTAACATTACTGAAGTAATGCTTTATATTCCAAAGAGGTTTGGTACCATGTAGGCTGTATTGTATGAAATGGATTATCATCCCAGCCACTCTCTCCGTTCATCGGTCTCTCGACTTGGGATTTTCTGTCACTATTCTATAAATTCAATCCTAGTACCTTTCGCCTATCGCGGAACCAATATAACCTAGGGACAATTCAGGAAATTGCCGGCAGAGTAGAATACAATTGTCACCTCCCCAAATCTCTCCCGGGGGTGTCGTACAAGGCGACTAAGGATAAATCAGCGATGAGGAATGGGCAGCAGCGTTCCTCTTATACCACCTAGCAAAAGCAATGTACTGCGACTTTTGTGCCCGATAAATGGCAATAGGTTCGCCACCTATTACATGGGACCTAACATAATTGGCGAAACGTGGGTGCTAGCTCACCTCTGCCTACCCCTTCGGGGATATAGGCGTGATTTATGTACAATTCAGGAAAGTAATGGGTACTGAAGAAGCCTTACTACGATCATTCTTGTCCTGTTTTATAAATCTATCTTTTGTATATAGTTTCTTATTGAACGCTCAAAATAGCTATTCGTATATTTCAGAAAAAAATAAGAGTAGGTAAAATAATTGATCTTTAAACCTCACGCTAACACCTATAATATCATATATCATATATATATATATATATACATATAAAGCATGCAGTATGCAGGTTAATAAGCATATATACATATAGTAGACCAATTATTATAACATAACTACCTTCAATGTGATTTAATGTCCAGTTTAATGTCTTATAACATTTAATAGGCATTAGCGACTATATTTCGAACTATCTAAATTAAATAGTAAAATTAATTAAGAGATTTGTCTTATCTAATAAATGTTAGTAAAAGGTGCCTAAAGGGTAATTAAGGGATCAAATCCGATGATCACAAAGACCTCTCGTCTCCCGTTTAGACAAGTCATCTGACAGTCATGCTGCACATAATATTTTTTTCAGTGGTATTTTAGCTCTCAATATTAGAGTGAATAAAAATCAAAAAGGATTCAGAACTTTGACATGCTATCATGAATTCCATTCGATGTTATTGGCCAATATTCACTTCGGTAAACACTGGCATTTAATATTGGCCGGTAGGTAAATATTGGCATTTCACAGAAATATTACACATTCACCGTACAGGTAACGTGCCGAATCCATAGTGTGGCAGTTAGGGAAGTCAGTGGCAGCGCTTGGGACTTGTGCAAGCTTACCTAACAACATGTCAATACTCACCTTAGATAAAGTTAGAAAAATATTAACGAAGAAAAAAGTTTATGCGAACTTCCTGGTTGGCCGACGGCCGCTGGGATAGCGATTAAAGCACATTATTTAAAAAAAAAACTAAATTATTTTTCCTACCTTAATTTGCTGACTAACGCTGATAGAATAAAATTTTCCCCTATCGAAGAGAACACGTCGGCTATTTAGTTACTTTAATCGAGCCCTAGCATGGGACGTGGACAAAATCTCTCTCCACCACTTGACAGTGTTCTGTCTCGGAATTTAGTGTGAGTTAGCGCGACAGGAAAGAAATGTTCTTTTCCCCGAAGAGATTTTGTCCACGGGGGGCTGGAGTCTCGAGGCGGAAACCATCCGGCACCGCCACACCGGGTGTGGCCAAAATTGAAATTTGCACATCGCTGCTCGACACATCTCGCGGCAACAAGCCAATTTTACCAATTCGTAATAATACCGGGGGGTAGAGCGTTGTCGCGACATTATTATGGCAACGTTCGATAACGTTCACACCCTCGGAGAGAGCCTCTAAAGCTTTTGCGGGAAGCACCATATTCAACCGACGATTTTTCTACCGACTAAATATTTTTTTCACATTCTACCAGTTTCTATTTATTGTTCTGTTATATTTGCTGAAGTTTAGAGTAATTTTGGTCGAAGTTGTGATCTCAAATTTAGATACGTTTTATCATTCTATTTATCTATCCTTGATTTAGTAACATACAACCCCTGGCTCTTAAAACTGCCCCATATTGACATCATAGGATACTTTTGATTTATTAGGATTTTATTTTATTATTATTAATTATTTTAGTTTAATGTATTTAGTTTCATCATTCATTTAGTATTTAGTTTCATCCTCCAAAAGGAGGACCCACTATTTACAGATATCAAGGTGACTGAAATGAAATATCAACCATAGAAATAAATTTTAATAATCGTCCGTTTTATTTTTTATGGTGCATGTTTATGTTGTAATTCTTATACCACAATAGGCTACCAGCCAAATTGAAATCACGTTATGTGATGAAACTGACACGCTCGACTGTACCTGTGTCGACCATTCGTACAACAAAAGATACGAGGTCAATGTTCTCGCGAAATTGTGCAAGCCCGATTAGATAATTCATTAAATAGTACCAAGTAACAATTGTAATTTCATTCTTGCGTAGTGTTGAGTCGCAATGTTGATCGAAATTCCTAAACTAGTTACATGACAGCCTCTCTAGACAAGTGGCCGATCTATTCGGACGAATAGAATACAAATTTACGAAACTGACGTATTAGAGAGAAAACTGCATGGCGACCGTCTCGTGTCGAATGTAAGAGAAACTGTAGGCCTAGCACGAGACGTAGACAAAATCTCTCTCCACCACTTGACAGTGTTTTGTTTCGGAATAGTGCGAGTTAGAGGGAGAGGAAAATATTTTCATTTCCCCGAAGAGATTTTCTCCACGTCCCGTGCTTGGGGACAGTTAAACTTGAGCTGTCAATCGTGTCACTGACTTTACATTGGCTGAATCTTATCAAAAGAAAGCCTTATAAAAGCAGAGACATTGTAAAAAATTTACCAACAACATTATAACAGCTCAGCCAAGTGGCTTATCTATTCGAATGTATAGAAAACAAAAGTATGAAACTGACGGATTGTTTTGTCTGTAAACGTCAGTTTTATACATTAGTATTCTATGCGTTCGATAGATTGGTCACTTGGCTAGAGGGGCTGGAATGGCAGAGTTTACACATTACCACGTTCGGAGTTGCTCTTTTGTTTTTGATTAACAAACTGTCTGTCGGCTGCACGTAGAGCCTATTATTGGGTATCATCATCATCATCACCAGCCCTTTAATGTCCCCACTGCTGGGGCACGGGTCTTCCCTAGGGATGGAAGAATATAGGGATAATGGGCCATACCCCACTACGCTGGCCTAGTGCGGGTTGGTGGGTATTAACGACTGCAGATGCAGCCGGGACCAATGGCTTAACGTGCCTTCCGAAGCACGGAGGAACTTGAGATAATAAATTTTTGGTCACCCATCCAATTACCGGCCTTAGCAAAATTGCTTAGTTTACGCGATCGCAGGCCAAGCGCGCTGTGCCACTGCGCTAGCAAGCTCCTCATTATTGGGTATACTGTGCTATTATTAAGGGGGCATGACATGGTACACCCGGCGGTCGCAGTAACTTTAGTCGCGTGTTCCTAATCATTGGTTACCGTTACAACAGCACTGGTTAAGCATTCGCGTAACGATGGACTTCCGTACCGATTGTTGCGCGGCATTAAATCGTTTGACGCTCCTGGGAAACACCTGCGTTTAGTTACGTAATAATAATAATACCAAATTTCAATTAAGGGCCAACTCGACCAAACACGACTCAGCTACGAGATTTCAGATAACTCGCTATTCTAGAATCGAACTAATTATAAGGTGATAGAATTAGAACTCACTGTTCTAATTCTATCAAATTTTCACACTCAGATATGAAACTTGATTCGTGACCGAGCTGCTTTTGAGTTGGTTCAAAAGTAACAATATTTCTGACGCCAAAAAGAGACTAAAAAATAAAAAATCCATAATTTTGTTGAACCTAAAGAACGTTTATTTCGCCATTTTTACGCATTCAGAACGCATGTGTCACTTTACGTTCTACAATAGCATTGTTTTCGCTGTGTCTATTGTACAATACACGCTTAAGAATTAGTGGAAACGGGATTATTATCTAAGCCAGGGGTCCCCAACATTTTTTCTAGCCATAATTTCCCATAGGTTCTGCAAATTCGTTATCTCAAAACTGCAAACATTTTTAAGTTAAACGACGGTGCTTATCAGTACTGTCGTCATCGGTCTATTTGTTTCATGTTCTGTTGATTTTTCTCATGTTACAGTCTTAACTGTTATTGCTTTCTAACCCTGTCTACTGTCACTACAGCATAAAATAACAAATTAATACATTTGCTTAGCAATTTGTTTTTGTTATGTATATGCACTTGTAATTTTCAGTTTTAATAACAACAACTAGCCAAAAAGCAATACTAATGAAACCTGAGACCCAAATTAAGACCCAGTTAAAAGCGAAGTATGTGTCACATTAAGTAACAGTCAATTAAAGTCTTAAGATCCAATATCGTAGTACCGAAACTTTTTACTTAGGTGGTCCCTTATAGTCGCGATAGACCCCTGGGGGTCCATATAGACCACTTAGCAGATCTGCAACCTTAGCTAATGAGACCCAAAACCAATGGCAATACTCCCGTTTGGACGAATTCTTGTGTTTGTTATCATTGTTTTACGCTTACACCTCAGCTTTGTTTCTCTAAACGTCTTCCAGCAAGTTTGTCATTGTCACGCATTCATTGTGCATGTGTCTGCATTTTAGAAATGCCACAGACTAGTGAACTGAGACTTTCTTCGTCCATGCCGCCAGCTGTTGTTGCGAAGGGAGGCGATTCGGAGGTTTGCAGCAGTCCAGGTTGTATACATACCGGTGAGTTTTCCTGTGCTAGTATTATTTTTATCTATTGTCCCTAGAGACCCTTTAGTTTAGAACTTCAAACCAAAGTTGCACCACGTCGGATAGTAGCATTGCTGCATGACCTATGTTCCGGTACAGTAGCTTATGATAATGTAGTTGTGTCACAACAATTAGAAAAAAGTAGTCATCATTGTGTACCTATTGGATTAACCAGATCGTCTGGTGAAAGCTAATCGTTGATTAATGAACATCAATGGTTAGTTGATCGATTAGCGCTCCTGAGAAAACTATCATAAAAAAATAACTTCATTTTAGCAAACATCGAACTTACCTATCACCATCTCTGTCAGTATCTTTCTTATATCAGAGATCCATCAGAAAATAATATCATAATTATTCTAGTGGTTGAAAACAAATCAATTCCCTATTAAATATCATCCCCATCGCCCTCTATCTCCTGTTTATTAATTTTAAAAATATTTGATGAACTGAATTGATTGAGTAGCAGTTGCTGAACATACAACTGTCCATATAGATAAGTATGACGTAGGGACAGTCTCACAAACCAAACTACATTTAGATAATCAGGATTCGTTAGAAACTTTTCAAAATTGTGTACGTGACGCACTAATCGCTATCACACCAACAACGTAAGTATGAGTAGGCCACGAAGCACAATTTGTTTGTACCTACCTAAATACTGGTCAATATAATATAAGTAATCTGAAACAACAATTTTTCAACAGCGTCAAAACTCCTCATGAACATGGACGAAAAGGTGGACCCTTGCGATGACTTTTACGACTTCGCCTGTGGCTCCTTCGTGAAGAACACCCGCATTCCCGACGACAAGACCTCCGTGAACACCTTCTCCATCATAACGGACCAACTCCAGGAACAGATCAGAGCCCTCCTCGATGAACCCGTGACCCCCAACGAGCCGCGGCCTTTCGTGCTTGCCAAGACCTTGTACCAAGCCTGCATGAATCGAAGTAAGTGGTCGCCATTTTCTTTATTGTCTAAGTAACTAGAGTTAGGGCCTTCACAATCGACAAGTAAGTTCAAAGTAGCTTACTTCGCAGATCATTTGACAGTTGTAATATGAAATATATGTCAATTGAACTGCAAAGTAAGCTACTTCGCATTTACTTCTCTATTGTGAAACAGGCCCTTTAGTAACAAGTAGTTTGTTAGTCAACGATGGAATTTTTTTCATAGATAATCCTAAAAAGTAAGTAGGTATAGTCCCAAAAACCTATCGACGGTAAGCTTTTTTCTGCTTGGTCCAAGAATACGATAGTATTATAGATTTTGTTTTTAAGGAGTGTTTAGTGTTAAAATTCTATCGAAGAGCTTTCTATCTAGAATTCTTAAATTCGATAAGACTTCCAAACATTCTTTAAAAAGTCCCTTTAAAAATCTAAATTAACTGCTAAACACTGTTGATATTCAAATGTGATTGATTTAAACAAACTCTTTCGCAAAGCAAAGAGACACAATATCGAGCAGCGAAAACTAAGATGAACTTTCTCTAAACGCAATTGTTCTACCAATTATTACCTCCTACTACACGCGTAAACCAGCTTCCCACTCATTTCCAATCAACTTAGTTTGACCTATATTTGCTAGGCTGATTAGAAGATGCACTATAGAAAATGAATACGGAACAGAAACACATACCCCGCTAATCAAAGTTAGTGCATATAACCTGTTACAATTAAAAAATATTATTAATTTAAAAAGATTTTCCCTTCTCACTCTCCCAATATTCGGTGACAGAAAAAAATTACCTTCTCTGCTAAACATTTTCTGGAAAGTAAATAGTCCTAAATTTGTAAAGCATGTAAGAAAAAAAAATAGACGTATCTTCGAATAAAAGATATTGAAGTTTTTTGTATTACAAGAGCACAAACGTATAAAATACAAAGTTATCGCAAAAATACTGCAATTTACGTGTGCATTTACAATCAAGGAGGCAGATCTAAGACTGGACAGGGACATAGTACTATCTTACTAGATTCAGCCATTGTTATTTACGCGAGTAACCGTAAACTTTGTGAAAGTAAGCCAGATGATGTTTCTTCCGCAATAATGACGTAATTTATGGATGAACCGACACAGACAAATGGTTAACAATAAATCACTTGGACTCTAAAGAGATCAAAACACATGAAGACATGTTGGGTAACAGTGTGAAAGACTGCCTTTGTTAAGCGAAGGAGGCGAGCATGGTTGGCAACGCTGGTTAAAAACAAATCTGTTTAAATAAAACGAGGCTCCCAGTGTAACGGACTTACTTGGAAAATAGAAGATAAATTGACTTTTTAGGGACACATAGGAATAAAAAGGGACTGATGGATTTCCATGTCTAAATGAAGTGAAACAATCACAAATACTTCCAGTTGTTTGGTTATTCGATTTTAATTTTAACATTATATAAATGTTAGAAAAATTAGTACAAAGATTTTGGGGTTAGAAAAATAATTTTAGTTGTTTGGTTGTTAAAAAAGTAAACATCACAAATAGACGTGACTTAAATCCGTTGTTTCTATTTCAAATGTGTGGTTCAGATGTAGGAGAACATTATCTTTGCTTTTGTAGTATAGCTAAAATATTAATATTGCAACTGGATTCATTCTTGAGAAAAAGTATCATCTCCCCACACATAAATATTTTGTTCCTGTTGTTATAATTTTTATTCTTAAACAAGCTGCCACGGTTGACTTGAACAAAATATTATTCGTTGTGGTTGTAAAAGGAAAATTTAAATAAACAATGGTTTTTATCACAGTTTACTTTATATCAGATTTCTTGTAATTGCTCTCCGAAGAAAGAGTTTGTCCTCGACCGTTCTTTAAACAGGAAAAGAGAACCGGCCTTTGTTTAGTTTTGTAGCTAGATTTTTTAGTTCAACTTAGAATACGAAGTGGATATTCAGAATTATATTGTAAGCAACTTACGTAAGTCACTGGTCCAAGGCATAGGTTATAAAATATTATGATAATTATCATCTTCCTGCTCTGTTCCAAGTTTATCTAGGGTCGGTGCAGTTTGTTGCCTCTTACATGCATCGTTTAGCCTTCAACTCCCTTTTGACCATTTTGGTTTTAGCTTAGTCTTTATCATCATCATCATCACCAGCCCTTTAATGTCCCCACTGCTGTGGCACGGGCCTTCCCTATGGATGGAAGAATATAGGGAAACAGTTAAAAAACTAGTCTTTATAACTGTCGCCATCTATAATCTATCGGGCACGGAAATCGCAGTGTAACACGCTGCTGTCTATTCCTTGTAACTGTTTTAATCCTTAATCGCCTTGTACGATACCCGCATAAGTGATTTGGGATATAATTATTAGTTAGTAAAAACCTTATATCGGTGAATTTATTTATTGATTTTGTGGTTTTGTTGACAGCTGCCATCGAAGCCCGTGGAATTCAACCCCTGCTAGACATGCTGCGTCGACTTGGTGGATGGCCTGTTCTGGATGGCAAGACCTGGAACGAGCGATCGTTCTCATGGGAGCAATCAGTTTACAAGTTCAGAAAGGCCGGCTACTCCGTGGACTATTTCCTCGACTTCTCCATCAGTGTCGACGTCAAGAACTCCACCAAGAGGATCATCGATGTAAGATTCAACCCCCTTTGCGACACTGTCGGCCGACCTTAAATTAGCAACTGTAGTATTAGAATCTACAACAGCCTCGCAATGATTTTAGTGATCAATTTTCTTTGTGGTTGAAATCATTTAGAGGCTGTTGTCAAAGCGAGTGCTGCTAGGCGAGTTAAGCAATGCGAAACTGTTTTTACTGTTTTCTTGTATGGAATGTATTTAGTTAGTGCCGATTTCTCAATTTATCTACAGCTGGATCAAGCATCACTTGGGTTGAGCAGAGAGTATCTGAACCGTGGATTTAGCGACAAGCTGGTGCAGGCCTACTATGAGTACATGGTTGACATCGCGACGCTCCTTGGAGCCGAAAGGGGGAACGCCGAAATCGAACTTAAGGACTCATTGCAGTTCGAAATGAAACTCGCCAATGTAAGTTGACTAGTTGGTAAACTAGTAGTTGCTAAATAATCACGTATCACGTACCTGCCTTCCTAATTAAGAATATTCTGAAAAACAACCGTGAGATTTAGCTGTCACTTGCCTTTAATTATTAATTATTTGCTAACTTAACACGTTATTGTTAAAATAGCACCCTTGTGTAAAACATTGACATCATACAACTGTGACATCATTAAGCACCTATTTAATGTGGCAACGATTTAATAGGAATGAAACTTACAATAGCTATGAGCTCGTATAAAGTTTTATGAGAATCTCAGTACATAGAAATGTAACATAAAATATTAATATCATTCTCAACATACTGACATTTTTAATACTGCTAACGTTAATTAAAACCCACGAATAGTGGGTAATTGAGCAGAATTATTTTTAAATTAATCTGCCTTAAAAGGTTCAATGTATCTCAAATGTTGTTCTGGTTAAAGTTTTTTGGTATGAGATCAATCAGGCATTGGGAGTAACGACCAATTCGCGGACCATCAATATTTGTAAAACTGTATTGATTATTAAGTGATCTCAATAAGAGGCAATAAAGCGGCGTCAGGTCGCAAAAAATTAGTGTAAGAGGTCTTTTTCACACTTGCTAACAACCTTAATCGATCATCGGTTTCAATTTATAGAATTCACCAAAAATCCACTTTAAACTAGTTACCTAGGAAGGTTGTGATCGTGGGAGAACAGGGAAATAATTATTAACGATGAATAGTACTAAAGATGTTTTAAAATTTTCCAGATTTCATTGCCCTTGGAGAAACGTCGTAATGCAACAAGTCTTTACAACCCTATGACTATAGCGGAACTGCAACAGAAATTCCCTAGGCAAGTAATTAATAAAATACCTCCTTTTGACGTTTGAAAATAGCTTTAAATAAACCTTTAGCATTTAAAAATATTGATTAACGTACTATCATCTATTGCGTTAGAACCCATCCATACGTGGTCTGGACCGTGTTGTAGACATTCCCTTTTTTCTTCTTCATTATCATTACCTTTATTCACATTAGCAGTCAAACATCAAATGCAAGCCTTCTCAACGGATGGATTATTAGAGAGTGAAATGCCTTGAACCCTCAAGTTAGCCTAATATGTACCTATTCATAATAATGTAGGCTGTCAGTCGTTCTTTTTGGTGCCTATTCTATATTAGACACGGGTGCCTTGCAAGCGTTGTTGACTTGTAATAAAGCCATAGTTATGAGGTTTAAATTAATCCGTAGCTTAAATTATATTGCTCTAATCTACTACTGATTTGTTTTGTATCGTATCAATTAAACAATAGAAGCGTTGAGTTAAGGATTACGCTAAATTACTCTTTATCGCCCTACTAGATCAGCCAGACTCACGCCAATTACCTCTTTAATTACGAAACGTAAATGAAATTCCGATGGACACCGATGTTCGAAGCAACAGTAGATTCCGTGATATTTTTGTACTTAACTTCATTGGAAAACATTTTGATAGTCTGGCTATTTGAAAAAGTAGTTTATTTCTGGATATGGCATACATATCCAGAAATAAACTACTTTTTCATATGCTGGAACTCTTCCACGACAAAATAACGTAGAATGCGCCAGCCAGTCACCTCAGGGGTATCGTAAAATTCGACTAAGGGAATTTGCCCGATGTAGTCTAATAGGTGACTTAGGTGCCTTGGGGCACCCGAATGGTGAAGGGAAACAACACCATACCCAAAGAGGGTTAGTGTCAGATAGTCGGCAAACTATTAAACCTAAGCCAAAACTTTGAGCAGTATGGATTGGAATGTTGCCACCCCAATCACTCTTTCAGTTTATCGGTCCCTTGACATGGTCCTTTCCGACTCTTTTCTAGATATACATACATTCATTGATCACTAGCACCTTTCCAGTGTATGCACACTGGACACAGTTGCATGAGTATTAACCATTACATAAGCATCTCTCGATATTCCTCCATCCATAGGGAAGTGGGAACAATAAAGGGCGGGTAGTGATGATGATGATTGCATAAGTATGACGGCCGCCTTGGTCGAATGCTCAGATTGCTGGGTATTGGCCAAGAGGTCCCGGGTTCGAATCCTGGTAGGGGCAAACTTTGTGATGACCACAAATGTTTGTTTCCGAGTCATGGTTGTGTATATGTTTATGTAGTATATTTTCATCATTTATATACATAATTACATAAAAAATATGTCCGTCATCTAGTATCTATAACACAAGTGCTTAGGCTACTTACTTTGGGCTAGATGATAGGTGTGAGTGTAAAAAATATATATATATATATATTATAAGTAGGCATTAACGAATACAAAATTGTAGCCGGGAGAGATTTTGTTGAGCAAGTTTAAGGCTCGAGTTCACCTGCACGTAAACAGGCGATTATTATTTAACCGTGTCTTTTTGACATTTTATCGTATGTAAGAATTGTCAACAACTGACGGTTATCTTTTAATCAGCTGTTTTACGTTTTGGTGAACTCGGGCCTTATTTTCATGATACGTATTTGAAAACGCTAATAAATTTTAATGTTCTCTGATATATATCTAAGTATTTTTTTTATTGGTTTTTAGGGTCCCGTGGCTGGAGTATATCAACAAGCTGCTCGCCCCCCATGTGAATGTTGGACTGGATGAGATAACCATTGTCAGCGTGCCCAAGTACATTACTGATCTTGAGGTGAGAAATTCATCGTTACTTATATAATAATTATCACGCCTTTTTATACCCGAAGGGTTAGTAAAGTTAGTTAGCAGTGAACTACAGCCGTGTGGTGACGGCAGAGAATACAATTGTCACTACCCCAAATCTGACAGTGGTGACGGATGGGCAGCAGCGTTCCTCTTTTTCTCAGCGTTCTCTTATACCACCTAGCAATGTACTGTCACAGTTGTGCGCTATAAAAGGCAATAGGCTCGTGACCTGTTACAGGGGATCTAACATAATTGGCGAAACGTTAGTCCTAATTCACCTCTGCCTAACCCTTCAGGGATATAGGCGTGAGTTATATGTATTGTATGTTACTAAATCTCCGTTGTATTGTATCTGATATCCAGAACCTGCTCGCCAACACACCGGCGCGTGTCCAAGCCAACTACGTGATGTGGCGTGTCGCCGGCGCGTCTGTCTCCTACCTGACTGACGAACTGCGCCGCAGACAGCTGGCCTACGTCACCGCACTCTCCGGGAAGACCGAACGAGAGAGCCGCTGGAAGGAGTGCGCTGATACCACCAGCGTGAGGTTTGTATTTATTTATTCGGGCACATCAACAATGTAAACACATAGCGTTATACAAAAATCGGTCAATAAACGACAGGGTTTCGCGGGCACAAACATAAAAAAAAACATACGGGTACGAATGTTTCCAATGTTCAAAGCATTTAATTGACGATTCATGAGTGTGCCTTAGGTATATGAATAAAAAAAAATTGAGTAACCTCCTCCGATTTTGCGTCGGTTAAAAACAAATTGTATTGTTTTGTCGGCATTCCATTTGAAAACTATCTATCAGCTCTAGACATCAGGCGAAATCAAATTCAAGGTCGAAATTCTTTTATTCATAGGTATCTGTTATGATATGAATTTCCATTTGAAAACTATCAGCTTTAGACATCAAGCGAAATCGAAGCCAAAATCAAAATTCTTTTATTCGTATCTGTTAAGATGTGAATTTCCATTTGAGAACTATCAGCTTTAGACATAGGCGAAATCAAAGTCAAGGTCAAAATTCGTATATTCACATCTGATAATGATTACAATACACTTATGAATCAGCTTAAACTTTTGACATGCTGAATATAAAAATATGTATATACAAGCTTAATGTTTAATGTATTACGGAGTAATCATGTTTTCTGAATATTTTTTAAATGTTGTTGTTATAATTTACGTGGAGGAGCTCGCTGGCGCAATGGTATAGCACGCTTGGCCTGCGATTGCGTAAACTAAGGAATGTCGCTAAGGCCAGTCATTGGATGCGTGATCAAATATTTCGATTTCCTCCGTGCTTCTGCTGCATCTGCAATCGTTAATACCCACCAACCCGCACTGGACCAGCGTAGTGGGTTATGACCCTATATTCTTCCATCCATAATGAAGGCACGTGCCCCAGCAGTGGGGACATTAAAGGTAATGGTGCTGGCGACGATGGTGATGATAATTAACGTCAGTGTACATTTTGCAGCATGTCGATTGCGGTTGGTGCTCTGTACATCCGGAAATACTTCAACGAGAACTCTAAGGCCAACGCTCTGGAGATGGTTAACGACATCAGGTGAGGACTTCTTATTTGCTATAACAAAACTATCATCAAAATATTTGAAACTGTTTTAAACTTAAAACAAATATAAACAATTTGTTCTTGGTAAATAAAGAAAGAGAGTGATTAAGAAGACAACTTGCCAATCCTTACTGGTTCCTTCTTCTTCCTTCTCTTTGGGTAAGCTGTACGTCTCTTTGGTTAGTTGTTTAGCCTCTACCAGTCTGGTTCTTCGAAGTGCTTATTAGTATCTGCCTACTAGTCTGGTGTCCCATAATGCTATTAGTATCACCTGCGATCTCCCGAAGTCGACTATTACGAATACGACATCCCTGGGGTGGTGTTATTCTTAGCCCCCTCACCCCTCAGGCCATCGTGGAAGATACAACCAATATTATGAATGCAAATAAAACTTTATTGCAATAAAATCAGGTTTTAACATTACATTGTTATGGAGGACTTCTTTTTCGTATGGATATACCTGTGTCAAAAGACCCCACTCATCCATAGCCAGTTGTATACTACATTACGATTCGCTTTAAACATGTATGTGGGAAGAAAAGTAAAAAGCTAATCTAATCTAAAATGCTAATCTATAATTACTACCTTCAGGCAACAATTCCGTAAGACCCTGAACGAAGTGGACTGGATGGACGAGAAGACCCGCAAGGCTGCTCTTGAGAAGGCTGATGCCATGTCTTCCCACATCGCCTACCCCAGCGAAATGCTTGACAATGATAAGCTCTCTGAATTCTACAATGGAGTAAGTAATTTTGCCAACGATATTAAGTTTTAGACTCCTTGTTTGAGGATGAAATCATTTTAGATTTCTTTTGAAGATTTATCAGGTTCCTGTATAGCTAGTTTAACGATAGTTTTAAGATTTCACTACTTGTTTAGTTCATAGATGTCCAAATATAGGGAATAATTAATATGGTAAAAATGTACGGGAACTAGCTAAATTTTGATAGTGGCCAATGAGTAAAAGGTGTTCCACGGGTTTAGTTGGTTACTCTCTAAAAGCTATCTTTGCATTGCAGCTGGAGATGTCTTCGGACAAGCTGATGGAGTCGGTTCTAAACTTGAC
The DNA here is from genome assembly GCA_963931975.1 of Cataclysta lemnata. Lineage (NCBI taxonomy): Eukaryota > Metazoa > Arthropoda > Insecta > Lepidoptera > Crambidae > Cataclysta > Cataclysta lemnata. The sequence goes on from OZ008338.1 coordinate 23,432,271, forward strand.
GCTGTTCGGTACTGAATACCTGTTTGGTAAGCTGCGCGAACCAGTCAACAAGACCGATTGGATCACCCACGGCCGTCCCGCCATCGTCAACGCTTTCTACTCCTCCATTGAGAACAGCATCCGTAAGTTTATTTTCATATTATTCTCCTCTAAAGTTTTAAGCTTAGGTTAGTTTAGCTTAGCTCGCATAGTTGAGCCAGTTTTTCATACATGTGTGTCCACAGCAAACTAGCCAGATAAGCTAACATGTAGGTACGAAAATCTGGCTTAACTATGCGAGCAAAGCCAAACTAATGTAGTTTATCTGGCGGTGGACGATCGGCTTTATTCTTGAGGAGCTTGCTAGCTCAGTGGCATAGCGCGTTTGGCCTATGATTGCGTGAACCAAGCAATGTTCGCTAAGGCCGGTCATTGGATGGGTGACGAAAAATATCAAAAAAACCCACCAATCCGCACTAGGTCAGCGTGGTGGGGTATGGCCTAGTCTCCCTATCTTCTTCCATCCATAGGGAGGGCCTGTGCTCCAGCAGTGAGCAGAAGCTGGTGATTATGATGATGAAAGTTTTCTTGGATATATATCTTCTTTATATATTATTTATTTTAATTTTTACCGCCTCCGTGTTCTAGTCGTTCCGCACCGGAATTAAGATCGCGATTCCCGAGGCCCCATGTTCGGCCTTTAACGTCACTTACCATCAGGTGCGATGTAGGCCAAGAGCTTCCCTGTCTATTATAGCAAAACTCATCGAAAAGAGAAATTATGCAAGACTTACAATAAGATTGACTTCAACCGTTCTTTCTGTTATAGAATTCCCTGCCGGCATTCTTCAAGGAGCTTTCTTCTCGGCTAAGCGCCCCGCTTACATGAATTACGGTGCTATTGGCTTCGTTATTGGACACGAGATCACTCACGGTTTTGATGATCAGGTTCGTAGATTGTGAATCGTGAATTTTCTTTGATTTTACTAAAATCACTCAGAGAGACGCTGGATAGCTAGTGGCTTAACGTGCTCGGCCTACGATTGCAGAAACTAAACAACGTTCGCTCAGCCCAGTCATTGGATGGTTGACCAAATCTCGAGTTCCTCCGTGCTTCGGAAGGCACTTTAAGCCGTTGGTCTCCGGTGCATCTTCAGGCTTAGTACCCACCAAGGCCGCTGGGCCAGCGTGGTGGATTATGGCTCATTCTCCCTATATTCCTCCATCTATAGGGAAAGCCTGTGCCTCGGCAGTGGAGACGTAAAGGGCTTGTGATGAGTGCAATAGAGGCCCGAGTACATATCGAAAAAATAATTATATACCAAGAGCGATACAACAAAGAATTTCTCAGATCGCAACTACTTGACTTGTATTTTATAAATATGCGATCTGGGGGTTTCTTTTCTATCGCCCGATGTAGTTTAATAATTTTATGTCACCCCTGACCAGGAAGTGGGATTTACCGTACCTACGCGTAGCGGGCGGAAAAGTCCTCTTTATGGTCAGGGTGCCCCCGTAGCACGGGACGTGGACACATCTCTTTCGGGGGACAGAAATTCTTTTCCTCTCGCTCTAACTCGCACTAAATCCCGAGATAAAACACTGTCAAGTGCTAGGCCCGCAGGTGTGACATAAATTATATCGTTGTGCAGGGACGCCAATTCGACAAGAACGGAAACCTGGTTGATTGGTGGCAAGAAGTGACCAAGCAGAAGTATTTGGAAAAGGCAAAATGCATCATCGACCAGTACTCGAACTACACTGTCAAGGAGGTTTCAATGAACGTGGGTGCATATATTTATGTATTTTTTTTAAATTTAATGTTATTATGCCATAATATGTGAATTTGTACAATTATTTTAAGATCTGACTCACTCTTTGATTGTAACAAATTTTGTGAATAAATTATTAAGAATAAGTAAATTTAAGAAAAAATATTGCAAAGAAAATAAGGCCAGAGAAGCTTCGAAAAATTAATTTCCCTGACTAAGCCAACGGCATGGTTGGCCGAGTAGAATATGCAGCCGCCCGGAGGACCCGGGTTCGACTTCTGTATCAGGATAATAATCTCTCTAAATTTTTCGGAGTTGTTTATCCTTGACAATTAAAAGACAGATTAATGGTAATTTTTCTTCGGACTTCCATACCTCATTCCACGTTTATTTTTATCTAGTTTTCTTTTGTTTCTGTGTACCTTTTTAAAAAAATATATTAATCAGTTTAGAAAGGTAATAAGAGTGCTTGGCGCGTTTCGTGGTGTCAGTCGGATTTATTTCCGCTAATTGTTACGGAGTGGATTTTGTGCAGTGAAAGTAAGCATCCATGTTGATGTGCAATTATGCAGAATCATTGAAAATTATTCTTGTGATGTGTTTGATGTCGTGGTGAAAACCATTGTAAAAAGTGGTTTTGTCCACCTCATCAGTCACCATCATGAACTCTGTTACCATCATTCGCGCCAAGAACGCTTATTTCATAAGACTACAGATAAAATATACACTAAAGACATGGCTGTATGGGCTAAACCCTTTGCCTTCCCTAAAATATAGGGAGAATTAAAAAAAAAGGTAAGGTAAGTAGGTATCTTGGTATTTATAACAATTACTTTTATGATAATTTTGTCAATACGTATTGACATGGACGTCAATTAACTAAAATATCATTTAAATCTAGACCATAGACCCAACAAGATTTGTGTTAGGTAGGTACTAGTTAACATTAATTGACGTCTCTGAGTCTTCTTCTACCTGCCCTGTTCTCAGACTATCTGGGGTCGGCGCAATATGTTTCCTCTTCCATTAATATCGGTCAGACGTCATCAAGCCATCCACTCCCTTTTGATTCATATCATCCATCACACCGTAAAGGTGCTAGTATTGAATGAATGTATAGAAAAGAGACGGAACTGGCCATGTCGAGAGACAGAAGAACGGAGATAGTGATTGGAATGACAAAATTCCAATCCATACTGCTCAAGGTTTTGGCTTAGGTTTTACAGCCGGCCGGTTACAGCCTGCCTGACATAAACACTCTTTGGGTATGCTGTTGTTGGTGGTTTGCCGTCCACCATTCGGGTGCCCCAAGGTGCTTATTGGTCGACACAGCGCAATCTCCCTTAGTCGACTTTTACGACACCCATGGAATGAGTCAGGGCCGGCCTATTCTACGTTATTTGTTCGCTCCCAGGCCAGCATAGAAGACGTTGACGTCTCTGAGAGCGGCAGTTAAAATTCGATAGTTCCTGAAAGCTTTATACAATTTTCAGCTGAACGGAGTCAATACTCAGGGAGAAAACATTGCTGACAACGGTGGCATCAAAGAAGCTTACTACGCGTACCAGGCGTGGACTCAACGGCACGGCGACGAATCCCGTCTACCAGGACTCGAGAAATATACCCCCAAACAGGTAATTTTATAATAACAGAGCACAAATGATACAAAGACTACATTTGTATATTCAATTCCGATGTGGCTAGTTCGCCTGGCTCCACAATCATATCAAAACTGTCGCCATAAAAATAACAATATTAACAGCATTTTGTGTTAGATAACCAGCTAATCAGCCCCTCCGTGGTTGAGGGTTCCTGGTTAAGCCGATTCCATCTTCGGTTCTTATCATCACTTATTACCATCAGTTGTTTATTGAAGTGAATAAAGGTTTTCATTTAAAAGAAACTTGATTTTAGGTTTTAACTTGATACAATCACAGCAGTGGAAATAGATAAATTAATTGGCGTCTAATAATACAGTCTTGCTATCTTTATAATTATTACTATTACCTTATTAGTAGAAACTTGATTGTTAAATGTACTATTTTATAGCTCTAATTGTATATACCTAAATATTGATATTTTTCCAAATATACTACCTAAATAAAAAAAATTAAAACAACCCGACGTTCACCATTTCAGTTGTTCTGGCTGAGTGCGGCCAACACGTGGTGTGCGGTATACCGCAACGAGGCCATCAAGCTGCGCATCACGACCGGCTTCCACGCGCCCGGACGGTTCCGCGTCGTCGGACCCATGTCGAACATGGAGGAGTTCGCCTCAGACTTCCAATGCCCCCTCGGCTCCCCTATGAACCCCACCAACAAGTGCAAAGTATGGTAGACTCTCTAGCACTACTAAGAGTGCAAGTAATCGCATGTGGTCAACCTATTCAAGCCCCCTTACCGTTCAAACCGCCTGATGCTCTGCGTGTAGATATTGCTAAGGTTAACAAATGGAATATGTATCCGACTTCCAATGCCCCCTCGGCTACCCTATGAACCACACCAACAAGTTCAAAGTATGGTAGACTCCCTAGCACCGCTAAAGCCGGGTCCGCAGCATTTTCTAACAGAACATGTTAGCGAAACAGTGTTATCCATTCGTCGCGGGGAACATTTTTGTGTAAGGCCACGCCGCTATCGGTTAGCAAACACGATAAACATGGCGCAGGAGACCCGGCGCAAGAGTGCAAAGTAACTCATGGTCAACCAACTCAACCCCCCTTACCGTTCAAACCGCCTGATGCTCTGCGTGTAGAGCTGTATAGCTAAGGTAACTAACAATTAGAATACCTATGTATTATGATTCAATTAGATTTCAACCTGGAGTAGATAGATAGATTCCTTCAATAATGCCTTTGTAGGTAATATTCGTGTCCTGTATTTAAGCTGTATTGTTAAAAATTGTGTATTTTGACAACTACTTACTTAGATAAATGTTTACAATTCGATGTCAATAGGTTGATGTATAATATTGTATTAGGTAGTTATTGAACAAAAAAGATAGATTTAAATTGTGCTTTGTCACACCTGACCAGAAAGCGGCATCTTCCGCCCGCTACGGGTACGGATCCCAATCCAAATCCCACTTCCTGGTCAGGGGGTGACATAAAATTTTGTAATTACCTCGGGGCGTTAAAAAAGAAAGCCGCAGATCGCATATTAAACTTTTAATTACTTGAGATCCGAGAAATTCTTTGTTTTACCGCCCTCGGTAGTAAATGTACTATTAATGTTGGTAAATAATTCAGGGACGCGCAGTGGAATGTCCTGATTTAGGAAGGTATTCTCTGTTTTAAATAGCAATGTGTATTGGCTTTCTATGTTCGAATCATAATTATTAAATTATACTATACAATTAAAAGTAATCATAATTAATTCTAACACTGACTGTTATTGCAGTTGATGAATATTTACTAGGGCTAGCAGTTGTAAAATTGGGTAGCGAATTGTAAAAAGTTCGTTAAATTTAAATTTGGACAAAGATACAAATTAAAACTTGTTTAGTATTAAGTCGGAGACATTTGAATGTCGAGTGAATAGATGGGGGATTTTATCTTGCCTCTCAGTAGAGGCATTTCTGTAATATTATCATTGGATCGGATGTGTAGTATTATGGAGCATCCGATATGACTGTTGTCTTATTAAATTTAGAAAATAATAATTATAATATTGAATGTTTTGTGTCCTCTTGCTACCGCTCTTAGATGTGAAATGCCAGTTACACTGTTTTGTATCTTAAATAATAGTAGGTATCGTAGGATCCAGTGATACTTATAAATATTTAAACACCACAAAACTAAGGAATTCATTTACTATTTTGATTGTAAAAGTGTCAGAGAAATTTAGTCCAAAGAATATTTTGGTTAGGAAAAGTTCTAAAAATTATAGTCTCAATGCGGGAATGGAACCCGCATCCTCTGGGCAGGTGTCCATACCACTCGGCCAACCAAGACGTTGTTTTTTTTAACGTCTTATTCTACGAACTTTTTCTAAACACAATATTCTTTGTAAGGTATTCAAAGTAGCAGCACCTCTACATATTTATCTACTATATTCTTACAAATTCAAATAGAAGTAGTGGTTTGTCATTAAAAACAGTAGTACCTACTAATGTGAACCGACTTGTGCATCTGACACTATATGTCTGAACGCGATTATTCGATGTTTAACTATATAGTAGATAGCATTAGGTAAATTATGTTTTATACATAGATTTATCATATCCAGGAAACATAATTAATGCTACTACAACAAATTGTCTATGGGTGAGACTTTAGACTGAGCGATGGTCATGATTTACGATCGGTTTCATTACTCTATCTAAAGATAGAAGTAAGCTTACTAAAGTTTTGTTGCTTACCAATTATGTTGATTAACTGAACATAATAAAGGCTTTAAAATAAACTGTGATAAGTTTATTTCGATCTGTAGGTAGAATAACGAAAGTGGTCTATCTAAGCCGGTGTGAAGTTCGCTTCAAATCGGAAGAAAGAAGCCGCTCATTGACTGACGTTAGTGCTACCGGAATATCACACGAATCGTGGCCTAGACTAGGACGGATTAGGTATACAAGAACACTATTCACTATAGTCTATACTTGATAAGAAAATAGCACAAAACTCCATGACAATTTGATTTTGGGACCCATCGTTGAGCTCCTATCTTCCGGTCAATCATGTTGGAGAAAATTAGAATCTGATTGAGAATGATTGATCGGTAAGCATATCGTCTAGGCCTAGGGATAGACAATAGGTATAGCCTCAATGTGCCCGCCGCCAACATCACGCCAACATAGGTACAAATGAGAGTACCTAATACGTATTAGAATGTCGAAAATTAAAACTTCCGACAGCTACAATGCCTAAGCTCAAAGTTACTAAAATTAACACCTAATCGTTTGAGAGTAAATTCAGAATATCTAAATTAAAAAATATTAAATTGGCAATTTGACGAAGTACATAAAGATAAGCTTGATAGCGCAGTGGCTTAGCGCGATCGGTTTGCGATTGTGTAAACTAAGCTATGCTTGCTAAGGCCGGTCATTAGATGAGTGACCAAAATTATATGTATTATCTAGAATTCTTCCGTGCATCGGAAGGCACGTTAAGCCGTTGGTCCTGGTTATGGCCCACTCTCCCAATTATATTCTTCCATCTATAGGGAAGTCCTGTGCCCCAGGCAGTGGGGACATTTAAGAGTTGGTAATGATGAAACATAAATCTTAATTTAATAAAATGTACTTAATATTAAAAATATATTACTACTTCAGTGCCAAATTCTAAGAGGTTAGGTTAGGTCCCTTGCGACCATCCCTAGCTGCCCTGGTCAATTTCATTCAGGTACCCGCGGTAAAGTTATTGTTGAAAGTCGGCATTTTGTACTTTTACAACTATATAATGATGAACCATTAACATTTTAAATATTTATGTATAACAATTTAGTATAATGGTGCTTAGATTATTTTGAAGCATATCTGTATTCGGTATTTTAACAGGATTTTTGAGTATAGATATTGTAGCTGTCGTTGTTACCTAGAGATATTTTTCGATGTTTTATTACGCATACGCCTACAAATAAAGAAGTCTTGTACCTATTGCCCTAAATCACACCTCGGAGAATGGTTGGATAATCACGTCATTCATATTTAGTTCAGGCCACGTAGTTAGACGCTTTTTAAACAGCGGAAGAATTCGATTGATTTTAAACCTTAGGAACTGCTAAATAGCCATTATTTTGTTTTGCCATTTCGAATCTCAATCGACGTGACGTGACGAAGGGGACGGCGTTAATTTAATTTTAGTAATTTAAGTATATCTGATTAAGTTTAACACTTTGCATACGTTTGTGTTGTTGTAAATCATGAAACACCATTATAAAATCTTTATATCAAATCCTTGTTTTATTATTACAAACAACGAGAGAAATCAACAGGGTCCCCTGGCCTATAGCCTGTAGTTATGGTGCTTCTACACGGTGCATGTAGCTTGGGCATGTTGAAGCACTTGCGCAGGTTATATACATCGTGTGTAAACGATTACGAGTTACATGCGCAAGTAGCCTGCGCGCGCATCACATCGCGCGGGTTATTAGAACAAGACCTAGGGTAGACCTTAGGGTTTGCCGTGTGGTGACGGCAGAGTATTAGAATACAATTGTCACCACCCCAAAATCTCTCCCGAGGGTATCGTACAAGGCGACTAAGGATAAATCAGTAATGAGGAATGAGCAGCAGCGTTCCTCTTATACCACCTCGCAATGTACTGCGACTTTTGTGCCCGATAAATGGCAATAGGCTCGCCACCTATTACATGGGACTTGACATGGTTGGCGAAGCGTGCTAGTTCACCTCTGCGTACCCCTTCGGGGATATAGGCGTGATTTATGTACCTATGTATGTATGTAAATTTAGATTTTAATTTATCTGTAATTGGAGAGCTCGATACCATTAGACTGAAATATATTGAATCTGATTGAAAGATATTAATATGCGTGCTCGTTGTATTCAAATTCTTTCAATGGAGGGTGATTGAGCAACACATATTTGAAATATAGAACTTTTTTTGATACTTTTGGTTTCAGTACATTGGGTTTAGGTAGCGGGCAGCGTCAAGTGTTCCAAAACAATTCTATTTTTCACGTTCATTTATTCGATAAAATACACGATGGGGAAAATACATTATACTTTGTCAGGAAGATACCTACTACACATATAACGCCCGTACGCGCTTTCATCATATTCATACAATAATTTATTCATATAGAGAGTATTCAATCGGTTTTTAAAGCACTTTTCTCTATGTAATTATTATGAATTCTATTAATAATTTATAATTAATTAAAAACTACTCTACTTATAAGTACGGTACTGTAATACATTAATGTACGATAACCTGCAAGTCAAATATTATGCTGTAGTGCTGTGAAAAGTTGATAGATAGGTGACTTAAGTTCTCTGTGGTACAATCTGCTAGGATCTTTATTATTTCGACATAGAAGAGTGATCTACAAGGGCTACTAACTGCCGCACTCAGAGACGTCGATTAACTTTAATGAGTTCTTGAATTCAAATAATTTCATTTAAATCTAGACCATAGACCCGGCATAAATAGCAACTAGTTATAAATTTTCATTTTCAAAAAATGAAAATTTAAAACATTAACATTAGTGCTCGTTAACATTAATTGACTTCTCTGGGTGCGGCAGTAAGTAGGTAATAAGAGTTAATTTGTAAATATTTCACAAATACATATATGAAATATAATTATCCAAATCTAATTAACGACGGCAGCTACCAGCTACTTTATTACTCGGCTAATACACTGAGAAGTCAAAATTTTAAAGTCATAATTTTTGATTTTTATTTACTGAGTTCGCGAGGGCAAAGTCACACCAGGCAGAATTATGTACGTCGACAAAGGTGCCCTAAGAGAGAATATACCACAGTTATAATTACATACAAACATCTACAGTAAATTGCGTCTTGAATAGGTAACAACACTGCGCAAGTCTAAAACTGTCGATATGGCGTCGCATACAACATTGCAAAGATGCACTCTGCTTTCTGTTACACGCAATTTCACAATAAGCCAATTACAATAATCCATCATAATTATAAACGTATACTGAGCAGTGTACTATATACTGAACACTAATAAAACTATTACATAAAATAATTGTCTTTTGTATCCTCGTCAAAAACTTGATAAGTGTCAAATTGCGCGGTTATGATAAAGATAGACAATTGGTAGGTGTATGGTATGGTAATATTATTTATAATAATTATTTTTATTTATAATATTACAGCCAGTCACGTGGGGCCAGCGTTTTTACGGCCAAATACTCAAACTGCCGCATGAAACGTCAATTAACTTTAATAAGTACTTACCTACTATCAGAAAATTTCATTTGTTTCTAGACCATAGAGCCCGCAAGAATAGGGACTAGTTTTGAATTGTAATTTTTTGACATTAAGTACTCATTTATGTCAAATAACGTGTGCGGCAGTAAAAGGTCGAACAGTAAGGGTGGGTCGTGATCACAACAAATATGACGCTAGTATTGAAAAAAAAAACCTTAAATACATATTAATGAATTCTTGCAAAGTCACTGATATTACCACACCACTTTCTTCAGGAACTTCCTCGAGTTTAGTATTTAGGAAATTAATTCAAGTCGTCCACCTACCTATACACGCTCTCGTGTTGCAATAAAAGCGTGTGGCGCTCGTATCTGCACAAACCCTAGGCCTCTTGTCCACAGACGGTAGTTCAACAACCGTGGCGACTATGATGGGACAACTGTATCCCGTTTAGGTCAAATTTCGATAGAGTAAGGCGTAGCCAAGAGGCCATAGACTCCCATACAACACTGATAAAAATCACGCCGTGCGCAGACGCGGCGACACGGAGGCGGCTACGTGCACGTCTACAAGCTTCCATAGTGATCCATACACCACTGAAGACCGTGCCTACACACGGCGAATTGACCGTTTGATTTTAACGGTGCAAAAACCGTGTGTGTACACATCAGTGTTGTATGACAGTCTATGGCCTCTTGGCTAGCCCTTACTCTATCGAAATTTGATCTAAACGGGATACAGTTCAATTGTGGCCGTACAACGACTCAAACTAATTGGCGATATTCGTAAGACCACAATGTAGCCTAGCCCTAAATAAAAAAAAACAAAATATTACTCCAGCCGCATTCCAATTGCAGTTGCTTTATCAAGTATAAGACATCGAATACTGTTTTACCAAGCATAAGACATATCGCATATCTTACTTGAACAGAGGGTATAGCCAAGTTGCTTATCTATCCGAACGCATAGAAAATGACGTATAGTTTTCTCTGTAATACACCAGTTTCATACATTTTGTACTCTATACGTTCGATAGATTGGCCATAGACCTGTGTCGATCGATCATATCTTGCGACCCGGGTCGATCACGACCCATTAGGAACGGGATCGAGTCACGATGCTCCGATCAAATGATCGAGTCTTGTGGACGGGTGGATCTCGCTTGATCTTATGAACTAAATCACATGCAGACAGATTCGATTTGTGACTCTTAACTAGACCTTTAACATTAAAGACATTAAAGTTGAAATTATCTTGTTTTGTTTCACACACTTAACTGACACGGCGGCAAAAATTGGAACTACAATTTTCCCATAGACTTGTTGACATATTTGTTCACCACTAGCGACACCACCACCGGGTCAGATAAGTATTGTAATATCGAGTCATCGCGTCGATCACACTGATCGATGGGAGTGACTCGCGACTCGATCAGTCTTGAATGAATCGTGATCGAATTAAAGTGATTCGATCAATCGCCATCGACTTAGGTCTACCACTTGGGTTAGGGGGGCAGGGGGCCCTCTAAAGAGTGTTTGGAAGGAAAAGTGCTTTCAAAAACGTACGCTATGACGAAACGCAGGCGGCAACTTCAAAGCGGTGTTGGGGGAACAACGACACCTGTCACCGTACACGACAGCACACCAATACGATTACGTTCCAATAGAATCGTTCACAATTCTACGCATCCAACCCTCCGCAGCTGACGGGACACGATTGGTAATATTGACGCATGTGAGGAACGGTCATTACACTACGTGACGAACACGACATTGTAACGGTCTTTACACTACGTGACGAACACGACATTGTAACGGTCTTTACACTACGTGACGAACACGACATTGCAACGGTCTTTACACTACGTGACGAACACGACATTGTAACGGTCTTTACACTACGTGACGAACACGACATTGCAACGGTCTTTACACTACGTGACGAACACGACATTGTAACGGTCTTTACACTACGTGACGAACACGACATTGTAACGGTCTTTACACTACGTGACGAACACGACATTGTAACGGTCTTTACACTACGTGACGAACACGACATTGTAACGGTCTTTACACTACGTGACGAACACGACATTGTAACGGTCTTTACACTACGTGACGAACACGACATTGTAACGGTCTTTACACTACGTGACGAACACGACATTGTAACGGTCTTTACACTACGTGACGAACACGACATTGCAACGGTCTTTACACTACGTGACGAACACGACATTGTAACGGTCTTTACACTACGTGACGAACACGACATTGCAACGGTCTTTACACTACGTGACGAACACGACATTGTAACGGTCTTTACACTACGTGACGAACACGACATTGTAACGGTCTTTACACTACGTGACGAACACGACATTGTAACGGTCTTTACACTACGTGACGAACACGACATTGTAACGGTCTTTACACTACGTGACGAACACGACATTGTAACGGTCTTTACACTACGTGACGAACACGACATTGTAACGGTCTTTACACTACGTGACGAACACGACATTGCAACGGTCTTTACACTACGTGACGAACACGACATTGTAACGTTCTTTACACTACGTGACGAACACGACATTGTAACGGTCTTTACACTACGTGACGAACACGACATTGTAACGGTCTTTACACTACGTGACGAACACGACATTGTAACGGTCTTTACACTACGTGACGAACACGACATTGTAACGGTCTTTACACTACGTGACGAACACGACATTGTAACGGTCTTTACACTACGTGACGAACACGACATTGTAACGGTCTTTACACTACGTGACGAACACGACATTGTAACGGTCTTTACACTACGTGACGAACACGACATTGCAACGGTCTTTACACTACGTGACGAACACGACATTGTAACGTTCTTTACACTACGTGACGAACACGACATTGTAACGGTCTTTACACTACGTGACGAACACGACATTGTAACGGTCTTTACACTACGTGACGAACACGACATTGTAACGGTCTTTACACTACGTGACGAACACGACATTGTAACGGTCTTTACACTACGTGACGAACACGACATTGTAACGGTCTTTACACTACGTGACGAACACGACATTGTAACGGTCTTTACACTACGTGACGAACACGACATTGTAACGGTCTTTACACTACGTGACGAACACGACATTGCAACGGTCTTTACACTACGTGACGAACACGACATTGTAACGTTCTTTACACTACGTGACGAACACGACATTGTAACGGTCTTTACACTACGTGACGAACACGACATTGTAACGGTCTTTACACTACGTGTCGAACACGACATTGTAACGTTCTTTACACTACGTGACGAACACGACATTGTAACGGTCTTTACACTACGTGACGAACACGACATTGTAACGGTCTTTACACTACGTGTCGAACACGACATTGTAACGGTCTTTACACTACGTGACGAACACGACATTGTAACGGTCTTTACACTACGTGACGAACACGACATTGTAACGGTCTTTACACTACGTGACGAACACGACATTGCAACGGTCTTTACACTACGTGACGAACACGACATTGTAACGTTCTTTACACTACGTGACGAACACGACATTGTAACGGTCTTTACACTACGTGACGAACACGACATTGTAACGGTCTTTACACTACGTGACGAACACGACATTGTAACGGTCTTTACACTACGTGACGAACACGACATTGCAACGGTCTTTACACTACGTGACGAACACGACATTGTAACGTTCTTTACACTACGTGACGAACACGACATTGTAACGGTCTTTACACTACGTGACGAACACGACATTGTAACGGTCTTTACACTACGTGTCGAACACGACATTGTAACGGTCTTTACACTACGTGACGAACACGACATTGTAACGGTCTTTACACTACGTGACGAACACGACATTGTGACGAAATCTTCTGTACGAAAGTATGTTGCCATTCATAAAAGGAAAAAGAAGAAGACATTGTAACGTTTATGTAGTTAAGGATTCGTCATTCGTCAAAACATTAGAGTACAGAGTAGTCATAGTAATCAGGACAAATATTCATCACATCACATGACATTGATTTATTGACAATATGTCAATAAAACCAAAACAGTCAGCGGCAGAGGGTTTCAGAAAATTTTAAAAACCTAAGTTTCAATTATAAATAATAATTACAATAATAGTAATGTTGTAAATAATAATCACAAAATTATAAATAAGAATAAATAGGCAATAATAATAATTTACACAATACACCAAAAGTCAACGGCCAAATTGAAACTAAGAATTCCGCAAACCGAACATTAAAAGTAACAAAATGTCATTTTTTCTTCGATTCTGTTATTATTACATCTATCTTTACTTTATCAGTACTTAAATACTGCTTCCTAGTTGAAAATCATAAGTGGAATAGCAACAAATAACTATCCCACTTATAATTTTCAAGTAGCTAGCGGTAACAAAATCAGAGAGTCGAAATAATTACAAAATCAGCACTAAATAATAATCTCAAAATATTCAACCTACAAGCCGTGGGTTCAATCACTACCAACTTAAAAAAAAATAGTACTAAATTTAGCAATGTAATATTTCTGTTACAGATTCACTGTCGGCGTTTGTTTTGTTAAGCCATCCTTAGGTTCCGGTTGACTTATGGTGCATTTTCACAACAACAAAAAAGAATCTCTTATTCTGAATCAATAATAATAATAATATCTGAGATCACAAAAACAATGTGCCTAAATTAAACATTAATCGCTAAATAAAGCATGTGGATGAGTAAATCACGCGTATAGTTGTCCAGGGACGGTCGGAGCCGGCGATTAGTTGTACGTAATACTTGGGGCCTAGCCAAGTAACCAATCCATCGAACGAATAGAATACAAGTGTCATTTTTGACAACTTCACTCACATGTGACACGACGGCCGCCATGCTGTTTTCGCTGGAAATACGTCAGTTTCATACATTTGTATTCTATTCGTTCGAGTAAGACAACCGTCTTGTGCCCGTATAAAATTATATATTATTTATCGTGTGGTGGGGGCTGTTTACTCGTCCAAACTCGGCGGGTTGTCGTCAGAGAAGACCACGTGGGGCTTCATGTAAATAAGGAACGCCAGCAGGCGGTCGAAGTCGGCATCCGAACCCCTGTAACAAGAAATAGCGAAAGTTAAGTTACACAAATTATTATCCTAAAAGTTTTAGTTTTGAAAATGAAAACTAGTGAAAACAAATAATCACTATAAATATAAATGTTATTATTACATCTTACAGACCATTCCTTGATATAATCTGACCAAAAACACCATTTGGTGGACCACCAACAACAGAAAACCCAAAGAGGGTTGGTTGGTTTCCATCAGGCAGTAAAAGCCAAGCCAAAACCTTGTGAGCCGCATGGATTGGAATGTTATCATCCCAATCACTCTTTCCGTTCATAGGTTCGTCCGTTCTCAACATGCTCCTTTACATATCTTATCTATACTTTTATTCATCTTGGTGTGATAGATGATATCAATCACAAGGGATAGTGGATGACTTGATGTGATTGTCACTAGGCGTCGACCAGATGGGGGCTATACGAGTGGCCAATATATTCGGACGAATAAAATAAAAATGTTTACTATAATGCAAAGAGTAGTTGTTAAAATTTTGTTTGAGGGCGCCGGCATATAATCATCAGGCTACGAAAACTGTAATACAGAATTCACTTACTCAATATCGATTTCTATGGCCAGCACAGTGTGGTGCGGTTTCCCTTCTTCATCAAACCATCTGCAACAAACAAAAAACCATTGAGTAATGTCAGAGACTAGTTTTTCCAGGACTCTCATAATATCTGATGAAAAAAATGATGAGCATAATGATAAAATGAGTTAAGAAGTGGAGAGTACGAACTTTGTAACTTCGACAGTAAATAACTTTGACTTTGAGCAGTATGGATTGGAATGTTGTCATTAAAATCACTCTCTCCGTTCATCGGTCTCTCGACATGGTCCGTTCCGTCTCTTTTGTATACATACATTAATCAGTAGCACCTTCAAGGTGTGATGGATGGTATGAATCCAAAGGGAGTGGATGGCTGGATGACGTCTGACCGATATGAATGGAAGAGAAAACATACTGCGCCTGTCAGCGACTGGCTGGCAATCTAACCTTTTTTATGTCTACCGTTTTGTATTGTTGCTCTGTTTTACCGAAATTACATCAATACATTGGATTTACTGGTGTTTCCTTCATCAGCCTTCATCGTTATACAGTCCACTGCACGACAAGCCGGCTCGAAGGACAAATGATAGCGATATACAAGTATTTATAAAACGTAGTAAAAAAGGTTAGATTGCCAGCCAGTCGCTA
Organism: Cataclysta lemnata; assembly: GCA_963931975.1. Lineage (NCBI taxonomy): Eukaryota > Metazoa > Arthropoda > Insecta > Lepidoptera > Crambidae > Cataclysta > Cataclysta lemnata. The sequence continues at coordinate 23,448,256 of OZ008338.1, forward strand.
ACAGCGCCGACCCCAGATAGACTGGGAACAGGGCAGGGAGAAGAAGAAGAAGAAGAGTGCGACAGTAAATGATGATATAGCTCACATAAATCGACTAAGGATAAATCAGTGATGAGGAATGGGCAGCAGCGTTCCTCTTATACCTACCACCTAGCAATGTACTGCGACTTTTGTGCCCGATAAATGGCAACAGGCTCGCCACCTATTACATGGGACCTAACATAATTGGCGAAACGTGGGTGCTAGTTCACCTCTGCCTACCCCTTTGGGGATATGGGCGTGATTTATGTATATATAATTTAATATAGATGTACGATGCTGCTCCCACTTTTTATAAGTATTTACATTGTAAGATTATGTATAATACCACTGGCTGTAAATATTTTTAAATAAAAAAGTTAATTAGTGCTGGTATGTATATAAACTTTTATGTGGCATTAAAACAAAGTTCATTTTTTAGGGTCTGGTGAGTATAAATGTTTATGATTGATGGTTATGATTTAAAACGTGGGTGCTAATTCACCACTGCCCACCCCTTCTGGGATATAAGCGTGATTTATGTATGTGTGTATGTATGTATAGCTCACATATCGACCAGGGGCGGCGCAGGGCAGGGCGCTGCCACCAGCGAGCGGGGGCGGCGCACCAGCCCGCCGTCGGGCGCCGCTTGGGCCGAGCCGAGCGTCGAGCGGGACACGTGCCAGAAGCCGCGACGCGCCGCGCCTACGCCGTCGATGCGCTCGATGCGCACCCACCCTTAAAACGCAAATACAGTGTTAAAACAACAACAACGTATACTAAAAACAAAATGTACATTTTAGCTTAAAACCTGCACTGGAACCCGTAGGCCTATTCACTAATTTTTTTTGAGACAGTTGATGATCACCGAACTATTTACTTATCCATTACTACTTTACTATAATGCTATTGTGACACTTGTCCTGTGATAACAGCAATGTATTAGTAAACATTTCGGTGATCATAAGTTTCAACTGTCAAAAAAGTTAGGAAATAGCCCTACTGGACCTCTAATTAAAAAGGCGTAGACTTACATAATTTTTAGACAACATAATATGCAATTACAATTTTCTATACACCAGTCATCATAACGAGATAAAAAACGTCAACAATTTTGATGTGTCTTTTAATATAAAATACAAAAATTATAAATGTGTGAGAATATAAACCAATTTTTTTTAAGGTCTCCAATTGTTTGATTTTCTAAAATGGATAATGTATTCTAAAATATACCTTTATAATCCATAAATGCATTTGTCATTAAAGAGGCTTATCAAAATTGTTTTCGTTTTTTATCTTGTTAAAATGGCTGGAGTATTTAAATCGTTTATAAATAGAAAAGGTATTATTCTCTGAAATTATAGTCGGGTGAAAATTATTAAAACACTGAGTATTCTACTTACCAGACAGAGGTGGCTGCGCATCAGGCTGGCAACTGTTGCAATAGCACTTAACTTGACCCCAAGACACCGCCCGTCTCAGCTCCGGGTATGGCAACACTAGGAAATTCCAATACTTGAGCACCAGGTGCAAGTGTTCGCAGCCCTCCCCCGAGGCCTCCCACTCGGACTCGAGGCTCTGCCCCTCCGTCCCATCTTGGTCCAAGCACAGGATACGATTCAAGTAATTCAGATTCTCAGCTGTTAACGGTTCAGCCCAATAATCATCACGCCTCGTGGACTCGTCGATGGAAGAAGATTGCTCTTCGGTCAAATCGGGCAAATTTCCAGTCTCCAGGGTCAGCGCATCCATAATTTCATTGTCGAGGTTATCGACGTCACTGGCTTCAGGATAGCGGTCGTTGTGCCTGATATTAGTGTCAAAGAACCGCGTGTTGGAAGAGCTTCCAGTGTCCTCGGCAGCTCTAGAGCCAACACCGTTGTCGGGCTGAGACTCTTTGACCTCCCTTTCAAAATCTTCAGTCATCAGGCAGAAACAGTCCGACGAGGAATGACTTTTTTGCAAAGGACATGGGGGTGCTTCCTCCTCGAAACTGTCGTCTTCGGGCAACGGAACATTTTCTGGCCGTACCACGTTCTCAGAATTAGGATTCGGGGGGAGCGGGTTAAGGGTTAAATCGTAAGAAACACAATTATCAGTTTGAGGAAGACTTGTATATGTTGGCTGCAGGTCGGTACTCGATCCGGCTTTTACTATTACAGAATCATATTCCTCCTTTAGAAGGCTAACTTGGCTGTACGCTTTGGCTTTTCCAAACACCTCGGGTGTCGAAGTAATTTCAGCTTGGCAACAAACATAATCGTTGTGGGTTTCAAACTCGGTGACTGACTCTTCTTGGAGTTCTTCATTAATGACTGGGAGGTCCAAAGAGGTTCCACTTGTGACCACCATTGGGTGAAGTAGCACGGAAACCTAAAACAAGAACCACGGTACATAGTTTCTATCAAAATTTTATAAAAAAATCCCATTTTTAAACATATCTTTTTAATAAATGAAGTCAAATCAAATATAACCACAACATTAGGAACCAATTTATTAATTTATACCCAAACATTTTGTATTTATACACAAACATTTTGTTCAAATCAGAATTGCAAAGTTTTGGTTTGGGTCTGTTCTTACCCCTCCCAGTTATTGTGGTCATATATTCATAATTCATAATATATCATTTAAAGAGGTTTTCATTTTCAGGCACAAACTTACTTGCTGAATTTTTCCGTACAGGTCTATCATTGGGAAGACACTACTATACTTTCTGGCCACTGACGCAATAGAACCAATCACCTTACCGTCAATGGCAATGACTAGTTCGCTATTAAAGCGGAAATGTATTGTGAGCATGGACTGCTCTACAAGTTCATCCAGCGCACTCGCAAGGTCAGATTTAATCTGCAATCAACAAATTCAAGTTATAAAATACACTTTAAAAGAGTTTAAGTATGCTGCTATTGGTCTTTATAATAATTGTCACCAACCACTCTGTCAGATATACACCCCTCAGTCCGTTTTGATATCAGTCAGCCATCACACAACACCGGAAAATCTTGGTGACCAATGAACGTTCTTGGGCTTAGGTTTTAAAGCTGGCAGCCTTCCTGACACCAATTTTTTTTGTAGTTCTCTCCACTCCACTCCACCATTTTGGTACCCCATTGTGTTTCTGTGCTGCACCGGGCCTCCTCCCTTACGTGACTTTTATTTTACCAGCTTTCCATATTTGGACAATACTTTAATTTGTATATTTGTTGTCGACTAACTTGACATTCACTAAAAATATATATAATGCCGACACTTACATACTGTCCGTTGTTGTTGATGTAATCACTAGATATGACCCACACTGGAGCCTCGAGTTCCACAGCACTTTGAGGTAAGTCCTCGGTGGGCAAGACGCCCACAGCACCAATGGCGAGAGATCCAGACCACTCCCTGTTGATCTTGTCCACACGGAACTGTTGACAATTGTGCAAATATTTAGAGACAGCAGTGAGAAAAATAATAAATAAAAGTGTTTTGTTTTAATCGGTTTTGGGAAAATGCTCGCTAGTTTCAATTTGGGTGAAATCACTCTACTTAAAGATAAGCTATGGAAAAAAAGTATTAAAGAAAATAATGGCTGTCTACATTGTTCATATTATGATGTATATGTATGTATCCATATAATATGTACCGTCATATCTACACTCTTTTCCTAAGCTATGCTTTATGTTTGGCTGAATAAATTGACTTGTTGAGAACTTTGCCTGTTATATCACCTACCACAGACAAATCAGGAGGCTAACTGCCGCACTCAGAGACGTCAAATAACTTTAATGAGTACTTAATGTCAAAAAAATCATTTGAATTTACACCATAGACCCGGCAAGAATAACGACTAGTTTTGAATTGTAATTTTTTGTCATTAAGTACTCACTGTCGTTAATTGACGTCTCTGAGTGCGGCAGTAAGTGCAGTAAAATCCTAGCTAAACGAAGTAACTATACAACTACCATAATCTCACATAGGGGTAAACAGTAAAGGGTTAATATAAGTAGCTCGTCCTCTTCTTGATACAGTCGATTTTATTATTTTTGCCACCAAGCAGAACTTGAAATCGATATTTTTTGTATGAAATCTAAACCGGTATTACAATATAAAGGTTCTTGACAACAAACATCCACACAAAATTATACGTACAGTTTTTTCCGTAAGTAAATAGATTACCCTACCATCATTGCTATATTATGATTCAATAGTATTAAAATAATTAATATCGATTTTCATGTGTGAAATATCAAAAAGGCCACTAAAATAATGTCCGAATGATCGCCGAACTAATATAATAATACGTCCAACAACTATATACAAAAGACAGTAAAATGAAGTATGGTTTATACTTTGTACCTAGGAACTGAATGGGCAGTAATAACAGTAATAAGAAAATCAGTATCCAGACTTCTTCAACTCCCGATAGAAAATCGAAGAAGAATACCTACGTAAGAAAAATTTGCTCTGAGGAAAAATCAATCGAACAGATGACGTCCGTGACGTTCGTCTGTCAGCTGTCTGATATAAGGTTTTAATTCTCTTCTCACTTTTATAGGGCGAGCAAAGGGAATTTAGCCAAACAGCCTAATCTCGAGGACGGTTTGTTTATAATGTGGTTTTGTCTGAAATGTCGGTATGTTCAATTTTTGTTATTATATTTATGACACCTGCTTTTTATTGCGCAGAAGTGGTTATACAATACAAAATCTGCTAATAATTTGGGGATTTACGACCATATCGACGAATAATAAATTGGTTCAAGAATTCAGAACGGAACCAGTAGCTTCTCCAAATACCTTTTACAGAGTACCGATGCTAACCTTTTGGCGAGTACATTGTCACAACATAGCTTCGCACAGCAATGCATCGTTGCGTAGGTAACTCTTTATTCGCATTATAGCCCCTTATTGCCTTTACCTTTGTCGTTTACCTTTTTTATCTCGCTATAATGGTTACAGTATACGAACAGAAAGCCAGTACAGCAACTTACCCTGAACTTATGGCCCCTCCACAGCGCCTGACTAACTATTGCGATGCCGTGTTTATAGCTGCTGGTCCGCACAGCTACGGTGTCTGGAAACAATCACACACGCTAAAGTCACGGTAACGCATGACAGCTGTCATATTCACACATATTTTGATCTATCCCTTTCACACATATCCTCTTTTTATATTCGCCGCTTGCTGTCATAGAACTTAAGCTAGTTGAAAAAAAGGTAAAATGTTATGAGCTAAATGATAACAATACAATCTATTTGTTAAATCGTTTGACAAACAGCGTACAACTTAAACACTCTGTTAATGCGTATGTATAAAATATAACGCTTATCTGTCGAGTACTAAAAATAATAACTGGGTTTGTCAAATCAATTTTTACTGTGAAAACAGCATAAATACAGGATCAACAATCGTAAAGATATTAGTTTCTCTTTTTCTAGTCAGTCTGAGAATTTAAACTTTGAACAATATTGTTTCTTTTATACATCGCTGTAAGTTTTTAGTTAGACATTGTCAATTCTTAATATATTTTACAAAGAATATTATAGCTTCGGGTATTGCTCGCTCAGCAAACATTATACAGACTTTTTTATTATTATGATGTATAGATTTAAAAAATGCTAAGTATTTGTTTTTTATACATACAAGACGTCGCCATGTTAGGTTTAGTCCCATGTAAAAGGGGCCTATTGGCATGTAAATCGCTGTACATTAATTAATAGTGGTAATAAAGGAACGCTGCTGCCCATTCCTCATCAGTGTTATTGTCACACCTCAAATTAATAGTGGTAATAAAGGAACGCTGCTGCCCATTCCTCATCAGTGTTATTGTCACACCTCATCAATGTAAAGTAGTCATGACACCTAGTTTTTTTTTTTAATATTATACATTACATATTTCCTATTCTACGAATCTAAAATTTGTTGTGTATTTTATTTGGGGGATTGCAGTCGCATAGCCCACTTATAAAGCACACTGAACATCTACAGAATAATTTCTAACTGCGAGTTCTTTATATTGGTTTGGTACATGATTGCGTTAAAGGTTAAGGAATACTTCTTTTATTCTATCAAGCTTTTCGTTGTTGCCCTCCATACTTTAATAAAAAGGCAATTAATGTGAACATGAAACGCTAGAAAAGTCAATTCGCTAAAATCGCAAGCATAACAAAAATCAAATTAGTGCTGTAGTAATAAGTTCGTCTTTAGTTCTTTGGGTTCAATGAAATTATAATTATGAATTTTATTGAAAATTTCAAATACACAGTTATTACATATTCGATGAGCCATTTCGATTAATATCAAATTGGTTAATTGTTAGTTAATAATTATCTCTTGGTTGTACAGTGTCTACATAATATCTATGGACAAATCTATAGATAACTTGTTTTTGGTTCATTTATAACGAGGCTCTTAATACCACTTATAAAGCTAAACCTATGTGTTGATGGTTCATATGCAGAGCGTTATGGTTCTTCGAGGACCATGTATATAGATCAAATTCAGGACTTGTTCCATGATTTAAAGTGAAAGTTTATTAGTATAAATAGTTAATAGCGATCGCACAAGCACACAGTGTTGCAACAAAGCAAAAATAGAACCAACATTTTCGCTTAGCTCCTTATAACAATACTAACACAAAAATATACACCTTGATAGGTTGACCGCACCGTAAACGGTATGTATACGATACAGTAACCGACTTTTCAAGACTACCCAAAACTGTCAAATGTCTTCAATCGATTGTCAACCTCAACCCGTTTACAGTAAAGCACAAAGTCGATTGAGAACACTTGACCTTTTGTGAAAGCCTGGCGTGCTGTCCACTGTTTGCTTTGTAAGGCCCTATACAAGAGACTCTTCTTAGAACAAGGCCTCCTGGAGTTTACGAACGGATGGTGTAGCTTATAAAGTTAAATATTGGAAACCGTTTTCCTTTGACACACACGTTTCCAATGTTTAACGTTATGTCATTGACGATTCATGAGTGTATGTAATGATACCTAATGTGAATAAGCCATATTTTTATTTATTTTATACTAGCTGACCCGGCATACGTTGTTTGTTATGTATAAGAAGATTATTTTGCTCATCTCACCTGAGCTGCAGAGTTTGATGTTGTTCCCGTGTATGTAGTGGAAGGTGTAGGGCAGAGGGTGTCGCCTTTTCTTCGTCTCGGTAGGGACCACTCCCGAGGGCCCGGCTGCCGCTTCCGTACTTGCACCAGGCTCAGTCTCAACTTGCTCCTCACCCGTCGCGGTACATGTTGGCACTAAGTATTTCGAGTAACTGTCCTCTGGGTCGATTTGACCGTTCGTTTCTTGGGTCATATTATAGTTGTTGCAGAAGCCTTGGCACTCGGTCATGGGCATCATTGGGGTGCCGTATTCGTAGTTGGGAACTGGCATGGAACAAAAACACGTTGATAAGTAGCTTCAAATGTCAGTAATTGTGTGTCGCTGGAAAAACTATTTACCTATTTTTAGGACTGAATTTTGTTAATCTGTATAATTATGTAAATATTTTCAAAACAACATTGCCTGGTTCATAGCTTTATTTAAACTTAATAGTATTATTCCTTCGACTTTTAATACATAATTAAAGAGAGATGAGATAACATATGAAATTATTGTTATATTACATTTTTCATTGATTCAAAATGTACTTTCATTATAATGTTATGTTGTTCTAAAGCATATAGTTGTAAACAGATTGCCTTATTTCAAGTTCTGACTAGGGATACAGAAAATTACTGTACTGACACCAATTTAATAAATCACATTTGACATCTGTCAGTTTTAGCTTCATAGTGAGGTGACCTTTTTAAAAACATCGATAAAAGTTGATGAATCGATACGGACTTCAAAAACTATTATTTGAATAGATTTCAGTAATTATGAAAAGGAACCTACTTAAATGTTGTAATTTTTTTACAACATTAAGTAGGTGTAGGTGTTGTAATTTTTTTTTTTTTTTTAGTTGCGTTTGTGTCACTTACTTGTTGCTTGCTGTAACGTGTTGGCAGCATTCCCCTGTGGCACGGCCTGTATTTTAGTGACGTTGCCGGTCAGTTCCATTATGACGTACACTTTCTGCAATGTTATTGGTGACTTAACAACGAAACAATGGAGATAGGCTTGCAAAGCGTTTTTGTAAAAGCGTACATACATAAATCAAGCCCATATCCCCGAAGGGGTAGGCAGAGGTGAATTTAGCATCCACTTTTCGCTAATTAAGTTAGGTTCAGCGGCGTGGCAGGCCTATTGCCATAGGTATATCGGGCACATAAATCGCTGTAGGGACCTTTTTAATTTTTTGAACCACTTTCTGAACCTCGACAAATCATATTTTTTGGAAGGGATAAAAAAATTGGAGAAGCGTTCGACAAAGTGTATAGAGCTTAAGGGAGACTACGTTGAAAAATAAAATGATTTATTTATCAAATAATCTGTGTTTTATTCCAAAAGTCACGGACTTATTGATCCGCCCTCGTATATTGCTAGGTGGTATGAGAGGAATGCTGCTGCCCATTACTCATCGCTGTCTTTACCCTTAGTCGCCTTGTACGACACCCACGGGAGAGATGGGGGTGGTGACAATTGTATTCTGCTCTGCCGTTACCACGCAGCCACATAACGTTGAGTCGCATAACATAAAACATAATCACATGAAGTGTATACTAAATTTACATTCCTACTTTAGCGACAAGAGCTTACAAGCAGATCAAAGGGTAAGCAAGCATGCACCGGCAGAACTCACATCTGGAACGTTCTCGAAACAGGTCTCGGTCAGTTCCGAATTATAGTACACCTGAACTCGGCCGTCGCTCGTCTTCTTCAGGCCAACCCTGTCGCCCGGGTGAAGCCACTCGAACGAGGGCACGAACGACACGTTCTCCTGTTTGACGCGACCGTAGCTGGGCCCCGGCTGTGAGTACTTCATGAATTTACCTGTCCCATAGTCCACAAGAATTCATTAATACATAATTAATTATAATACGTTGCAAGAGCAAACGATACTACCGATATAACCTAAACAGGGTCATTTATACTACCGCGCTTACGAAAAACGAATTATCTACCTTTTTAAAACTTCTGAGAAAAACGCGTTTAAAGTTTTTTTTCTTAGTACATTTGTATGACCGCAGCTGAGCTAGTTATTGACGTAAAAATTTGAATATTCAGTATATGGAAATGGTCTTTATGGGAAAGTTTTAGAGCTTGCTTTCCTGATTTCAAATATGTATATAACTCAATTTCGTACATAATGCGTTTCTCGTAAGCGCGGCAGTCACCGACAACCTAGCAGCCCGGCTAGCATGACCACCGAAACACGATAATGATAACTTTATCATTATCGTGTTGCGGTCATTTATCGCTTGGAACTGTCAAAAATCATTGTAATTATTGACAGTTCAAAGCGATAAACGGCTATCCCCGGTTGGCATGACTATCGAAACACGATATTATAAGCCATTTATCGCTGTCAATAATCTATGGAATCCAACTCTTTTAGTGTACCATATTGTAACAAATTTATAGTTGACAAATGAATATAAGCATCCAATTACCGTCAATGTACGCCGTGTAGTGAGGCAAGAAGCGCACCGACGGTGGAAAGAACCTGTTGACGTATGCGTTCAACACGTTGATATCCGTCACGCCCATGCGAAAAGTGCCCGCGTATCCGGACTTGCACTCGACGATTTTAATCTGTGAATTTGGTACCAAAATAAATGCCAAATAAAGATTTAATTACAAGAAAAGCCTGTTTCAATTAACGTAAAGCTATTATAGCGAGAGACAAAATGTAAACAGTCTTGATTTGTCTTTTAATATAAAATACATACATACATAAATCACGCCTATATCCCCGAAGGGGTTGGCAGAGGTGAACTAGCACCCACGCTTCGCCAATTAGGCTAGGTCCCATGTAATAGGTGGCGAGCCTATTGCCATTTATCGGGCACACAAGTCGCAGTACTTTGCTAGGTGGTAGGTATAAGAGGAACGCTGCTGCCCATTCCTCATCACTGATTTATCCTTAGTCGCCTTGTACGACACCCACGGGAGAGGTTTGGGGTGGTGACAATTGTATTCTGCTCTGCCGTCACCACACGGCTATATAAAATCCGAATAAAATAATATAAAATCCGTAAATAAAAATGTGTAATACCTATTTTATCAAAGTCCAAAGAATATTGAGGTTAGAAAAAGTTTGAAAAATTTTAGTCTTGGTGTGGGAATCGAATGATTTTGTCTACGATCCGGGGCAGATGCCTGTACTACCTGTAGCACTCGGCTAACCAAGACGTGGTTGGCCGAGTGCGAGAACTTAAATTAGCAAATTCGCTAACTGCTGCACTCAGAAACGTCAATTAATGACTACTTAGTCTCATAAAAAATAATTGAAATCGAGACCACAGACCCGGAAAGAAAAGCGACGAGTTTTGAATTCTCAGTTTTTGACATTCTGTACTCATTAACATTATTTGACGTCTCCGAGTAATCTATAATAACTTTTTTTTATATATGGATGATATATTTTGAATTACAATTGTCATCTTCTTAAATGCATTTCGTAAATAAAGAAACGTATCAGAATTGTTTACATTACGTATCACTTTATAACGGCCCGCGTTTATATGAACTCTTTTCACCTCAAACATCTCTCCAACAGCGAGGTGGCCAGAGCTGAACACGAGACAGCAGTACGGGTCGGGCGTCAACCTCTGGGCGTAGGAGTAGTCGTGCATCAAACAGATGTTCTCACCGCAGTATTCTGAAAAGCTCCTGGAATAAAAACTGATTGGTTTATTTCTGCATTTGAATAAGTACGTGAAACGAAGTTTGAAAAGTATATTAAAAAAGGGCTAGGTCAAAAGTACCCGAAACCGACGGTATGAGGACATTAATGAAATTGTATGAAGCGAAAGAAGTATGTAACTCATAACAAGTGGAAAGAAGTGTATTTTGCCTCTCCCTGTGGTGAAAGGCGTGATGAATGACATGTTAAGTTCCTACCCCCATGGGGAAAAGGCGTGATGTATGTATGTCTATGTTTGAGGTTGTGTTGTGCCTCATTTGCATTCAAGAACTTGCCCAGCAGGCCTACTACGGGATGTGGAAAAACTCACTTTCTACCACTTGACAGTGTTTTGTCTCGATATTTGGTGGGAGATAGAGCGAGAGGAAAATATTTTCTTTTTTTTCCCCGATGAGATTTTGTCCACGGCCTGTGCTACGATTGGCACAGCAGATGTGTTAACAACAGTAGTTACTACTCACCAGTATGGCGGCGGCGGCGACAAGACCGACCTAAAGTTGCTCAGCAGCGAGTTGTCAGAATTAGTGCAGCCATTGTAATTGAACGCTCTCTCCTCGTTCTGCAATATGGTAACCTTTAACAAAGAATCTAGTAAACAAACATGCAAGACACTTAAGGCACACCAAGAGAAAGTCGCAGCCAACAACTGGAAAAAAAGAAGTGAATTAATCGTCAAGTGAAAGATCAGAGTTGCATACGACAAGGCATGCTTACGATGCACTAATGTTACAAGAAAATTATCTTTTTTTTTTGGGAATTTTTGTAATATTGTTTGTGGTTGTCGCTACTCAGGCAGTTATAATATTTCACGAAGATAGTTGATAAGATTAAATTATAAAATAATACATAAAACAATGTATAATAACTACTAATTGACACAAATAACAATCTCCATTCAAGAAACGATGTCTATTGCTACTGTAACGACATACCGGTACTAACTACCTGACAATTTTTAGATTAGACAAATACTACTATTATTAAAGACGTCGAATCCTTTGCCTTCCACTATATAAATAAAGAGATGAGATTTCGGCAACTTCATTCAATAGATTCTACATGGAACAACCACACTAAACAAACCACATGCTACTAGGATTACATGGTCTACTATCTAAATATTAAGTAATTCTTAGCATATTGTGTACGGTCAATAGCATTTACTATCCGAAACTGTCAAATTTCTTCAAGCGATTGTCAACCTTAATATTTTTATAGTAAAGTACATATTAGATTGAGAAATTTAGACATTTTCTGGTAGTCTGACGTGCTGTTGTATTTTATATTATTGTGTTGACTTTATACAAAGTTTGGATCACTGTCCTGCTTTTTTTACAGTATACTTAATCTTGCCTTGTATTGATCGTGATATGTATACCCATTGTAAATAATTAAATAAATAATCTAACTAAGTAATGTTTTCTCAATTTTTCTTGCTACTTTTGTCAGTATTGGGTAAATCGTGTCCAAATTTGATGCACAGCGCGATATGGTAAATGTGTGCTACTAACCTGTGTGCATTGCCCGTAGAGGTCGACAACTGCGTAAATGTTCAAATGTGGCACATACCACGCCTTGCCCATGTCCATCCCGTCCAAGTAGTAATGCAGACTGCGGTCTGCGTGCCACATCAAACCTGTATACAAATGATAATAAATAAATAAATATAATTACACAGTCGTCGGAACTAATCGAAACTTTTTTAATTCCAAATTAGAACAACTACTGTTAAAGATATTCACTACAAATCGAATTATTATGAACAATATTCGACTGTGTCAACTAACTACACCGTTTTTGGCGTGTAAATCGTTTTTTATAATAAAAATAAAAAATACAACACTAGTTTGCACCCTTTCCAGTGAGCTCTCATATCAACACTAAGGCATCGTCCTAATAGAACGCGATTACGCGAGTACGCGATGCGACCATCGCGTGTACGCATACAAACATTTGAGTCGCGCGACAGCGTCGTACGATTACAGTTAGGACACCTATTCGAGTTCAAAAGGTTTGATCGCGCGTTCGTACGATTAAAATTCACGCGAACCTGCGATGATCGCGCAATAGCGTTCTATTAGGACGATGCCTAACACAGCAGACGGATTAGGGAAATGCAATACTATCGAACGGCTTTTCGGATAATGTCCTTAAGAGGGTTCGCGGTGTTGGGTTACGATTAGGGATTAGCATTTGACTTATCTAAACGCGGCACTGCCTAGTATTTATTTGCGAGAATACTTTAAATTGTACAATTTTAAAAATAAAGTTATTACGTGACTTATGACGTACTTTTACGGGGTTCCAGAGCGATCGGAGATCCAAAAAATACTATAAGTCAATTTTAACATACATACAAACAAATAACGCCTATATACCCGAAGGGGCAGACGTGAATTAACACTTTTAGCCAATTAGGAATTTTAGCGATTTCCATGCCTGATAGATGGCAAAAGGCTCGCCACCTACATAGGACTTAACCTAGTTGGCGAAACGTGGGCATTAATTCACCTCTGCCTACCCCTTCAGGGATATGGGCGTGATTTATGGATGTGTCTCCCCATCCTTCATCATGGCCGCGCCGCTCAGTATGTAGGTGTCCCCGTTGAGGTCGCCACGCCCTCATTGCCGTCCAGGTCCATTACCCATCGCTGTCTTTACCCTTAGTCGGCTTTTACGATATCCGTGCTCAGCCGTCACCACACGGCGTAAAATAATACTATTATTTATATTTATATTATTTTTATTTGAACATCATTATCGAAAAAACATTTCTACCTATTTTAATAGAAAGACTAAAAAATGTTCTAACTCTTTCTGACCACTATTTTCTTTATAACAATGATCATTTTGTTTTTTTTTTTATTGTGTATTATTCCTATACAATATCGTGGTGATGATTTTTTTTAAATTGATTTTGCATTTTTATCTTGTAAAGGCAACAATATAGTAGCAAACTCACCAACTCTACTACCCTCAATTTTCTTTGTAACAATGATCATTTTGTATTTTTTATTCTGTATTATTCCTATACAATATCGTGGTAATGATTTTTTTTTTGTATTTTTATCGTGTAAAGGCAACAGTATAGCGCCAAACTCACCAACTCTACTGCCCACAGTGAGCGTGTCCAGGTCCAAAGGGTACCCGCTACGGACGCACTCCCCATCCTTCATCATGGCCGCGCCGCTCAGTATGTAGGTGTCCCAGTTGAGGTCGGTGGCGGTGCCCGCCACGGCGCCCACGCCCCCGTTGCCGTCTAAGTCCTCTGGACGTATTGCGGTTACACCTGCAAATTGCCAACATTTTATTTAAGCATAATATTATTATATCCTGCGCATTTACTATAATTTGGCCGCTAAGAATGATGAGAGAGAGAGAGAGAGAGAGAGATAAGAACGTAATTTCTAAAGAATATTATCAAAAGTCTTAAAACAAATGTTTATGACGATAGCTATCTAGTCCAGCCAGAACTGCAGACAGGTTGCTGGTACTTTACAATTGACCACAACTCACTTTTACGGAAATTACTCGTTATAGGAAATAAGACCGAAATAAAGAAACCCATATTTTTTTATTTCTTCCGTCGTTTTAATGCAAAAATCATGATTAAAATTCCGGTGATTCTAAACAGACGTAAGCGATATAACTGCACCGACCCCCGATAACCCGGGAACAGGGCAGGAATGATGACGATGATGAATATGCCTAGGGGAACAGGGCAGGAATGATGAAGATGATGAATATGCCTAGGGGAACAGGGCAGGAATGATGAAGATGATGAATATGCCTAGGGGAACAGGGCAGGAATGATGACGATGATGAATATGCCTAGGGGAACAGGGCAGGAATGATGACGATGATGAATATGCTTACGGGAACAGGGCAGGAATGATGAAGATGATGAATATGCCTAGGGGAACAGGGCAGGAATGATGACGATGATGAATATGCCTAGGGGAACAGGGCAGGAATGATGACGATGATGAATATGCCTAGGGGAACAGGGCAGGAATGATGACGATGATGAATATGCTTACGGGAACAGGGCAGGAATGATGACGATGATGAATATGCCTAGGGGAACAGGGCAGGAATGATAACGATGATGAATATGCCTAGGGAAACAGGGCAGGAATGATGACGATGATGAATATGCCCAGTGCAACGACGACCTCAAAAACCGTAAATTACGACCGACAAAACATCACACAAACAAATAAAACGAAAAAGTGTGTAATGATAAACGTTTCAATACATTAATATTTACATGAACGACTCGTGGCTGCCCAGAGCGCTGCAAGTTTTTTTTAAACATATTTTTAAATTTGATATTAATGATTTTTTTTTAATCTTTTTT
The DNA here is from genome assembly GCA_963931975.1 of Cataclysta lemnata. Lineage (NCBI taxonomy): Eukaryota > Metazoa > Arthropoda > Insecta > Lepidoptera > Crambidae > Cataclysta > Cataclysta lemnata. The sequence continues at coordinate 23,463,446 of OZ008338.1, forward strand.
TTTTATTCTTGTGACAGCAGCTTAGATCCCTGTGGGTGGACTATATTACAAAAAACCCTAAAAGTCCCCACGCGCCACACACCACGCTCAAACACGACTATGAAAAGTGTATAATTACCCAGATACAAGCTGCCTATCCAGAAGTCGAGCATGTTGTCTATGCGCAATTCGAACATGTCACGTAACGGACTCGAGCTGAACAGCGCCGCATCGTTGAACTCCGAGTAGACGGTACCATGGGTCGCACAAGTTTTTTTTTTAATTAAAAAAATCTTAATGATTCTTTTATTTTTAAAGTTTTTTATTTTGTTTTTTAAGATTTTTTTATAATCTTGGGACAGCAGCTTAGATCTCAGTGGGCTGTATTACAAAAAAAACCCTAAAAATCCCCACGCGCCACACACCACGCTCAAACACGACTTAGAAAATTATAAAATAATTACCCAGTTCCAAGCTGCCTATCCAGAAGTCGACCATGTTGTCTATGCGCAATTCGAACATGTCGCACTCACGTAACGGACGCGAGCTGAACAGCACCGCGTCGTTGAACTCCGAGTAGACGGTGCCGCGGGTCGCGGTTAGTCTGTTGCGGCTCAGGTGTGCGTTCCTGCCGTGCACTTGGTGGAAGCACATCTCGCTGGAACCAAACATGTTTATCATTATTTAGATTTTTTTAACTATCCCTTTCTCAGGGAAGGCAAAGGGATCTAGCTCATACAGCCTTGTATATAGTATTTATTGAAAACACTGTGACACAAGATTTTTATAAATCACCAGAAAAATATGGGGTCAGAAAAAGTTCCGAATAATTATAGTCTTCATTCCCGCATCATATTATCCATTATATCCAGCTGTTTATGTACTAATCGGCCAACCAAGACGTTCGTCTTCAAACATTTTCTAACCACAATTTTCTATGATATTATATATATGTATATATTTTTTTATTAGCCCGTCCCACGACGTTCTTACAATGAGGGATAAGGAGCACAAGAGAGGGAATAAGAGCGATCGCATGGTAAAAAACAGTAGTAAGAAAATAGTTGTGTCTGAACCTATTCACAGGTTATTTTCCTATTTAGTTTTACTATTTGTACCAACTTAAAAGCATTGTAAAATAGGTAATACTTACGGGTAAACAGTTGCCATGGATTCTGCGGAGAGAGGTGATTCTGGCGAGTATATAGGCGCCATGTAGTAATCCACAATGGTCGCCTGCGCAACTCGTCCGTACAGATCTGTAGAAGACATAAATAAAACGATACAAATAATTAAAAAATAGTAAACACAGTGCGTCTTCTAAATTTTGACAATATGAAACAACTCGAAAAGGTGAAAGATACAAGAAAAAAGAAAATCGTCTTCTCCCTGCCCTTATATCACTCAGTATAATATATATAAGTATATAAGTGGGGTCGGCACAACATGTCTTTCTCTTCCACTCTCCTCTATGAGGCGTGAGGACATCATGAACTCCTCTCTTCTTTTATAATGAGGGATTTAAGTCTGATGAATGCATAAGATACCCTGCCTGCCTAGCATGACCACCGAAACACGATATGATGTAGCCATTTATCGCTTGAACTGTCAAAAATCTATGGAGTTTTTGTTGGACAAAATGTACGAAGCTATTGGCACTTCACTATCGATATTACCTTACCTCAAGCAGAATTAGAGGGAACCTAGAGTAGGAGTACATACATCACGTCTCACTCTCACAGGGGTAGGCAGATATTACTTCTTTCCACATGCATACTTCTATCGCCTTTGAAGAGTGGTATTAAGTGGTCTTATGGTCAACTCACCGACGATTCCAAAGACATGCTCTGGTATGTTAAAAGCAGCGGGACCCTGATCGATTCCGTTTACGAAAAAGTGCAGGATTCCCATGTCTTTGCGCATTACACCGACAGTATCTCCTTCCTGAGGGGAGAAAAACACCATTAAATATAATAATACATTTGGATGGTATATGTAGTACAATTTATTTGGTATACCAGTGCATTTTTCTTGCCTAAATAGATTAGGGGGTACTTTATCAATCAAAGCCGAAAAGTTACAATTTAATTTTAATTGTGAAAATTACTATCTACATTAAAAATTTCAGAGAACCTTGCTATAGATATATAATTCACTGCGTTTCAAATTCAGGTTAACATGATGGAAGCACCATAAATATGCCTATTACTTTTGACATTATTTATTTTAAAATCATATCATCAATTACTTACTACCAAAGTATTGAGATTCCTGACATACTGCGGTATAATGATAGAACCATCACGTATCACATCTTCTCCAGTCATTGCCCAAGTGCCGGATCTAATCAAAGTTAAAACAAAAAAATATCAGTTATTAAATTCCCATAGACAATTCAATTCTAATAGACAGACAAGAAAGAAATCCTTATATCTTTAAAGTAAGCTTTAAAATTGAGAACAGTTTCACTTGTTCATGCAAGCGAGACGGAACTTTAAATACTTACTGCCGCACTCAGAGACTTTAATTAACTTTAAAGAGTACTTAGTACATAAAAATGACAATTCAAAACTAGTGTCTATTCGTGCCGGATATATGGTCTAAATATAATGAAAGTTTTTGGCATTAACTACTTATTAACGTTAATCGACGTCTTCAAGTGCGGCGGATAAAGTATCATTTTGTCATTACAGGACTGGCGATAGGGCAGTGTCATAATATGCCGTCGACGTGACGCCACAAACCAGAAACAAGACTCACTTAGCATTGCTCATTCTGAATGGAAGCTTTATATCATTAGAAGTATGCTGCGTGACCCCGATCTCGATGCTTCCGGCCCACTTGGGAATGACTAGATCCAGCCTCACTTGGAATAATTCACCGGTTCTTAGCGATCGGTTGGTCATCACTATCCCGTTATTGAAGTATTCAAAAGCGCTGAAAATAATGAGGCACTTGAATAAGGCATTCGATACGTTTTAAATAGCTATCTATCACATCATATTTGGATATAAACAGTAACAATCAACATGAACTAGCTCTGAACTACATAGAATTGACATATTTGATCAAACTTCGAAAACAATATTTTTAGATTTTTCATTGAAATGTTTTTCTTCCATAAATAATTATTACATGTTTATTGCTTATATCTAAATATATATTATTGGGCACAGTTATGTATCGAAATGCATTGTTTAAACGATTATATTTTTGTATACATCAAGGTATGTTCGTATAAAAAAATATATTACAAAGATATTACCTGACACATTTCTTTATTTATTTGTAATTACCATAGATAACAAATGGAAGCACTAACAACCATAACCCTTTCCGCCAGCATAGAATAAACACAACAATCCAGAAATGTGCCCAATCATTAATAAATAATATTTAATAAGAAAAATACTTACTTAGGCCTATGAGCAGTCTTACCATCGTTAATAATAATAACATTCGAATCACGCAGCGTATGAAACAAAAGAGTATGCTCGTCACACTCGGCTCTGCCGGGTGGCGGCGGATCTGAAAAATATACTAATTACTAAACTCTAGCCAATATAAGGAGATAAAAAATGTAAACAATTTCGATATGTCTCTATATCGACGAAATGCATTTAAAAATAAGAAAGATGTTTTTAAAAATACATAATTCATTTTAGAAAATCAAAATGATTAATGATTCTGATTAAGTAGCTACTTTTTTTTGTATTTTATAACAAATTAGAATTTATTACATACATACATAAGCCAATATAAGGAGATAAAAAATGTAAACAATTTCGATATGTCTCTATATCGACGAAATGCATTTAAAAATAAGAAAGATGTTTTTAAAAATACATAATTCATTTTAGAAAATCAAAATGATTAATGATTCTGATTAAGTAGCTACTTTTTTTTGTATTTTATAACAAATTAGAATTTATTACATACATACATAAGCCAATATAAGGAGATAAAAAATGTAAACAATTTCGATATGTCTCTATATCGACGAAATGCATTTAAAAATAAGAAAGATGTTTTTAAAAATACATAATTCATTTTAGAAAATCAAAATGATTAATGATTCTGATTAAGTAGCTACTTATTTGTATTTTATAACAAATTAGAATTTATTACATACATACATACAATCCTGCCTATATCCTCGAAGGGGTAGGCAGAGGTGAACTAGCACCCACGTTTCGCCAATTATGTTAGGTCCCATGTAGCGAGCGTTAGGTCCCATGTAGGTGGCGAGCCTATTGCCATATATCGGGCACAAAAGTGTCGTAGTACATTGCTAGGTAAGAGGAACGTTGCTGCCCATTCCTCATCACTGATTTATCCTTAGTCGCCTTGTACGACACCCACGGGAGAGATTTGGGGTGGTGACAATTGTATTCTACTCTGCCGTCACCACACGGCTTTATTAATAGATGTATTAATTAGTACAAATTAGAATTGAGAAATTTTATTTTGTTTTTTATATTAAAAGACTCATCAACATTGTTTACGTCTCAGTAGCCTTTTACTTGGTCTTCGGATTTAAACTTGTACGATTACTATGTGGACGTGGGATTGACAGTAGATGATATTGATAGATTGATAGTCAATCTCTTACTTTAAACACAGTCTCTATCAAACACGAATTCCTTTTTAACTTACAGTTAAAAAGCTCTGAAGGCAATGTTGAAATGTTCCGCCACGTCTTGATAGAGGGAAAATGTCAATTTAACAAAGAACAGTAGGTACTCACATTCATCCGTGTATTGGTACGAGCTACTCTGTAATGACGGTGGGTTTATGTTGGTCACAACTTCATCACAGGGGTCGACGATAGAAACCTGCAAGCGAAAGTACGATTACAATTTAGTTTTCTCGCAGTTTTTTAGCGTAGAAAGGATCTGAGAGCACTTTCTAACGACACACAAAAAATGTCAACCCATCAACATAAACTTTTAAAACTAAATATCTACATCTATGTATGTATGTATACATAAATCACGCCTATATCCCCGAAGGGGTAGGCAGAGGTGAACTAGCACCCACGTTTCGCCAAATATGTCGTGTCATCAGTCCCATGTAATAGGTGGCGAGCCTATTGCCGTTTATCGGGCACAAAAGTCGCAGTAAATTGCTAGCCTAGGTGGTATAAGACGAACGCTGCAGCCCATTCCTAATCATATTCAGATTTATCCTTAGTCGCCTTGTACGAGACACCCACGGGAAAGATTTGGGGTGGTGACAATTGTATTCTACTCTGCCGTCACCACGCGGCTAACTATAACTACAATATCTGATATAAATTAATATCACTGTCGTTAACCGTGGATAGAATTTTTAATTGTATTTGTTTTTAATTACTTTATTAGTGTAAAACAATTGTTTAGATACGCACATGTGTGTGAACAAGTGTCTACAATTACGAAATGTATCAAACACTTTAATCGACAATAAATTAAAGGTTTGCGTAACAACTAAATATTTGATATAATTAATTATAACAACATTGAACCTTATTTTAAGAGTGTATTAAGTGCTATTTCAATCTCACCTTCACCGTCATGCCGTACAAATCGACGACCCCCCACACTTGAGGATCCACCTTGTCCGTGGCCATCCCCTGATCTACTCCGTTCAAGAAGTAGTGCAACTTATCGCTTTTCCTGATCATGCCAACCGTGTCGCCTTCCTGTAATTGAACATTATACAATCAAACACAAGAATAATACATACATACAAATATCACGCCTATTTCCCCGAAGCGGTAGGCAGAGGTGAACTAGCACCCACGTTTCGCCTATTATGTTAGGTCCCATGTAATAGGTGGCGAACCTATTGCCGTTTATCGGGTTCAAAAGTCACAGTAAATTGCTAGGTGGTTTAAGAGGAACGCTGCTGCCCATTCCTCATCGCTGATTTATCCTCAGTCGCCTTGTACGACACCCACGGGAGAGATTTGGGGTGGTGACAATTGTATTCTACTCTGCCGTCACCACACAGCAACAAGAAGCAGCCAACTAGTTTAATTAGCCGTTCAATCAACAGCCTAGCCTCTTTACTAAACAGCGCCGTTCAACTAGCGGCCTGAATGATATGCAGCAGCCATCCAGGCAAAAATCTTACTATTTCCCGACATGGGTTAGTAAGTTGGTTAGGTAGTAATTTGTGCTATCATAGAATTAGTAAAGGGTCTGTTGACTGAACGGCTAATTGAGCTAGTTGGCTGCGACATATACATAAGTACAAAACGGTAACAATTTGGAAGTATTTATTGCTTAATATTAATTTTGCCGTTACACAATCTTGTAAATCAGCTGTGTACATAGACATATCTGGAATATAATAGGCCAACTGATTTATAAAATTATATCATATGAGGAAGCTATTCTCTCGCACAGTAAGATGTCATCGTATTAACATGCAATTATTATATTTTCAACAGCCTGGGTTATCGACAAATCATGGAGTTTTATTATTCATGTCATTGCTTTTAAATAGTCCAAAAGTCGATGTTAAGGGGACGACATCGCAAAATAAGTTCCAAGAATTCGGTATTTAAAGAAATCTTATGCCTTACTGTTTTGTACTAACTTTCCTTTTACGGTAATAAATAATGAAATGCACTCACTTTCAGTTCGTCAAGGTTGATATTCCTGTACTCCATACAGGTGACGTTGCCGTTCAGCAACACTTTGCTCCCTGACATCATGATGGTGCCCGAGTCCATATTCGTCATTGTTGACGGAAATCTCATTGTAGACGGATTGTGTATGGTCACGCCCAACTGTTATAACAAAATTCATTGAGCGATTGTACCCAAAAGAGAATAGAAACATAAAGAGAACTACAGACACGTGTGAGTTAATTTCTAAAGATTGATTTATAGGTATTATTTAGATTTTTATTTGAACATTTATACATATTATTTAATGCGGAAGGCCTGTCTGTGCCTCAGTAGTGGGGACATCAAAAGGAGCTGGTGATGATGATGATGATTATATAAATGTTGGAAAAGTAAAAGAAAAAAGGTCAAAAGAATTTCGGAGTACGAAAGGACGCAGTTTCGATTTCAGCATCAGGACAAACTATATTTTTTCGAAAAGTGTCTTTTGATTTTATTTTTCTTTGTAATCATAATATATGTTTAAAATTAATTGGGTAGACTAGGTACTTCATTTTTTTTATAACAAAAGGTGAACATTAACATGAACATCAACGGACCGAGACGGTTCTCCCAATTGCTATTATTATAAATAATTAATACTGGCAACATTTAATGTACACAAATATTGCCAGTAAATTTAGCAACGAAAAAAAGGGGTGCTATTAAAACATCGCAACGTTATAGTACCATGTTGCAGTGTGACAGGAATGTCCAATTCTTTAAATACCTCAATACTCCCACTCCATTTGTCGACTAGCTTCTCGATGCGCACTTGGAACAGCTCGTTGTCCCCGAGCGGGCGGTGCGTCATCACCACGCCGTTGTTGTAGTCGTCTAAAGGCCTCGCCCTTTCGGCCGACCTGGAAAGTGCATCATCATCATCATCATCATCATCATCACCACCACCAGCCCTTTAATGTCCCCACTGCTGGGGCACGGGCCTTCCCTATGGATGGAAGAATATAGGGAGATTGGCTTGATTGGAAAGTGCGGTCTCACTCAACCATACATACATAAATATATAGATCACGCCTATATGCCTGCAGGGGTAGACAGAAGTGAATTATACGTAGGCATTGGTGAATTATAGACACCCATCCATCGCCAATTAAGTTACGTCAACTGCCATAATTATATCGGGCACATAAATCGCAGTATATTGATTGCTAGGTGGTATGAGAGGAATGCTGCTGCCAATTGCTTATCGCTGTCATGGGGGTGATGACAATTGTATTCTGATCTGCCCCAGCAATCCGCAATGGGCCAGCGTGGTGGGTTATGGTCCATTCAACCTATATTCTTCCATCTACAGGGCAGGCCTGTGCGTGCACTTAGCAAGTGGGACATTAAAAAGGCTGCATACATACATAAATCATGCCCCTTAATCCCCGAATTACCCACCAATCCGCAATGGCGCAAGCGTGGTGGGTTTTTGGTCCACTCTCCCTTTAGTCTACGATACATATGGAAGGCCTGTGCCCCAGCAGTGGGGACATACAAAATTCCCTCTTTATTGGATAGCCCAGGCAGAGTTAATTAACGAATAAAGAGCGAATTAACACCTACTTTTCGCCAATCACGTTAGGTCCCATGGTAATAGGCGGCGAGCCTATTGCCATCTAGCGGCCACGTAATTCCTCCTCTCTTCTAATTGCCGCCAGACCGGGGTCGAATACAGGGGGCGAAGGGACGCCCCGACGTTTAAGGCGGCGGCCCAGACCACCGGGGGATTGATGTCCCCTGAGTTCATGCCCGGGCCATGAGCTACCGCTCGATGCCCGCAGCCCGCCATCACGCGGATGACCCGGATGATGATGATCATGATCTAAGTTGCTGTGCTCTAACAGGGCCCTAACACCTTTTATACATTATGAAATGAATATGAATAATAATGTATTGTAGGTACTTACTTGTTGTTGTTCGACAATTTCACCAATATGCCACACCTGGGATGGAAGCGAAGGTGTTCCTGGTGAACTGAAACGAGTAAAGGTTACGTGCGTGAATAAAAAATAGGGGAAGGTAGCCCAAAACGGCCGTAAAGCTCGCCTAGGTAAAAAAAATTGTACACACAAGGGCTTATACGGAAATTTAAATCTGCATCAAGCGACAGTTAATAACTCTACCTAAAAAATAATTCTAATTTATAAATATTATAAATTAAACCTGCCAAGAAATCATATTTTGTTCGTAATAATACAGCGCTTGTTAAAACACAAACTTTAAAGTAGCAAGCACAATGACTGAATAATTGATTGAATAAAGCTATCATAGTTTAAGGGACAAGGTGCTTTTAGAAACGTATATACCCCAATGCCTTTGCAAGACATGTGAAACTGTTGGTGGCAGTTGTATATCTGCATTGGTTAATACAGACAGCCCGGCTGGTCAAAGCCCTTATCTTATAATCGAGGTTCCTGCCTATATTAACATAGGGAAAGAAGTTCTATTCATTTGAAATAGACTCTGAGATTATGCCGCAGACGAAATCAAAAATACTGTTTCCATTAGAATAATATAAAAACCAAATACCTATAGAATACGCCATCTCCGTCATTGGAATCAATATGTGTGGTATGAATTTAGGTGTAGTCTGGGTGGCAGAGACTCCCGCCGCGTTCAGCTCACTTGGTGTCAAAGTGTCATCATTATTCGGATCTTCTTCAACCTGGAATAAGATTGGAATTTCAACATTTTGTTTTGTAATTATAGCCCTGTCCAAACAAAAACCCGTTTGGCCATCCATTTCTCGTTAATTAGGTAATTTTGTTAATTAGGTTCCCGATCTCCAAACACGCGCGTAAATTAATGCGTTTGGCTGTCCATCGCTCTTTAATTAGAGACTCTAGTACAATGGTAGTACAATAGTCTACCAGCAACGCGCGTGAAAATCCGTCTGGATAGTACAAACTCTTCAGAGTGCTAACCGTCTCCATAGCGCAAAAATACTCGCAGAATCAAAATGGAGTGGATGTGACGTCTAACCGACATTAATGGAAGAGGAAACACATTGCGCCCATCCCAGATAAATTGGGAACAGGGGGCCTAGACAATTGGCTAATCTATTCGAACAAATAGAATACAAATGTCCAATTTTGGTTTCTCTTACATTTGACACAATGGTCGCCATGTTGTTTGCACAGTAATTCGTTAGTTTCATACTTTTGTATTCTAATTGTTCGAATAGATAGGCCCCCTGTCGACAAAGAGGCAGAGCACGAAGAAGAAGTAAAATACTTGCAGGATGTGTTGTACGTAATCATGACCATTTCAGCTGAGACACACTCACTGTTGGATATAGGTCTCTCCTAAAGAACTCCTTCGCGATCAATCCTGCTAGCCTAGTAACTGGCTTCTCGAACCTTTACAAAATCATCGATCCGCCTTGGTAGGAGACTACTTACGCTATACAAGAATTGCAGTGTCGCCTGCCCAGTTAACTAAAGTATGATCATTATTGATAAAGGTTCTCCTAAACGTATCTTCATTTATTATTATATCATGTTTTATAATAACACTTTCAACGTTTTCTGATATCAAATGATCGTTAATTTATATTTCTCAAATGTACACTTACGCTATATCAATATAAAACAAGCGCGCGCGATAGTAGATAGTTTAATTAAACAACTTTGGTCAGAAACCAGCAATCTTAGCGAGTAATCTTAGCAAAAATAAAGAACAGTGTACTGCTGAAAATACACAGAAGGAATGACCAATGTTTATCTTTACTACACCAACAAAATTATGCAGCTGTAACACGTGTTTAGTAGAGCGCAAAATTAATAATTGCATACCTACCTAATATGTATCTATTTACTGCAACAGACTAATTACCAAACCAATTCATCACAAGAAACGTCGCCAAGACTCAAATCAAATTAGTTTATTTTTATCTAGTGTGCTTACGATAGGCTAATGAATCGTCAAGACGCTAGACATCGAAAGTCCGTGTGTCCAATGGAGAATAGGGTAGTGTACTGTATGCCTTATAATGATGCCTCTTAAAACCATATTATTATGTATTATCATCTCCTAACGACACCGACTCACATAATATAGGTTCTGTGTGGAAGGGTGATTTATAGGTCATTTATATTATAATATTATAAATAGCAATTGCTCTAGTATTGATTCCTGAGGCGCATCCGTTCGCATAGGCGAACCTGACTCGATTTTATTCATCACTCCTTTTTTAATCCTATAGGTCAGGTATAACTATACAAATCTCAATGAAATTGTTGACGCAATCAAATGGCTTTAAAAGGTCACATAAGAGCTTCCTACCGGTTCACCCAAGCATGAAATATGTGTTTAATAAGGGTAATTCCCGCGTCGGTGCATTTTCCCCTCGTGAACCCAGTTTGGGTTTTAACGTCTGAAAGGTTAGAGAAGAAAGTTCAACATAATTTTTCAAAGATTTTACCGAGGGGCCGTAATACAGAAATGGGACCAAAATTTGAAGGTTTACATTTGTGACAAAACAGACACAATCTATACATTTATTAAAGTCTAAAGTCAACTGAGAAGCTATGACATTGTTGATAGGATTCAAAATGCTAACTGAATGACTTCAAAAATCTTTTGTGTTCTTCATGCTTAAGATTTAATGTGTTTTTATAAACCTTATGAAATTCGTCCGTTATAAAAATAAATATATTACAAACAAAGACTAACAACTACATTAGGACCACGAATTCGAGAGCAAACTGACCCTTGTATCCCAAAGTGCCAACAATCAGATATTTACATATAAACAGTACTACATATTTACAATTTTCAAATAACATACTTCAATAAACACACACCTTTTGAGCTACACAATTAATGTACCATAAAATCCTCTTTTTATTATTGAGTGTTCAGAAGTAAATACCAAGTAGGTACACAAATAACTATAATAAATGTCAAGGGTCTCTCTGCTGGTGACGCCATACCAAATGAGTAGGTAGTAGCTAAAACCAATAGCTAAATAACACCTTGGCGAGGGGTTGAATATTTCCGTTCATAAATCCATGCCGCTCTTGACTAAGCTTTAACTGATAGGTAAACTCGCACCCATAATAGGTATCTATATTTAGGATCGTATCGATTCTACAGCTTCCAGTTATTCCAGCTCACGCGGCATCAGATCTATCTGTCGGGCACTATCTTCACGAAATCAACACACATACAACAGTTGCCTATGTTATTAAAATACAGTCAAGATCTAAAAACTGCATAATGTGTCCGAATATTCTATGCTAGTGGTCGCCCGCGGCTTCGCTCGCGTTAATGTCGGTAGTTATATAGCCTACAGCCTTCCTCAATAAATGGACTATCCAACACAAAAATAATTTTTCAATTTGAACCAGTACTTTCTGAGATTAGCGCGTTTAACCAACCAAACGAAAAAAAGCTTTATAATATTAGAATATTATTGAATTTATAATTTTTATAGAAGTATTGATTCCGAGGTAAAAATACACCGTACTTCAGCAAAAAGGCGGAGGACTTTTTATGTTATATATCTGTCGAGAAAGGGAAATTAAACGTTTATGTATTTTTTCGTTCAGGTACTTATCCTTTTTTCTCTTAATTTTTTAGGGACCTTTGTAAGATTACATGCCAGTCCCGTCGTGGCTGTTTCTTAGTATATTAAAGATCTAATAGCTAAGCTTTCCTCTACTTTGTAAATCAACAAAGCTTTCATAGAAGATGGTAGATAATCTTGTAACAACAAGGAGCTATAATTTGTAAGAAAAAGATTTCCATTTTTGCAGATGAAAAAAATGTGTGGGTGTGTATTCCATTTTGATTCAAGAAAAGGTAAGAAAATTATTTTGAGATTCGCTCATTTGTATTCTATCGACGTTTACTACGCCTACTTCTCTCGATGGTCTTTTCTGAGATTCTGTTTTTCCGATGCTAAAACTACTAAATAAGGGAATTGGTAGCTTTCTACAACAGAACATACCACCGTACAACATATTACAGTAATGCGATTAACTAGTTAATATGGCAGTAGGCTCGCATTACACTGGACCTAACAACTGGTGAATTGTACATACCAATACAATTGTTGGCTTACAAGAATACACAGGCTTAATTTAATAATACTAAGGGCCTGTTTGACAATCGTCAAGTAAGTTCTGTGTAGCTTACTTGTCAGTTCAATTTACATAAATATTTCATATTACAACTGTCAAATGATCTGCTTAGTAAGCTACTCAGAACTTACTTGTCGATTGTGAAACAAGCCCTAAAGGATTTAAATATATTATAAGACAGCAATGGGCAGCAGCGTTCCTCTTATGCCACCTAGCAATTTACTGCGATTTCCGTGCACGATAAATGGCAATAGGCTCGTATTACAATAATAAAACACACAATAATAGGCACCTATTGCCATGGGACCTAATGTAATTGACGAAACGTGGGCATCAATTTATATCTGCCTACCCCTTCGTGGATATTGGCGTGATTTATGTATGTATGCAGAATATAATTTTTTGATGATTGACAGTAAATAATTAATTATGGAACACAGAATGGAAAACGATGCTTCCAATATTCTGCCGTCGTACTACATAAACATCAAAAACTTAGCCGTAGATACAATTGAAACAAGAAAATTTGACGATTTATCTTTAGTGTTTAATATTCGTGGTATTAGTAAACATTAAACAACATTGAGCCGACATTTTATCTACCCAAACTAAACATTGTTACCAGCAAAAACATTCACACATATTTAAGTAGCAGAGGTGAATTAAAACCCATGTTGCGCCAATTATGATCAGTCCTATGTTATAGGGGGGGAACCTATTGCAATATTATGTTGTGTTTGGCTGCCCTTAGTCACCTTGTACGAAGGAGAGACATCTGCAGGACAGAGATACATAAGAAACCTAAGCTGCATTTTAAGTTACGATGGCAGAATTTTCCATCATTAGAGCAATATCAACTAATAAGGACATACCTGAACTGAAGGGGTTTCTTCTGGATACGGAATGAAATTGCGTCCAGCTATAGGTTGAATTATAGAGACCTGTACACATTGACCGTACAAGTCTATGACTGCCAGCACTCGCGACGGCAAATTCCTGGCTGCTACTCCTAAGCTTTTGCCATTTATGAAGAACACCAACTCCGCCTATACAGGACGATAGAAAAATATAAAATGTACTTAACAAAATACATAAAGACATCAGTCAATTCATTTCATACTAAAAACTATTTGTTAGTCAGCTTATTGTTGAATATTTGGCGTTTAATTTATAAAAATATAATTAATTTAAATACAGCTTGGAAATATTATTTTCAAATTCTTCTATTTAAAATTGTACACTTACTTTACGTGTTCTCATGACACCCACACAATCTCCCTCGTTGAGTGTTTCTAGTTCAGGTCCATAATTGTTGAGTATAGTTACACCGTCTTCCACAATAGAACACCCAGACATTATCTAAAATATCATAAATTCAATGGTTAATTCACTTTGATAGAAAGTAGCTGTTAAAGGTAAAATGCTCAGTTGACAAATTGACAATTGAACAATTGTCAATTAGTAACCTGAGTGTGTTTGTTTGTTGGCAAAACAATGTTTGTATTACGAATTTTTAGATCAGAAATAAAAACTCCAATAAGTAACATTACTTCTATTGCATTTGAATAAACTTACCCATGCTGTGTTTCGTAATTTTGTTGCTGTGGGTGGTAAATCGAAATATTCTGGATCTGATGAGACTACCCCGATTTCGAGAGAGCCATTCCAAAGAGATACCTTAGATGTAAAATATACTCATAAGTATAACAAAATTATAGAAAAATTCAAATTAAAACTTTTAGAAAGTCTTTTTCTTCCTGCCCTGTTCCCAGATTACCTGGGGTCAGTGCAGTTTGAATCCTCTTCCATTCATATTAGTTAGACATAATCGAGCCATCTACTCCCTTTTGATTCATATTATCCATCCCACCGGAAAGGTGCTAATAATGGATTTATGTAGAAAAGAGACAGAAAGGACCATGTTGAGACCAATGAATAGAGATTGATTGGGGTGACAACGTTCCAATTCATTCTGCTCAAGGTTTTGCCTTATGTTTTACAGCTGGCCTGCCTGACACCAACTCTCTGGAAACGCAGTTGTTGTTGTCCTAAAGGGGCAGGAAGGGACGAAGTCGCCCACGTCTTATCACGTGTATTGAAAAATAGTTTCACACATGAGAATACCCGCTTTAGGCAGTTGTATTCCTAATTAGGGGAAGGGGGACTTATTCATGGGATGATATGTTTATCATACAATACAAAATTAAGACAGAATAAAGAAAGAGTGTCAGTTTATGTTAAGCTGACACTCTTTCAACTGTATTTAATGGATTAAGTTAATATCAGAAAATTCCATTTTTTAATTTATTCTTAATTTATTACAGGTCTTGATGAATTATTATTATTATTATACCTTACCTATATACAATAAAGTTTCAACCATGTTGTCTCTAACCTTATTTTTGATTAGCTAAATAAATATTCCAGGCAGTTATAAAGCAGGGTAAATGTCCCTTGAACAAAGAAAGTGGCCAATTTTAAAGTTCATAAAACTAGCACCTACCTTGGTGTCTATGCATATTTCGAATACAACATCATCTTTCAAATGCTCCGCACTAAAAATCAAGCCGTGATTAAACTCTACAAAATTTCGTACTGCAGTAGTATACTCATTTAACAGCGTGACCCTGTCACCGCACCGCCTATGAAACTTTATCATTGTCCTGTATTATATTATGCACTTATCTTTACCAGCGAATTATGTTATTTTAATTATTAATATTAATTTAACAGTCTTCTCTCTACACAGCTCCATTTTTAATATTAATAAACTTTTACACAGGCATCGAAGCACCCGTGGTGTAAAATTACGCCTATTTGAACATTTTGAATGTACGCAGCATTTTGAACTCAGTTTTTATCTTATTAAATAACACATTAACACTAGACATATCCATTTTAATAAATTAAATGATTTTTATGTAATAAAATAATAAAAACCGGACTATCCATATTGCACACACATCACTTCGATCAAAACGAATCGAAACTGAAACATACATAATCTGTATTTCCTTAAAAAAAATAAAGCCACAGATAGCAAGCAAATATATATTTGTTTTTAATTCTTCTAATTCTGGGAAGCAAAGAAATAATAAAGTCCTCATAAACATGATAAGCGATTGATTTTATTTTTCCTATTTTTGTGACACGATAATCCATAAAGTTATCCTCTGCTAAATGGCTGTTTTGCTTTTAATTATCATTACCAATTTATGAAGTAACAAACGACGGACAAGCAAGGCAAATAGCCAATGGAACCAAATCTTAATCTTAATATAAAGCTTTGAACATTTAATATTGTGTTCCCGACCATTTTACTGATTCTTCACCACCTCTACCTGAAGCTCTCGATTGTAGAATCAAATTTAACTAATAAAAACAGTCAAATAGGTAATAATACGAAAATTCTATGACTTTTCCAGCACACAGAAACTACCTGGATTAAGTCTGATAGTCGCTCGCTAGAGGGCAGCTAAGGCAGCTTCCACACACCACTTGGTTCTTTTCTCCGTCCTAGTATGATTTATTACTACTTTTACCCAATAGATGGAGTTAGTTAGAGCGTTTAGATATTTAGTTTCAGATGTAATAATAAGTTTTTGGCGGGCTTCTGAAATTCAGTTCAGTCAGTTTAAATTAAAAATTATGTATTGAAGTTTTGACATAAATCCAAATACAATATTTTTAGGTGCATATTAACTACTGACGAGTATTTTCAAATACGAGCCAACAGTAATTTGAAAGCCGATTATACAATATAATTAATAAATAATAATAAATATTTTTTACGCTCACACATCTAGCCCAAAGTAAGTAGCCTAAGCACTTGTGTTATGGATACTAGAAGACGGAAAATATTTTTAATATCATAATAATTAAGTATATAAATGTTGAAAATATACTACATAAACATTATACACAACCATGGCTCGGAAACAAAAATTTGTGTTCATCAGAAAATTTACCCCTACCAGGATTTGAACCCGGGACCTCTTGACCAATACCCAGCGATCTGAGCATTCGACCAAGCCTGCCACCAATAAAGTATACTTAGCCTGTACGTGTCAACTTTCCTAACAATTTATAGCTTCACGGGCTAATCGCAATAACTAGGAATTACTGTTACAACTAACCCAATAATGTAGTTAAGACGTGAGCTTTCGTATTAATCATTGTTATTCTGTATTGGTGACGGCGGAGTAGAATACATGCAGTTGTCACCACCCCAAATCTCTTCCGTTGGTGTCGTACAAGGCGACTAAGGATAAATCAATTAAGAGGAATGGGCATCAGCGTTTCTCTTATACCACCTAGCAATAGCAATGTACTGCTACTTTTGTGCCCGAAAAATGGCAATAGGCT
This sequence comes from Cataclysta lemnata, assembly GCA_963931975.1. Taxonomy (NCBI): domain Eukaryota; kingdom Metazoa; phylum Arthropoda; class Insecta; order Lepidoptera; family Crambidae; genus Cataclysta; species Cataclysta lemnata. The sequence continues at coordinate 23,480,537 of OZ008338.1, forward strand.
CGCCACCTGTCATATGGGACATAACATAATTGGCGAAACGTGGGTGCTAGTTCACCTCTGCCTACCCCTTCGGAGATATAGGCGTGATTTATGTATGTATGTATGTATTCTGTATTCTTGGAAAAAAGGTATCTACCTAGGACATATGTAGTTATGTATTTGACTATGTAGGTATTTAATTTATACAAGAAAAGAAAAAGGCCAACTCATTTCATGAAATTTTTTCAAATTCAAAATTACTACCATTTTCAAAGCAATATCGTCTTTGGAGCAAGTTGGAGTAGGTAGTTATAAAGCGGTCAGGTTCTATGAGCCGTCAATATAACTAGAGAAATATAAAAAAAAATATTTGTATTTACCCTCCTCATACATACATAAATCACGCCTATATCCCCGAAGTGGTAGGCAGAGGTGAACTAGCACCCACGTTTCGCCAAATATGTCAGGTCCCATGTAATAGGTGGCGAGCCTATGGCCATTTATCGGGCACAAAAGTCGTAGTACATTGTTGGGTGGTATAAGAGGAACGCTGCTGCCCATTCCTCATCAATGATTTATCCTTAGTCGCCTTCTACGACACCCACGGGAGAGGTTTGGGGTGGTGACAATTGTATTCTACTCTGCCGTCACCACACGTGCATTGAGAATTATATTTCTAATATCTAATGTATACCTATTATACACACAAATATGCAGCTCTATTTATGTATACGCTGAGCTGAACCGAATTAAACGAATTTGTCATAGTCTGTATTGTCTCTCACTCGGGCATTAAATTCAGACGAATGGCGACATTAAAATCAAACAGCCAGTTAGTATTAACGGTCTAAAGTTACAGTGCCAGGATTACTAGCAAGTTAACGCTTTTATAACAATGGGCTTGTACTAACATTGTCCCTTTGCACTGTGTTGTTATCACAGTCTTACGTGAACTAAGAATGCTATTCCACTCAAGTCACGATTGCAGCCTTGCAGCTCAAGCCGTGTTCCAGGGCGAGAGTCAAGTAGTTAAACGGCGCACAGTTGGTACTTTACGAAGGAAATCTCACCTATACGAGCATTACCTACTTTTCATTTTTTTCCCGCTTATTTGTTACACTTATATAATATATGATAACCCATTTTAGTTGTAGTTAAGACTTTTGGTGTTATTACAAAAAAGTGTTTATGCTTACTCCTATGGTTGTCTGGAAGATACTGCTGTTTAGCAGTAAGACGGCATATTGTGCTATTTCTTTAATTCGATGTTTTTTGTTTTGTATGTTCTTGTGTGCAATAAAGTGTTTGTATTTTATTGTATAATTAATAAGATGTGTTTAAATCCGATGCCGTCTCCGTCACACACTACTGACAAAAGAGATAAGATTTAAACACTTTTGTAATAACACCTTTTTGTGTAGATATTAACACAAACATTAAAAAAAAACACATACATTCCTCGCTTCATCCAATCTCATTATCGTGCCCGTTGGTATCAGGTCCTTCGAAAGATCCGCCGTGGCCTTCCACTGCCGTTTCCTCCAATCGCATCCGACATAAAAATTCAAAAAAGGATTAAGTTTACCGATAGATTACTAGAAAATAAAACCTTTTTCATAATGTAATTATGTAGTTTCTTTTACATTTCGAAAGACTTATGGGCCAAACTGTAATATAAACTGTCGGAGATTGTTTAAGTAGCTACCAACTTTATAATATGTTAAGAACGAAGATAAATTCTCACCTTGCTAGTTTGTTAAACGCTTGCGCCTTCACACCGTGTCTGTAAAGTTTTTTAATCCATTTCAACATTGACGTCTCTGACGCGCCCGTCTCCGAGGAGTAGGTTTCTTCAAACTTACACAGTCACTAACTACAGTTACTAACTCACAGCCATTTTGTCACAACTAGTGTTCAGTTAATATTCAGGAAAAGGGGCTTCAATAGTTGCTACACTCAATGGAATGGTTTTGTTGGAATCAATCAAAATGAGATTGAGAGGTGAGGCCTCTAGCTAGCTAATGTTTATATTTTTATTGCTAGTGTCAATGTAACAATGCAGTCTGGAAGCATGAATCTGCCAATGTCAATGTAACAATGATACTGATTCTGCTAGCAAAACGACAATGTGACAATCCAGTTAAGTGGTCTGATTCTGCTAATCTATGGGCCTGTTTCACAATCGACAAGTAAGTTCGAAGTAGCTTACTTCGCAGTTCATGTGACATATTTCCATATTACAACTGTCAAATGATCTGCGAAGTAAGCTACTTCGAACTTACTTGTCGATTGTGAAACAGGCCCTTAATGTGACAATCTAATTTGTGAGTAAACGATAATCCACCCAATAAAAGCATTCTTGAGAAACTTTTGCTTTTCTGCACTGCTACGTAAGGATGAGCTAGTTAATACGTCTTTAACTGCCGCACTCAGAGACGTCAATTAACTTCAATGAGTATTTAATGTCAAAAATTTTCGTTTAAATCTAGACCATAGACCCAGCAAGAATAGCGACTAGTTTTGAATTGTCATTTTTTGATGTAAAGTACTCATTAACGTTATTTGACGTCTCTGAGTGCGGCAGTAAGTCTTAAGTATAACGTCTGAAGAGAATCCTCTATTTTACATTCTAACTGTCTCTCTTGTTCACTGAACAGTACATTTATGAAAATATAACTTTCAAAAGGCAGTACATACATAAATCCCGCCTATATCCCCGAAGAAGTAGGCATAGTTAGATCCCATGTAATAGGTGGCGAGCCTATTGCCATTTATCGGGCACGGAACAAAAAGTCAGTGCACTCTTCAAAATTGCGCAATTAATCATTCACAAGCCTATCGATGAAATCGCGACATGCGCTGTCAGTAACAATCAAGTAACTAGGGTTGGCCACTGATTTATTAACGAGATTGGTACTCGGACAGAATCCTTCTAATAAAGATGGTTTCAGTACGTCTGTCAGCTGTCTACAGTCAACACATACAAGACTGGAAGCGAATTGTTTGTTTACAAGATGATTGAATTTGCGAATTTGCTAATTATCCGACACAACTGACCGTAGCCTACGGTCAGTTGTGTCGAAAATATCCACCAATATGATTGCTTCATTTCATAGTAGAAATACCTACGTATTGGTGGAAAGCTACCTCACACAATTCTCTGGTGAATCTAGAATATACGGAGAATAGGCAAGAGGCTAAAATACTATGTGGATATTAACGACCGTAGATGCAGCTGGGACCAACGGTTTAACTTCTTTGGGCACCCATCCAATGGCCGGCCTTGGCGAAGATTGCTTAGTTTATGCGATCAAAGGCCGATCGTTTTACCGCTGTGCCTTCTGGCTTCTCCCGAATCGGCTTAATATGTACTGACACGCATGTGGCGAATTATACATGGAAGTTTTTATTCGGTCTTATTTTCGTAGAGAGTTCACTGCTGTTCCTTTTACTACAGCGGCAGTCCACTCCCACTCGTACTCCATTGAATCTCAAATACCAATATATTAATGTCGTTTTTTCTATAAAAATACAATATTTTTAATCATTGTTATATACATTTTCATTATTATAGCGATAGATTTTGATGATGGTGGAGGATGGCGGACTTGAAAAAAGTCCTACCACCAACCAAGCTTTTTACAAAGTACGGACCAAACTTTTTATAAAGTTTGGAGAGTAACAATATAAAACAAACATCTAAAGATTAGTGATACATCTTTAATAAAGTAATAATAATAACAGTGGACAAAAAAGAAAATAACTTACCATTTCATTTTTGGTTTCTTTGTGTACAGAAAAGTACATACATTAATTACGCCTATACCTAGCCCCGAAGGGGTAGGCGGAGGTGAATTAACACCCACATTTTGCAAATTAGTTTAGGTCCCATGTAAAAGGTAGCGAGCCTGATGCCATTTATCAGGCACGGAAATCGCAGTACGGCCTTGTACGACAACCGCGAGAGTGATTTGGGGTGACAATTGTATTCCGCTCTGCCGTCACCACACGGCGTTTTCTACCTACCTCAATTTCAGATATAATACAAATCTGTTCAAATAGTCACTCGAGTTTGAATACCAAACATCTGTACATGCAAACGAATACAGTTACAGTAGACTGAAAGAGCGGCGATGAAACGTCTAGAACCGACCAAACGTGCGCAAAGCCAACCCAAATATTGCGTATTTTAAAATTCAAAACAGGACCCTGTCTCTCAATTCTGGTCACATGAATTTTGATGAGAAGTTTTTCTGTATTTTTGTCTAGGGGAAACATTTTCAAAGATGCATTAGGTGTCTACGTCAGTCAGCCTCCAAAAGGAGTATGGAATGTCGGTATAACTTACGCTGTAATAAGGTTCAAGATCATGCAGCCATTGGGTTACTGACTTACACTCAGTCAAAGCACCATGACCTCAGTTTGAGAAGGTTAACTGTTCTGTTATACACACACTAATAGACTGCAATGAGAGCTTGAGCGGGCTATAAAAGATACACACATACATAAGTCATGCCTTTCTCCCTAGAAGTAGACATAGATTCTTTTAACTTTCTACAATACTTTTACGTCTTACGCTTCTTCAAATCTCACTAGTGGCATCATGCATGCCCATCATTTTGATAGCAACTTATAATCCTTACATACATAAATCGAGTTTATTAATCCTCGAAGAGATCGGTAGAGGTGTATTAACACCGAATGTGTCTTATGCCAGTCCTGGTGTAATAGAGGGGAGGGTGAGCCTAATACCATATAATATTATGGGGCACGTTCATCACAAAAGGTATATTACTAAATGGTATATGGGGCCCGTAGCCACGTGGCAATCGTTTCATAACGATAAAGCGGGGAAGTACGTCACGGTCGGCCATATTACTTTGGTATCTACAGCGTATTAGTTTGCGCTGCCGAAATAACTAGGAACTTACGACGAAGACGATTTTAGTCACGTGATTTCACGACGACTTACGTCAAATCCCATACATTTTGCTTTATCGAGCATCGCTATCTTTGTCGGTATGTTACTTTGTCTAGGCCCCCAGGAACGCTACTGCCCCATGACTCATTCTGATTTAATCCTAAGTCGCCTTATATGATACCCGCCTGAAGAGACTGGGGGTGACAATTTTATTCTACTCTGTCGTCCCCACACGGCCTACATAATGTCGCCGCCACTAAATATGACTCCAACCCACATGATGTAAACGAAGTTTATAATTACGGACGCAGAAAGAATAGGCAAGAAAATAGAAAAGAAACAGAAATAGCACCAGAAAAGCAGATAGTCAAAGAATAAAAAGACAAAGTAAAAAAAGAATTAAGAAGAAAACAAGAAATATCTGCGACTGTAGCTTTTTGTTATGCAAAATAAAAGGAATGAAAGTAATCTGAATTGCAGAGAAAAGAAATGCCGTCACAAGCCACTGTCGATCTGTAAATATAGATTGAGTCAGCAACGTAAGGGTCAAGTTCCCCTGCCCATAATACATCGCTTCCGCGACGAGCTCTAATGACCTTACACATAACGTTGTGTTATGTTGTAATAAATTGGTCCCTTTGTTAACATGGCACTCCCTTTCAGCACACGTTTTCCATTTTCCTATATATAACATTTAATCGAGGCTTGGACGGGTGGCCGCACATAATTATTGTCTAGAGTTTCTCCGTGCTCCACAAGGCACGTTAAGCTTTTGGTCTCAGCTGTGTGTGCAGGCGTTAATACCTTCCTATCCGAACCGGACTAGCGTGGTGGGTTGCGGTACTTTATTTCGATCGATAGGTTAAGCCCGCCATGGGGATATGAAAGAGTTGGTGATGATAAAGAGTCAACAAAGTAATGTACTACAGAAGAGATTGGAAACAGAGTTTTGAGCAATTTACCACTTTGTGCCACGTGGGTGCTAGTTCACCTCTGCCTACCCCTTCGTGGATATAGGCGTGATTTATGTATGTATGTATGTACCACTTTGTGTTTTAATCTTAGTACTTACCTACAAGTGAAAAGAACCGATGAATTGTTTTCGAATACTCATACGACATGAGTATATATAATATAAACGGAACAGAGAATAAGCTTGTCAACTGGCCAAGTGCGATCCGGGATGTATTAACCATTCGTCTTGGTTGGCCGAGTGGTATATGCATCTGCCCGGATCGCAGAGGACGCGGGTTCGATTCCCGCATCAATACTATAATTTATCAAACTTTTTCTAACCACAATATTGTTTGTACCATACTGTTTGGCTAACACTATGTCCAGCAGGAAATTCCATTGCTTACCAATATAAATGCACCGCGTCGCCGCGACCTACGTTGTACGGATAGTTGAAATTCTTAAAAAATAATAAATACTACGCGGAGGAGAGCAAACAAGTGGTTCTAGAACCGCGCAAAGAATTTCCTCAATTGCACTATTTTTACAATTTTTCCCACAAAACTGTTGAGGAAAGGCTATTAAATTCTTCTTCATTTTTAATTTAGATCCCAAGTCCAATACATACACGGTCGACTATTCTATCTCATCATCATCACCAGCCCTTTAACTGCCACTGCTGGGGTACGGGCCTTCCTATGGATGGAAGAATATAGGGAGATTGGGCCATAATCCACCACGCTGGCCCAGTGCGGGTTGGTCTGTATTAACGACTGCTGATGCAGCCGGGACCAAGAGCCTTCCGAAACACTGAGGAAATCGAGATGTTACATTTTTGTTCCCATCATGTGAGCATTTTGGAGGTTCACAGACATACGCCAATTTAGCCCCGAAGGGGTATGCGAAGAGGAGCTCGCTAGCGCAGTGGCATAGCGGGCTTGGCCTGCGATTGCGTAAACTAAGCAATGTCGCTAACGCCGGTCATTGGATGGGTGACCAAAAGTTTATTATCTCGAGTTCCTCCGTACTTCGGAAGGCACGTAAAGCCGTTGGTCCTGACTGTATCTACAGTCGTTAAAACCTACCAACCCGCACTGGGCCAGCGTGGTGGGTTATGGCTTAATCTCCCTATATTATTCCATCCATAGGGAAGGCCCGTGCCCCAGCAGCGGGGACATTAAAGGGCTGGTGGTGATGGGTATGCAAAGGTGTTCACCCACGTTCAACAATTATTTTGTGTCCAATGTAATAGGCGAACTTATTGCTCTCGGGTACGTAAATCACAGTAAATTGCTAGGTGGTTAAGATGAATGCTGTTGCCCATTACTCATTGCTGTCTTAACCCTTAGTCGCCTTGTACGACATCCGCTTGTGACGTTAGGGTGGTAATTGTATTCAGTTTTGCCGTCACCGTCGTCAAATACCGTATTAGGAGATAAAATTTTTTTCGATATTATTATTTGTAGAAACTTTGTAGAAAAATACTACTTAGAAATTCTTTTTTACGTATTATCTCTTTGTAGAATAAATTGAATAACACGTTAAGTAGGATAAGACTAAGACCAAGTACAACCAAACCAAGCAGGAGTTGGTCGACCTTAGTCATCTATCGCATGATCAACAAAATAAATACCATCCTCACCTAAGCCGAACCAAGAGAGTCGATTTACTCTTCAGTTTAACTTTAGCCGTCTAACGTAATAAAATAAATATTATTATCATCTTGAACTTTCCTTTCCTTTCTTCTATAAAAGATACACGTTTTCCAACTAAGCACACAAAGCGAAGAAATATAAAAATGCTCCCATGTTTCGCTTAATGTAAACCCTTGGCTTTCAAACTGCATTTCCTTTGTCAACATGTTTGAGAATAAAATTTCAGAATAAAATAAAATTCGTGTTGCAAGATTTTTACAACGCTTCCGTCTTAAAAGACACGTACGAGTATTCTAGGAACTTTCGAACAAGGCTATAACGTGGACAAATACGTTTCTAACTGAACGATTGCAAGGTATATTTTACTTAGGGCCTGTTCCACAATCGACGGGTAAGTTCTGGATAGCTTATTTGGCAGATCATTTCACAATTGTAATATGAAATTTATGTCAATTGATCTGCCACGTAAGCTAACCAGAACTTACCCATCGATTGTGAAACAGGCCCGTAGTGATTGTTTACATCAAGTATCCCGATAAACTTTTGCAAGTAGATTAATAATATACAACTTCCGTAGCAAACACAATGTAAACCGTGAACAGTGAAAAACCCCAAAAAGTTTCATAAGGAAAAGTTTTGAAAAGTTTCGTTTCAAATCGTACCACCGATAGGATTAGAAGGATTTAAAGCCGATATTTCTTACTTATCTAGACGAAGAAGGTTACTTGAGGCAATTAATTTTAATTAGCTATTAGAGAGAAAAAAACTTGCCAATATCAACTATTTTATTTACCTATAATAATTAAGTTTCTAGCCAATATATCTGCAGTACCTCATTGGTTCAAGGTGTAAAATTTCATTTAACCCACACCGGGCCCTAAGGATAAAGGACCTTAATAGCACAACCAGAAAGAGCATTTTGGAGGTATCTTAACAGCTGTTAGAGACCCGTGTCGATTTGTGAAAGGTAGTAAGGGATGCGCGAGTGCCGCTTGGGATCGGGGCATAGAGTTCAATTTGCGGACTTAGGTCGCTTTGTAGTGAATGATGGGTTTTCATGTGGGCGGGGTATCGATCGGCGCGAGCGAGCGCGCGTCACGGCTCCGGTCCCGCCATCCGAGCCAGTGTTCAGAAGCGAGCCAGGCTTGTCATTCGCAGAGCAGACGTGCAAGCATGCATTCGCTGAGCCTGTTGCTCGTGGCTGTGGCGGCGGTGTGCGCCACATCCAGAACCCCAGGTTAGCAAAACTTTTTTCTCTATCCAACCTCCCGCTGTTTCATCAGCACATTTTTTTACGCTGTGTTCCATGCAAAATTTTGGTCACCCCTGCGCGTTTGTTTTTGTATTTTTCCGATCACTTGTTGACTCTGCTGGCGTTTCGGTGTCGAACTATTTCTGCGGCAACGGCAAGTTTATGCCGACGGCATAAGGTGGTGTTTTGCACGTCTCCTGACACCTGTTAAGCGTAGCGTCGTTCCATTGCGATGAGGTTGCTGTTTGATGGACACTTTTCATTGTGATTATTTACTAATTTGATTGACCGTATGACGCGAAGCTACTTGTTAAATTTATTAGATTTGTTATGACAATGATAAATGTTGGCTCGTATTCTATTATGTTGTTATCTTTCATTGAATACGGAGGCGACGAGTGTGATTGTACGTCGATATAGTAGGCGTGCGCATCATTTTTATCACAATCCTGTTAAAAATAAATTCATATAAACTACAAAGATTTTGGGGTTAGCAAAAGAATTTCGAAAAATTATGATCTTGAGGCGGGAGGCTTTTTCTAACCCCAAAATCTTTGTACTAATTTTTCTAACATTTATATAATGTTAAAATTAAAATCGAATAGTTCATATAAACTACTAAAAAAGTCTAGCGAAAAAGGAATAACATTTAACGACCCCACATACTTTTTAACCGTTCTCTTTCTTATTTTTTATGACTTTTTTGGTATTTTATGATTTTGTTTTTACTATTTTATTTTTAGTTTGTGTTGAAAAATAATGTTTCACTTCGATTCTTGGCTGGGCGCGCTACGTTTATTGCACCTGATGTCTGCGGATGAAAAGACTTTAACGGCATCCGCTGCATTTGAGGTTTTTAGATTTCTCTTTTCCAGTACTTCCTTATAAGTTTTTGTTGCAACTGAATAATCTTTGCAGATTATAAGCAAACATGTGAATTTTATTACTGCCGCACTCAGAGACGTCTTTTAACGTTAAATAGTACTCAATGTTAAAAAATTTCATTTAAATCTAGACCATAGACCAGGCAAGAATAACGGCTAGTTTTGAATTGTAATTTTTTAACAGTAAGTACTCATTATCGTTAATTGACGTCTCTGAGTGCGGCAGTTAAAAAGAAAGCAGTTAAATAACGTTTTGGTTAATTTTAATTTTCTCTGATCTCTTCTTCTTTATAATATTTAGTCAAACATTTATATAACTATTATTTGTATTTTAACATTTATAAAAATGTCGTTTACATAATGTTGAAAGGAAAATCGAATGATTATCATAGCTCTTGTTCTGTTTCGTTCAGTTGTCTGAATAATAATATACTACTATAAAACTCGGAAACAATTAATATGAAATGTGTAAAAATGACCTTTATATTAAAAAATCATGTCCTAAGTTTCTTAAAGAATACGACCACAATACTGATCAATGTCCTACTTACCATAGGTATGCGCCGTAGGCGACCGTCACTGAAATGACCTAAATTCATATGCGTTTTCATTGTTCTTTCGCCTTGCAATGGTTTCTCATTGAACTGACTGACTACCGTCAATGAGCGTGAGTCTTGACCACAAAAATTGTCTGCTGCAGTGAAATAAAATATAGTGAAACAAAAGAAAAATTACAAAGACAACAATACTTCAGTTTCATACTTTTGTTTTATATGCGTTCTAATAGATAAGCCACTTGGCTAGATCAATACGATTGCGTTGTTTTGTACTAGTTTATTGTCAGTTATATTGATCGCTAAGGATAAATCAACTGGAATGGACAGCAGCGTTTCTCTTATACCACCTAGCAATGTACCTACTGCGACTTTTGTGCCCGATAATACCTGACATAATTGGCGAAACGTGGGTGCTAGTTCACCTCTGCCTACCCCTTCGGGGTTATAGGCGTGATTTATGTATGTATGTATATTGATAGCAAAATTGTGCTAATAATTTCGCTTGCTTTCTGAACTTTCGCGATCAGCAAAACTATCTTTCATTGCGTTTTCATTGTACTCTATTCTGGAATTATTTTCCCATTGATCAGATAACTAAAACTTTACAGCCATTTCAATTATCATAACGAGATGAATCTTTCATTGATATTTCTCCTTTGTCTCTTGCGACTTGCGTCTACCGGTAACCTGCCTCGGTGTGCTTACCCTTAGGCACAGTACTTTCACGCTTAATATCTGTTTTCGAAGAATTATAAATACGCTGATAAAAAAAAAACCAAAAAGATAATGCGAAAGATTATTTGAGATCACATTATTCTGGCCTCATTCCGTATCTTTTATCTTTATATCAGTCCGTCCCAAAGGGAGGCAAATCCAGACCGCTGGTATCGAATATGTATTCCAATTCGCATACATATTCATATTCTAATAATTGTCGATTATTGGATATATTTTTATTATTCTTGGTCGTCACCAGAAAAACGAGGGGTTAATCGTATTCAGATAACCAGGGGCCTACCGCCTAACTCGATTGCTAAAGCAAAAGTTATAGTTTATGACGTCATGCTGTCATTTCGGACTAAATGTACCTAAACTATTAGCAATAGCTTTGAACGAATGATCACCGAATGATATTGTATGAATTTGGCAGAAAATCCTTACGGCCTAAAAATTCAGCATGGCTGCTATAGCCCTAAGCAGTGCATTGCTTTAAAGCTATCATCAGCAATTGAGTTAGGCGGTAGGCCCCCTGGACGATCTATTAAGGAGGCGGGGCGAGCGATAAAAATAATTGAATACATACATAAATAAATCACGCTATTTATCCCCGAAGCGGTAGGTAGAGGTGTTTTCCAATTATTTTAGGTCCTATGTAATAGGCCGCGAGCCTATTCACATCCAACAAATTACAGAACAAAAACTAGTTGGTCTAAGAGAAACGATATTATGGCTGCCCATTATCACACACCGCTGTCATAACCCTTAGTAGCCTTGTACGACACTCGCGGGAGTTGATTAGTGTTTTATAATATGAATATTAAAAAATAAAAAAAATCTAAGATTTCTTTTTAACATAAAAGATTCATATTTGAAGTTCGTTCAAAAGGCCGATCTCCTTGGATCTCTAGCGAGCGTGGCAATTTAATTTCTGTTTGAGTTGCAAAGCCGGTGCATACCCACAGTCATAAGCCCGACGGTTCGACGTCGGTGGACGTATAATCCAATCGGGATGAAGCCTTCCGATGGGCCCCTGGTGATCGAATAGCCCGTGATAATTCTTTTTAATCAGCCCAGTCAAAATGAAATCGGAGTCACAGCGGTGTGACAATGATTTTTATTCTGCATAGCCTTTTCTTACTCTCCTATGCTGGCCTGGGAGCGAACATAAAACGTAGAATAGGCCAGCCCCAACTCATCCCGTGGGTGTCGTAAGAGTCGACTAAGGGAGATTGCCCGGTGTAGACCAATAAGCACCTTGGGGCACCCGAATGGTGGAGGGCAAACCACCAACAACAGCGTACCCAAAGAGGGTTGGTGTCAGGCAGGCGGCCGGCTGTAAAACCTAAGCCAAAACCTTGAGCAGTATGGAATGGAATGTTGTCATTCTAATCACTCTCTCCGTTCATGGGTCTCTCGACATGGTCCGTTCAGTCTCTTTTCTATACATTCATTCATCACTAGCACCTTTACGGTGGGATGGATGATATGAATCAAAAAGGATTGGATGGCTTGATAACGTCTGACATATGAATGGAAGAGGAAACATACTGCGCCGACCCCAGATAGACTGGGAACAGGGCAGGGAGAAGAAGAAGAGCCTTTTCTTACTGAGTCGTGAAGAATCTACTTAAAAAACATCATGCCTACATAAATCATGCTTATTCATCCCCGAAGGGACATGCAGAGGTAAATCAAAACCCACGCTAGTTAAAATATATTTTAGTTGTTTTAAAATATTCACCCATCAAATGTAGCGTCATAAAAAGCATTTCGTACCACCAGCTCAAAAATGACGTATTCTAGGCCAGGTAATCTCAACTTAAAGTTAGTCATTCTAGGCCCGTACAAAACAGGGATATAATGTTGTACTGAATTTCATTATTTCCCTAGGGAAATGAGTAATTTGAATTTGGAACACCAACCAACATAACACAAATATTAATTGAAACCTGTCTTAAATTGTTAAGCGAAAAAAAATAATGATTTTGAATCAACAACATTATGTTTAAAATCCGAGGAGTCACTAAAAAGTAACAAAATACCAAAAAAATTGTGCCGCCATCCGCCATGATGTTTGTTTACAGTTTCAGGGGTTTTTTAATTTAACTGGAAAAATATGGAATCATGTTGTAACTTTTTTCAAAATAGAAAAGTGGAGTGACTACGTTATTTATTATGAAGATAAGAAGTTTGATTTTTTGAATACTTTTTAAATATCATGTAAGAATAAATATTAAGACACGAAAATTATAAAGATCAATTTCAATACTAAGACGTGGCTGTATGTGTACATACTAAGCAATTTTAAATGATTAAAATAAAAACAACTCTGAGTATTAATAATTGGACCAATGTCTCGAATGTTAACCTATACTTTTGATTTAACAAATTAAATATTGAATATATAATTAAATTATATCAAAATTGTTTTTATTTACTCGCAGTTGGTACGAAAAGCAGAGTATATTCCTCGGTAAAAGCAGTCTTATATCTTGGGTGCGCTTATCCATCGCTCCATTCAGGACTATATTCTTAATTTTTTTAACTCCCTTGCTTCGCTCGGGAGTCAACTATAAGATCCTTCATTGCGCTCGGGATACAAGTTTACACCCGTGACATAAGACACTGCTTTATTCCCTGGTGATATAATCTACTATTATGTTTACACCGACCATAAAGTGGACTTATCCACCCGCTACGTGTACGGAAATCCAACTTCCTGGTCGAAAGAAAGCCCCAAATCGCATATTTTCACACATTTTGCAAAACGTAGGTGTTATCGCACATTGTTTGTTGTATCGACATTGGTATAAAATAGAAATTGTTAAATAAATCTATTTACATAAAAATTGTTAGGTCAGTAAGGTCAGTAGCGAAATGTTTGGAAAATTCCAAAATCAACTATACAATTTTATAGTTTTTACATGACTAACTGCTGCACTCAGAGACGTCAAATAACTTTAATGAGTATTTAATGTCAAAAATTTTCATTCAAATCTAGACCATAGACCCGGCAAGAATAGTGACTAGTTTTGAATTGTCATTTTTTGACGTTAAGTACTCATTAACGTTATTTGACGTCTCTGAGTGGGGCAGTAAGTTAGCATGGGTAATGTTCGGGGTGCCAGTGATTTTTGAGTGTTCAGGATGGAAATCGAACTAGATACCTATTTCAAATCACAAACCGAAACAGCCTCCGACAATTCGTACATTATGCAAACGATGAAATTGAATAGGTATTATGTCTGGGTTCTGCATATATTATGAATATCCATAATCCTGGATTCATATATCTAGTGACTGACTGCTAATATAATATAACCGAATCTGACATATCACAGCCCCTCTGGAATTTGAAAGTCAATACTACCCAAAATGTATGTTATATCTATTGTATCGACTTTTTGGCCATTTCAGTCGTTGAACTAGAATTACTGTTTACCTTATAACTCAATGGCTTCAGTACTTTCAATACCATTGGTCCTTAGTAAAAAAGTAGCATTATGCAATAAGCGGCTTAGATGTATGATAATTTTTTGATTGCATGATTCAACCGAAGAATTTGTAAGAATAATGAAGATTTTGACATGGGATTGTTTTTCATTGCGTGTAATGTTTCGTTAGGCAATACGATTTACACTGCGAAGCATAATACGACTCCGGACTCCTTAAGTTTCAACGTTATTGATCTTATTATAATTTATGCATTTTTCATTTAGGAGAGCGGTGTAAATTCCTGTAGTTGTTTTTTCCCCTGAATCTCTGTAAATTAATAACCATGATATTACTGAACAATAATTAATGCTTTAGACTGGGCCCACACACAAAGCCGATTATGACCTAATCTCGGCTGGTAAAAATAATCCGACTTCTGACACCACCACACGTCAAACAGATTCAAAATTTTTGTTTACAAAATAAACCTACAGTTAAGTGTTGTATATTGTTGGTGTTTTTTAATTAATTCAATATTAACTTTAATAATATCGCCAAGCAATTGTCAACCCTGACTTGTTTGATGTTAATCAAAAAGACAATTGAGAAAAATAGAATACTTGAAATAGAAAGAAAATAAACATTTATTGGACACACAGAAAACATATAAGACAATAAAAAATAAATAAAATATAGAAACTGTACTTTTAACTTTCTCTTTTACCGATAAAGATAGAATATCAGTGTGGGCAAAGAAACCAAACAAATATCATTATAATTTGCCATCCAATTTAAATTACAGCATGCAAGCTGTCGACGAAACAAATGAAAATTGAAAATTTTCCACCCAATTATTGAAGCACTAAAGCTGTCGATGAAACAAATGAAAATTGAAAATTGCGAAAAATAAAACTGCACAAAATGGCGTTCGAATTTCCCGCGCAAACATTTCTCCCGCCGACGAGGTGCAGGAAACCTTCAGCGGTCGACAGCATTTAAAAAGCTTTCACGGGAAAATGCTTTAATGTCAGACCACCGCTGCCGCATCGCGCGCACAATATTCTAAAAACAAGCTTGCATTTTCCATCGCTAATGAATTTGTAATAAGATTGTTGTAAGCGTCAAAATAAAACACTCCGTGTTGCAATTTTTTTATTGGGCATTCTCTTGTCTTTTCCTTTGGCCCTGTGTAGGTTTGTGGTGGGTAATAAAACGTAAACGAACATTTTTATAAAATGAAATGTTTATCAGAATGAGCCGTTACAACAAATTGTCTTAAATTGTCTCGGTAAGCAATTAGTATTTTTTTATATCTCATTTATTTCGTTTGGTTAGTTTGCGATTGAGTGGGGGTCGGTAATTAGGCTCCAAAACAGTTCGTCTTTTTGTTTACGTACTACAGGCGTACTTTAAAATAAAGGGTTCTTTAACGTTTTTTTCGTCATTTCAAAACTAGTTGCTATTCTTGCACTTGTATTGTCTAGATTTAAATGAACTTTTATTGTATTATGTACTAATTATCGTATCTTGACGTCTCTGAGTACAGACGTGTCAGGAGAGTTTGTAATAAGAATCCTTAATTTTTTTTTAATTATGCCCAAAGAATTTGCACAAAAATCATCAATAATTTCATTATTTGAGTACCTAGTCATTATGCTGTCCACAGATCCACAGGTGTATAGTATTTTGGGACCTTGTGTATGTATGTTTAGTATGCGACAAGAATTACCACCGGTGTATTTTAGATTTAAAAACTCGCGTCAATCCTAAGGCGTTAGTGGCAACTAGGTACTAAATTGTTTTCTGCGCGTGCCGAGAGGGGAACTTTCGCCTGCAAATGTGTCGTTCCATCACTTCCGTGGGGAAGTACCATTACGCGTAATTTACTTAGCTTATAGAGCCTGTCTAGAAGTAGCGATTGTTCAGCGAATTATTCAGCGATTTCATGTGCCTACATTACCGTCAATGTCGCTACACAATTTTTCTACAAATTTTTAAAGACCTTCATTAAGATAAATGCATAATAATGCCGTCACCACACGGCACGTAATTATAAATATTTCTGTATAAATTAATAACTAGTGGTCGTCTACGGCTTCGCTTGCGTTGAAGTCGGCTGTTATAATAATAATATTCTATAGCTTTCCTCAATAAATGGACTATCCGACTCAAAAATAATTTTTCAATTTGAACTCTTCTGAGATTAGCGCGTTTAACCAACCAAATAAACAAACTCTTCAGCTTTATTATATTAGTATAGATATCTCGTCACCAGCCCTTTTGATGGCCCATCTCCTGGTACACAGACCTTCCGAATGGATGGACCGATATAAGGAGAATGGGCCATAGCCCACCAAGCTGGCCCAGCGCGGGTTGGCCGACACTTAATGAAGCAGATGCAGCTGGGAAGGCACGTAGAGAGGCTACGTGCCTTCCGAAGCACAGAGGTAATTATTTTAGGTCTGGATGGGTATCCAGCGACCGGACTTAGTGAACATTGCTTAGTTTCAGCGATAGCAGGCCAAGCGCACTGGCCACTATGCCATCGTCTGAATTGAAATTAAGTACGTAAATACAGAGAATCAAAACAAATATGAGTGAGACAGTGACAATAATTTGCGCATCAAAGTCGATTGCAAATTTCACCCTCATTAGGTACGCACGAGAGGAATGAAAAATATTTCCCCGAGAGCCGGCGTCGCAAAAACGGCAATTGAGACTACGTACGCATCCAATTACACATTTCACTCATTTAACCCAAAAGAGACTCAACACAAAAAAATACTTATAAACTGGAATGTGCCCTAAATTTACTACCTTAAGAAAGATTGTTGCAGGTTTGCTAATTTGAGTTGTATATGTCGCGAATTTATTGAGTCAGCATCCTCAAGTTTGCAGTACGGGGTCACGGTGTGCAGGGACATGACGAGAGACGCAACACAAAAATACTTAGAAACTAGAATAAATTATGTCCTATATTTACTACCATAAGAATAATTGTAGCAGATTTGTTAATTTGAGTTGTATCCCTTTTCAGTTAAGATGAGATTTTATTGTGTTAGCTGTTGGGGTAAATTAATGAGAATAGCAGAAAGCAAAGTAAAATTAGCTAAATTAACTAAATTTTAATCGAAAGCCCTTTCTAGAATCCGTCCCGAAATATTGTTATACAATTTCAAAATTACTTCAATATATAAATTAGAAACTCCCATTTGTATTAAGAAACGAAGCTATTGAGTTTGGGCCGGCTTTTTGATGCATAGTTAACTTAGCCGATTGTTAAAAATTGTTACTGGGTTAAAATATCAGCCTTAAGTTTGTAGTACGGGGTCAAGATGTGCAGGAAATGCGACTACTTCCTTATTGCGATAAATCACTCTGACATTATGACATTGAGCGCATTGGGACAATGATTGAGAAGTGGTCACCAGTAGGTCAGGATGCTCCCGCAACCAAAGTGCAGTCTCTAATAATAGACCACATAATACACTACGTCCGCGAGGTATAGGGGCGGTGGCTCTTATGTCCAGTGTAATTTGTGCACTAGAAGCTCTCTAATGCTATCGGACAGATGTGGGTCAACCAGCGTTGCCAGATAATTTTTTTTGCAAGTTTTTTTGTAATTGTCGAGTGTAAAAATGGTGGGATGCTGTCGTTGAAAGAGGGACATAGTGCTTAAAAAAGTGATCAGTAATGTTTAAAAAAAAGTCCTAATTTTTAATCGAGTTTTAAATTACGTTTACGTAACAACAGATAGCAAAATTAGCTACAGCAAATGTATTTTAATAAAAATATGATATTTGAAATCAGATTTAACCTTTTGTTAGCGTAGTTGAGTACGAACGAAGCATGCACGGCCGAAGTGTACCCGAAAAGCGCGGTTTTGATTTAAAATCGGGACGTCCCGCCAAAATCGGGACTTCAATAATATTGCAATGATAAAATAAAATTGAATATTTTTTTGTGATTTTCACCCGTTTTTGAATGCGGATTTTCACCTGTATACTGCCGCGACCGCTGCATACATATTATAATTTAATTGTATACATACATACCGAATTATAACCAATTTACAGTTAATGTTATAAATTGTTCGTTTTAAAAATTACCGCAATTGCTTTCATGTAATTACGCCATACAAACTACACAGATTCGTATGAAGGCTTTTTAAGTTTCTTTTTAAGTATTAGCTTTAAAACTTCATAATTTTTTACTAGAGAACCGCTATTCAATTGGACTTCTGAAAGGCTTTTTGAAAGTAGCGTAGTTTGGGTCTGAAAAACATATTATTTTGGGCAATCAATCTCAATTGGTAGCTTTGAGAGAGTTACACTTGTCCATCAATTTATCTAACTTCTGGAATCCCACAGGGGTCTTATTTACTCCGTCTGTTTACTCAGTTTTTATTAGTGACTATTATTAGTTCACTGGGCAGCTTTAGTTTCTACATTATTATTTTACTGCGAGCAAAAATGTTTGCTACGTTCTGAGTTTCAGATTGTTGCTCAAATTACAACGTATTTTACATCTTATTAATATAATATAACACTATTTACTTTAAACTCTTGTAGATAAGACTAATTATTCAAGTCCCTTGACATCAACACGTCATGTAATTGGTATTTCAAATGTCTAGAACGTCTGATATCAGGTTTTAAAATTGCAATGAATGACTTTACTTTGATCCATTTTGATAGATTCTAACTATTTCTTCTCTTTCTCACTCATGCGGGCGGGATCGGTGGGAAGTTATATTAATATTGTAAGTTATTATATTGTGGAAGTTATCACTGACTAACCAAAATGGTAGACATACTCGGCGAAAAGTTTATTTTAAAAGCGTCCCTCCCTCCACTCTGTTCTGAATATTGGATTATTATTTATACTCGTTAATTAAACTAATTAGGCCCGAAGCCATCAATTGCAGAGTTATTTATATAACTGTTGCGATTCTATATTTTCTGCAACTATTTTCCCAAATCGAGAAATTAGGTGACCCACCAATTGACCCCAATTAACTTAGAATATACATATACCTACAAATATATACCTACCAGATATAACAGTAACGGGACTTAGTATTCCTCTTGCCCTGACACAAGCTGAGGACAGGGTAGCGTGGAGGAAGATTGTCGAGCGGTCAGCGACGCTGCGCTGTTTCAGGACAAGCACGACCTTCAGCAATGAAGAACACGAAGAAGAAGATATACCTACAATATTATTATCCAACCCATCAACGCTAGTGTTAAAGTATTAAGTCTCGTAGAGGTTTTTTAACTCCCATAAATATTTATGAATGGAGATGTACCTTTCATAAATTTTCAAAGCGAATTTCAAATTTATCTAGGGAGCGGTCACATGCCTGTCCTTCAACAAAATTAAAAATCAAGGAGTTTTGAAATATAATTACTTTATTATGCTATTTAAATAACAAAAAAAAGATTCCTAGAGAGTTAAATGCCGAATACCAGTTGTAAATGAGAACTAATTAACACAAATTTTATGGAATCGAGAACATGCAAAAAGGTACTTAGTCGATAGATTGTGGTTGATTATTTTATCAATCGTTAATCAACCTTTCGCTTCCAAACACAGGAAACTTTGTTCTCAATCAAGCCCACGCCTCCTAATTGAAGTAAGTCCCTCGGTGATAAATAAACTTACGTAAGGCTTTTAGCACAAATTGTACAGTCACCAGCACATCAGGCTCCCAATAAATGTGAAATTTTCTTAATCGAATTTGTGGTTTAGCACCGACAAGTTAAAGTTGACAAATGATTGAAGAAATTTGACCCGTTTGGGTAGTCTGAGGGGCTACTCTTTAAATTAATTGGAATCGGTTTTGTGTTGCCATCTCTCTCAAACGTTGCTATCATACCTAATGAGCGAGAGTGACTGGTAGACTAAGACGATTGCAATCGGCTTGCAGAGTTAGTTCGCTGGAGTGCCATTGACCCTACGTTAAAGGACGTACGTAAAAGGACTGAAGAGCTATGGTGTTTATTTAATCACTCATTTACTAATATACCTAGTAAAAGTCAGTTAACGATAGCATATTAAGTAATTCAAAAGCTATCTCATTGAAAATTATAAAAATATTTAATAAAGTCCTACGTAGGAACTGGAGATAATACATTTTATGGTCACCCATTCCTTAGTTTCAGAATCGCAGGCCTTAACCATATAAAAAAGTTACAAATTCATCTGCTATTGATTCCTCAAAATGCTACAAAAATGGCTCTTTGATGTAACGTGACATGAGCGCCGACGTGCTTGTAAAATCATTGCAGTTAGAACCACTTTATGTGGCAGTTTCAATGTAAGCAGTCGTAATGTAGCTGGTTAAGGAGCTTTAGCGTTCAATTATTCAAGGCGCGTGTGGTCACTTAGTAGCCATTCCCTGTTATTCTGAGCTAGCGCAAACAAAATGATTGGAAGGCTGTAACGATTACGTGCACAGGGCCTACAAATCACGGCTCTGTTTATCTTACTGTGTATTCAGCACTCCATCCGTTACGAATAAAAAGAGAAAATTCAAAACATTATTTTAATAACTAGTGGTCGCCCGCGGCTTCGCTCGTGGTAATGTCGGTTGTTTTATAGCCTTCCTCAATAAACGGATTATCCAACACAAAAATAATATTTCCATTTGTAGGTACCAGTAGTTTCTGAGATTGGCTCGTTAAACCAACCAAACAAACAAACTCTTCATTTGTATAATATTAGTATAGATAATGGTGTTTCAATGAGGCATGAAAAGCATTTGTAGGTCGGTGAGGCGAGAGCTATTTTCAACCAGAAAATAAATTAAATTATACTGAATACTGACGCTTTTCTTTGTTTATTTGCTACCTTTACATTGCGCGTTCGATTGGCTTAGTCCAATTATGAGTTTCTTTGATAGAAGTTCGCTTGGAATTGTTTCTCAACTCAGCATATTGTATATTTTCCGAGCCTTGAGAATTTTAATGTAAAGTTTCATACTAAATAGTTGTCGATAGTTGATTGGGTGCATTGTTACGGGGGCGCCAGTAACAGAAAAAGAAAAAATAGAATGGCGCTTCATCATTATGAGAAGTGTTATATCTAAGTATTCTGAAGTTAACAGTTTGAGTGCTCTGCAACCGTAAATTAATAATCTTACGCAGCAAAACTTTTTATTACATACATAATACATATGTCACCTTTCTCCCATAGAGGTAGACTTACATATTTCTTTCGATCACCAATCTCATTAAGGTCCTCGGTCATGCATGCCCGTTGGTTTCGGATACTCTTGACCTGACTCTTTATTTTATCAGTATACTCTCAAATTGATTATGACCTGCCGTTTCTACATTCACTTCGCAGATTTATTAAACTTTATTAACAATAATAAGAACCTTAAAAACATTAACAATAAGTACGTAGCCAAGTGTCTCGCGCTTATGATCATAGTGATGGGCAATGGAAAGAAAAAGATGTGTAACCACAAGCTACAAGCCTTCTTTATAGCATCTTTAGCTCTACAGCAGATTATATTTTTTATGTCACACTTGACCCCCTGGGCCGAGGGGTGACCTATAACTGTGATCTTACCTCGGGCGATAAAAAATAAGCCTCAGATCGATATTTATTATTTTCATAATTATTCATCAAATTTTTGCGATCTGAGGCATTCTTTGTTTCATCGCCCTTGGTCTATAATCTACTATTTGGTTTCAACCCTACAAAATTGGGTACCTAATTATTAGTTAAAAATAGGCGGCGTAGAACTACGCTTCTTCGAAGAGAAGCTTAATAATTAGTTTACTGTTACATCGGTTTTATTAACGATTAAGCCTGCCTGTTTCATTAATTATACCAAGATTAAGTCGACAGCTCCTTGAGATTATAGCACCTAGCTAGGATGTCTTGAAGCGGTTAATCCCTCAACTCGACCGTGAATTAAACTATGCCGACACATTTTTTCTGTAAGAACTTAGTATTTATTATACAATGTAAACAAACAAACGCGCTTACCTACAGTTGCACGCCACAGATTATGCAATTAAGTCACACGGTACAGTTTTAACATCAGCTTCACATTTGGCGGTATAGACGGCGCTAACAGTATCATTTATTCCATTGATTGATTCCTCCTCCGGGTTAGATTCTTGGAGCCTCTATTTTCTTAACGACGCAAGAAAATAGCTGAATCACTTAAATACATACATAAACAACGCCCATATCCCCGTAGGGGGTGCACTAAAAACACCCACTTTTCGCCAATTAAGTTAGGTCCCATGTAAAAGGTGGCGAGCCTATTGCCATCTATCGGGCACATAAATCGCTGTATATTGCTAGGAGATATCAGAGGAATGCTTTTTCCCATTAGTCATTGCAGTTCTTACCCTTAGTCGCCTTGTATGACACCCGCGGGAGAGATGGGGGTGGGCTCTGCCGTCACCAGACGGCTGAATTAGGTTAATGTAAAGCCAGTTTTTGTAAGCTTTGTTCAGACTGCCTTCAACCATTCAATTAGAGGCAATGAAATCTTCGATATCACAAAATTCAACTCAGAAACCCGGCTACATATTACAAAACCAGCCTTTGCCTACTAAGTTTCCACTTAGTGGTAGAGGCTTGTTTAAATTTAGCTTTCCCTTATCGTAGACAGTTAAAATACAGTTATGAAACTTAAAAATGAATTAACAAACTTATTTATAACCTTTAATAAAGGTATCGCCTATTTAATTAAACTGGTTTATTTTCATAATTGAACAGCTTTAAAAATGAGAGTACGTTACATTCTAAAAGTTCTTATTCTTATTTTTCTTCTCTCTGCCCTGTTCCCAGTCTATCTGGCATTAGCCCAGTATGTTTCAGATGTCATCAAGCATCAAGGAAAGAAAGTGATGAAAGAAGAAAACTAGCGATGAAAGAATGTATAAAGAAGAGACGGAACGGTAGGAATGACAACTTTCCAATCCATACTGCTCAACGTGTAAATTCTATAAGGCTTGTTATCTGCAAGTGTTCAATGACCCAGTATTCCTCTTTGATCCATTAGTATTCGCAACTCGTCTAAGCTGATCGTCACAAGGAACGATAGCTCATAGTTGACTTCATAGCTCCCGGGTGTTATTCAGTCCGAATAGAATTAACTGCACACTTACAGAAAAAACGTAGTAAAAAATCTGCATGTGATATTGTTTAGTCACTGTTGATACTTTTACACATCCATTCGTGCATGTAAAGACAGTGTTAAGGACGAACGCGCAATATAATGATATAACGTTTATTTACCACTATTTTCTACCGTAGTCTGAATGACAATGTCAAAA
This sequence comes from Cataclysta lemnata, assembly GCA_963931975.1. Classification (NCBI taxonomy): domain Eukaryota; kingdom Metazoa; phylum Arthropoda; class Insecta; order Lepidoptera; family Crambidae; genus Cataclysta; species Cataclysta lemnata. The sequence continues at coordinate 23,504,199 of OZ008338.1, forward strand.
GTCTGAAATATAAAGGGAACAATAATCAAATAAATATATAAAATACATCAAAATAGCTGCTGGCCAGTGTCTGTCGCCAACAGACAGTATGTGCATTTTCTCATATAAAACAGTCATGTCAAGGTCCATTTCATCAATACATTGCCTATGTAATTTAGTGGTTACATTTCACCCTGTAGTTCAAATTGAGAACAACTTTGTATTACTTAGAAAAAAGAGGTCCGATATTTTCGAAAAATTATTGTCATTATACGAGAATCGAACCCATGTCCTCCACTATTCGGGTGACTATACCATTCCGCCAATCAGAACGTTTTTTGATTGATTACTTTATTTTTGTTATAATTTTTTTTAACTTCGATATAATAATTGTTATAGACAAAAAACAAGCAAGAGCAGCCCAAACACGCGTAGAACTAACAGCACACGGAGTTAAGAAACGAAATATAACCAAATTTTTTTGAAGTTCTTATTCTGAATAGTCGTAACTGACTTCGTAACACACATGCCACATGATAAAGACTTTCGTAGCGAAATCGCTACGTGCGCTAGTTATTCTTGAGGAAAGCGTAGCAGAAACGCTCCGTCCGTTATGTTGTATAGATTGCATGTAGCATTCAGGCCCCGTAGCACGGGACGTGGACACATTTCCTTCGGGGGAAAGAAAATATTTTCCTCTCGCTCTTACTCCCACTAAATCCCGAGACAAAACACTGTCAAGTGGTGGAGAGAATCTTGTCCACGTCCCCGTGCTAGGCCCGCAGGCCTTATGTGGATGTACCGTGGTACAAAAGCCGGTAGTAAAATCTGAGAAGAAGTGATTTTTATGGAATCTCCTTATCCTAAATTATTATTATAAATCATTATTTCAGTCATTCTTTGCTAGTGTCATCATCCCTAATAAGAATAACGAAAGTCTAACGTCGTCGTGTCGCTTGTTCGTCGTAGATTTCCACGATGCGACGTCGCATCTTGAAACGATGCCGTGTCGTAGCACGATGCCGATGCGACGTCGTATCGTGCTTATGTGCACAAGCCCTAACCTACAAACGTTATTATTGACTGCTTAGAACTTCCCCACTACCTGGGCAGCTGTCTGCGAACTTAACAACTGGAGTTAGACGTTTATAGGCTAATCATTCCGTTTGTTTGTTCGCAGTAAATGTTTTACGCGGAGCTGAACAAGTCTATTATATATATTCGTTTACAGACTTGCAGCAGAACAGCTTGAATAGAGCCTTGATTATGATTTTGATTTTCGATTTTTTTTTTGTCTTTGTAGAGCCTTAATAATATAGTCTTCACTATTGTGTAATTTCAAATATCATCATCTTTACTAGCACTTTAACGTCCTCACTCTCATAGGGCACATGTCTACACATATATACCCGAAGGGGTAGGCAGCGGTGAATTAGCACCCACGTTTCACCAATTATGTTAGGTACCATGTGGCGAGCCTATTGCCATTTATTGGACACGGGAATCGCAATACATTGCTAGGTGGTATAAAAAGAACGCTGCTGCCCATTACTCATCGCTGTCTTTACCGTTAGTCGTTACATGGGACGTACCCCCGAATACAGAAACGCTACTCAAATTTAGGGGACTGCTTAAAAAGTTAAATGGACACCACCTGTCAGAACTTGTATGGAAAAACGTCAATTTTGACAATACTTAAATGTTTAGCGGGACTTTAAACTTTGAATAGCGTTTCTGTATTCGGGGGTTAACCTGATAGGAGAAACGTGGGTGTTTAATCACCTCTGCCTGCCCCTATGGGGATATAGGCGTGATTTATGTATGTAAGTGTGTTTGAATCCCCATGTAATAGCGGGTAAGCCTACTGAACGTTAAATGCAGTAGGTATTACTTGCTGTTAGGCCAGGAACATTGCTGGTCATACCTCATAATTTTTTTTATCCCTCAATCGCCTTGACAGGTAATGGGTTGTGATTTGTTATCAAATATAGACGGCCGCCTTGGTCGAATGCTCAGATTTCTGGGTATTGGCCAAGAGGTCCCGGGTTCGAATCCTGGTAGGGGCAAACTTTGTGATGACCACAAATGTTTGTTTCCGAGTCATGGTTGTGTATATGTTTATGTAGTATATTTGCAACATTTATATACATAATTATATTAAAAAATATGTCCGTCATCAGTATCCATAACACAAGTGCTTAGGCTACTTACTTTGGGCTAGATGATAGGTGTGAGTGTAAAAAAAAAAAAAAATATCTGAAATTAAGAATGCTGCGTCAGACACTAATGAGTATTTTTGTTGCAGCACCGTCGCCAGAAACGGTTGGGCAGGAAGAAATGGGAGGGGCGGAACCTGGGGCAGCATTTTTCCAGCATTACTACCTGCCACACATAAACATCCCCCAGTACAACAACGCCGACAACGAGGTCCTGACGTCACTGAAGGATGACATCATCGACAGGGTAAGTCAAGTCAAAGTCAAAATTCGTTTATCCATACCTGCTCGGCTAGTGTGCCCACCGAAACACGATATGAGAAAGCCATTTATCGCTTTGAATTGTCAAAACTCCATAGATTTCTGACAGTGCAAGGCGATAAATGTTAGCTGGGCTGCTATGATTACAATACACTTATGAACCGTCAAGAAGCTGGACATCGAAAACCCGTGTGTCCAAGAAAAGATAGGGGAGTGCGCAGCATGCCCCAGTCTATGATAGGTCCCCAAAATCCACCCCCGCCCTGATCCGCAACTAAGCGCCGACCCCCGTCCCCGACGCGTTCAATATCAAAGTCGATACTAAACTATAAAACATTAGTTAGCCTGTTTCATAAACTGTTAGCAAAATGTCCAAATCATAAAGTCGTGCACTCCAACTAATTCCAACTGCAAACGGCCACAAAAGTGTTCTAGCTTAATTGGAACGAGATGGGAGCACAACAACCAATCAGGGGGCGGCAAAAAAAACGCGCTCCATCCCTGTCGCCCGGAAAGCAAAATAATGAAACCCATTTACAACCAGCGTCAATGTTTCTTTTACTTTTTATTTTAACAGCCGCCGGCCGACGCTGAGCATATTTCCCTATCGGTCCTGTTAAATACAATGCGCCTCGCGACGCCCGGTAGTGTCGAATGCGTTCTCTTTCCTTAATGCCGACCTGTTATCCCGTCGCTTGTTGACGTCATCGGCGTGTTAAGTCTCTTTGAGGATTATAGAATTTGTTGCAACTCGACTCTCGTTACATAAACTCGTCCCATTGGTAGAATAATGTTTTATCATCACGTCATATATCAAAAATGATATTATTAGATATATATTCGTACTCACATTAACGTAAACTACCGATTGATATTTTTTTTAAAATTTCTAAGCACTTGTTTAAGAAGTTGCAGCCGTATTAATGACAGTTCAAAGCGATAAACGGCTTTATCATATCGTGTTTCGGTGTTCTTGCTAGCCGGGCTGGCACATTCTAGGTACAGACAAAGGCTGCTTTGTCCAGCTCTCAGTTCAGCCACAACACAATGTAGCCAGCATATCACGCACACACAATAGCAAGCTCCGATCTAATATTCCATTTAAGCCTATAGGTGCAACGCACTCATTAGAATTATGCGGAATATTTCATGCCGCAAACGAAGCTTTGTTCTGTTTTCGATGTATTTGCGTTTATTTGCGACTATAAATTTTACCACGGTTCACTGGAACATTCAGCAATGATGCGTGCATAATACGTCAAGGCATTTATCACATGCAGTCCCCTGAGGGTTCATGCATATACAGAACGCATTATTATAAATATACACGTGCGTTTTCAGTTTCTAAGAATATCACTGTCTGCCCAGTGAACTGGGAGATATCGCATGAATTCTTAGTAACTTGAGGTGTTGACTCCAGAGCTATTTCCATAATATATTCATCTGGTCTGTTTATTTTGGGCTTAGGGCTTCTCGTAGGTGTTTAATGAATAAAGCATTGTTATCCACACCATCTCCAGCCTTTTAATGTCCCCACTGCTAAGGCACAGGCCTTCCCTATAGATGGAGAACGACTGACGATGCAGCCGGGACCAACGGTTTAACGTGCCTTCCGGACGGAGGACTTCAAGATAGTAAAATTTTTGTCACCCATCCAATGACCGGCCTTAGCGAGCATTACTTAGTTTACACAATCGCAGGTCAAGCGCGCTATTCCACTGTGCTAGCGAGCTCCTCTCAACATTGTAGCCAACATCGTCAAATTATTTGTGGAAAATTGGTTTTCCACAAATAATTGCGATTGAACAAAGATGACGCCCTTGTAAGCTGAAGTTACATTTCTAAGAAAAGGAAAAGTGCTAGTGACGAATGAATGTATAGAAAAGAGACGCACGTCGAGAGACCGATTGATGGTGATTGGAATGACAACATTCCAATCCATACTGCACAAGGGTTTGCCTTAGATTTTACCGACAAAACCTTGAGCAGTATCCCTAATCTTTTGGGGATATAGGCATGATTTATATATGTATGTACCCAAGACTTAGATTAAACCGATGTTAAGATTTCGCTACGTGATCCTGTAAATCGAGTTATTGTACGTAGCTGCTGCTCTGCTTTAATGACGTTCCAGGCGACGAAGCTCCCTCATACGTGCTACGTGTTCATGTTGGAAATTGCTTCCTTGCTTCTAGATTTTGGACCAGTTTTATATTTGGTAGTAGATTTTTGCAACAATTATTCCAGTTTAGTTTCACATTGAAAAGTAAAATATTGCCACTGCTCAGGCACAGACTTTCCTGTGTGGAAGGATATAGGGAGATTAGGGAGAAGCGCTGTAACCCACCACGCTGGCGGCCACTGCGCTATCGTTCCCCATTTTTTAAATATATTATTTAACATCAATGTACATATTATTATAGTTTAGTCATATTCAACATCATTTAATAATTGGTGTCATGATTGATTTCTGTTGTCGATAAGCTAGTATAAAAGAAAATAAATTCACATGAATGCCCTTTAATATACGTTAGAACGGGAATTGACGCGATGTTTTAGGTATTATATATAGGTTATGACGTTTCTAACCTATATTGATAATGCAACGCGAAAGTTTAGAAGTGATTATTGCCCTCTAAAACTGTAATTAGTCTAATTTTGTTATTCGCGTCGAATCGATCGATCGTACCCTATTTTCGCACCGTCCGCGCCAGCCGGCAGTCCTTGGCATGGGTTGTCGATAGTTCGATTGATAAGCCGATCGCATCGTGCACATCTCTAGTACACTCCCTGCGGCCTGAAATTCAAGCGCTGATAAATCGTCGTCCGAGACAGTTTCAATTTCGGCTGTGACTAATTGCCACTTCGACGCTGAAGGCAGCTGGATGTGTATGAACGAAATATTATGTCCATGATATTTCACGTCATATTTTCCGAGTCAACTATGGAAAGCGGTATCTTTTTTCCCTGCCCTGTTCCCAGCTAGATAAATCCATTTCTCGCTTTAAACTGTCAAAAATTCATGCCAGTTCAAGACGATAAATGGCTATATCATATCGTGTTTCGTTGGTCATGCTAGCCGGGAGTCTTCTGGATTCGGTTTCCTCTTCCATTCATATCGGTTAGACGTCATCTAGCCATCCACTCCCTCTTTAATTCATATCATCCATCATATTTTACGCCTTTCTCTCACAGGGTTTGGCAGAGATCACTTCTTTCTACGTGTTCAGACCCTTGCATACTTATTTCGATACATGTTACGTCGGTTTCAGGTCCTGCTAAATGCGATGCCTTATTATTTATTATTATATTCTCAATGAATTAACGATTCCAAGGCTGCGTACAGCACTTAAATGGTCTCGCTATCGAGTGCAAAAGTATATTGTTAGGTCAAGGAAATTCCCTACAGCAACTTTATAATCAAATTAAGAAGTTGTAAATTATAAGGGACACTTCAAAAGACAAGGACGTTGGTGGGAGCTGGCATTTAGCGGCCATATTGTTCTTGATAATTTCAAGCGAACATTTCTAATGCTTCACTTATTAGTTACACACTTTCTCAGAATTCAATAAAATATTTTTACATGTTAATAACCCTTCACTTAGGTCACAAGTCCCAAGCGCTGCTACTGAATGAAAAATGGAATGTTGTCATCCCAATCACTCCCTCCAGCCATAAGTCTCTCGACATGATCCTTTCCGTCTCTTTTCTATACATTCATTTGTACGATATAAAACAAAAGTGATAGGTGGCTTAATACGAATAAGGAAACTATTATAAAACCCGTGGTTACATTTTCACGTCCGTCCGTTTCTATACGCAAAATCTGAGTGAAACAAATTGCTATCAAACAGAATATGATTGCTGTTTGCCAATTTCCGATTTGAATAATATATGAGACGAAAACGTATGCATATATTATTGTGTTTGACAGTAGCTAAAATTGAATTAATGAATATGAGATTGGTAGGTTTATTAGATCACTGGGTGCGTAGTATTTCAAAATACGATAGAAGTGATTATGGGAGTAACTAGTAGTATTCATAATAAGTAGATCATCAAAGGTAAATAATTAAGAAACATTATTTTATAATTAATAATGGCGAATCTATATTTGGGGTAAGTGGTATAAAAAATAAGCGTACGTTATCATTGAGTAGGTACAAAAGCTTGTTCTATTGTAGTCCATCTTAGGCTCAAGTCCTTTATTAAAGAAGCTTTTTCTTGTTAATAAAGAGGGACTGGAGTCCCTATTACAATGGGACGCTTTGCTTTCAAATAATCGTTCCTCGGTTGTTATTAATCCAGGATAATATGCATCAAGAAACTAGCGCTACTTTTTAAACTTGTTCAATTCGTTGTTGGAATTGAATAAATCAAAACAGCAAAAGACCTATCGGAGATCCTTGGGGGAGGCCTATGCCCAAACGCGGGCGTCTTTCCGCTACCATTGTGAGAAATTCAGACCTTTGGTTGTAAAGTTGGATAAGCTCAATTATGCACACATTTTTTATTATAATTATGTGACATTATTATAATATGACTTAAGTATAATTTCACATAACTTTTCATAAATTATACTCCGTCCAATCCTTTATGCTATACATACATAAATCACGCCTATATCCCCCAAGGGGTAGGAAGAGGTGAACTAGCACCCACGTTTGCTCTATTTGACAGTTCTTATAGTGTTGGGACCTAAAATTGATTAATATATGCGATATCGATAATACAAATGCCCTTTTCACGGCGAACAAATTTCAAAATCTATTGATAAATGTATTTGCCGAAGTAACTGCCGAAAACAGGGATAATATTGTTAGAAGAACACAAAAAACTATAATTTCGGATTGGAAAATTCATGTGGCCTTAGGTAATTTAGAAGAACAAGAAATTATAATAAATGTCGAAGAGAGTTCATCGAGTGACAGTGACGATTTGTCATAATTATATTGATTCAAAACATTATAACGTGTCATTATAATTATATAAAATTGTATAATTGTTTCACTACTACATGTTGATCTATCTATACTTATTTTACTTTCATTACATTAGATTGCTACATTATATCTGAGTAACTAAGCTACTTTTTATCCCGCGAAAAATTAACACGAACAAAGTCGCGGACACACACACCTCATGCTTTAAAGTTCACTTACTGCCGCACTCAGCGACGTCAATTAACTTTAATGAGTATTTAATGTCAAAAATTTTCATTCAAATCTAGACCATAGACCCGGCAAGAATAGCGACTAGTTTTGAATTGTCATTTTTTGACGTTAAGTACTCATTAATGTTATTTGAGGTCTCTGAGTGCGGCAGTATATCCTTAATGTTGAAAAAACATTAAGGAATAATTCATATTCTTTGCTTAAATAAGTTAATTTTGATTTATTAAGGAAATAAACGGTCTCAGGGTTTATCGGATCCCGACACTTGTAGTGCTTCGCGAAACTTTGACTTCTTTGATCCTTTCAGGGATGAATAGAAGTGAGTTATGAATCATAAATTATGAATTATAATCGTGATTAATTTTACGTGGTTCTTCGGTGGTTTATATATGTATGGAATTTTACGTCTAATCTAACGTCTTAGTCGATCTGTGGCCCTAGCCAAGTGGCTTTTCTATTCAAACGCTTTTAATACAAAAGTATGAAACTGATTGATTGATTTCACTGTAATACATCAGTTTCATACATTTTTGTTTTCAATGTCTTCGAATAGAGTGGGCACCTGGCTAGGGCCACAGTTTATTTGACGGCCATTCGTAAATCATGATTGTTGTTGATAATTCAATTTATTTATTCTCTATCCGTAATTACTCTCTATTTAATTTACACTTTATCATAGAATCCACAATTTCGTTCCCTTAAATATCTATACCACACCTAGGTTGATATTTCAATATATTTTCTACCTTTTCATCCCCTCTATGATTGTATAAATCATAGAATCTATAATTTCGTTCCCTTGAATACCTATAAACACCTACAATCCAGCAATTCCATTATCGCTCTCAAAAGAGCTATGTTGAGAGCAATAACATAATATCTTTTACGAGGAATCGCGCCTAATCTGCAGAACATTTACCGCAGAGGGCAAGTTCTGTATTTGCCAGGGCGCAAATGAGCTTATGTAAAATTAAATGGAGTGTAACATACATACATACATAAATCACGCACCCCGAAGGGGTAGGCAGAGGTGAACTAGCACCCACGTTTCGCCAATTATGTTAGGCCATAGGTGGCGAGCCTATTGCCATTTATCGGGCACAAGAGTCGCAATACATTGCTAAGTTGTTTAAGAAGAACACTGCTGCCCATTCCTCATCACTGATTTATCCTTAGTCGCCTTGTACGACACCCACGGGAGAGATTTGAGGTGGTGATAATTATATTCTACTCTGCCCTGAATCACGGAAAAACTGAGTGTACCAGCAGTACCGTCTTTACCATAAGGGCGCTCGAGGCTAGTGCCCAGGGCCCACATTTTCAATGGGCCCCGAAGAACTGGCATTTTGTCACATATTTATTCTCAAAAAAATGTTGATGGCCACATAACACTCTTTCGACAACATTTTTTTGTATGCTTTCTTTACATTCCAAAAGGGCCCCAAGCATAGTTTAAGGTGGCCCTGTGTACATGACACGTGTTGCGACTTACACTTGAAGGTTAAAACGGTGACCTTTTCTCAACAAAGCTATTCAAACCCGCACGTGGACCTGTTACGTAGTGTATAGGCTAAAACTTCAACGTTTTCTCTTGAAGCGCTGTTCAAATAGCTATTCAATACAATTTCCTTCAAACAGCTATTCAATACAGGCTCACCGCAAGCTAAGAACTACTCGAGCGAACATGCCTTTGACAAATGCAAGCTTCGAAACTTCCTAGCGCTCAGAGTGGAGAACAGAAATAAGTTCATGATTAAAAACCACTGTCTCTTTTCTTATCTTATCTTGGGTAAAGAAAGTCTGTCGCTCGTCCCTCGTCCGGCGCTGAGAGAGTATTTGCCCGTTCATATTATGTATCTACTTAGGAAATTAAATTTTCCAATTGCCGTTCAACAGGTAAGTGTAGACGCTCGGAATTCAATCAACCAATTCCATTACTCTATGCTCTCTTTTATAGTTGAGTTATTTTAACTGCAATCATGGATAGTTTTGCATTAATAATATTATTCAATTGAAGAATTAGACTTCACTAGTATTAATATAATATGAAATTTGTTTCACATGATGGTCTGATCGATGCAGTATACCTAATTATATCGCGAGAAGATGCTATAGCTTACATGGGTTTTAGGCCGATCGCCGGACTGTCATCAACCCTTTTAAGGAGCGCATTTTTGCGTACCTTATTCGCCACCGTATGCAGAGTCTTGAAATAGATTAATTTCATTTTTAATTTCAATTTGAAGATGCCATCGCTCTCTCTCTTTCTTGTGGTACTTTAAATCCAGAAAATTTTCTTCCTGTCTCAGTATTATCGGAAAGAAACGAAAGAGGACTATCATCCTACGTAACATCATCAGTAGCAGGCGTAGAAGCAGCTATGCCTCTGTGAAATCTAGTTCATCTCGCGAGTTTGATCTCGGCAAATATGGCCGAGATCGAGAAAACGTGACGATATGTAGAGACCCTTAGTAAACCTATTGAGCCGTAACCACGCAGCTCTGCAAAACAAACCATTGTCTCAAAGGGTATAAAGTTAACAATCGATTGAACATTTCACTTACCTGGCTAATCTAAACGTATTTAATAATGTAGTGGATTCAAAGCATAATTTATATACGTCCAACAACGATTGACAAGCTAGAGTTAACGACACATTTTAATATTCACTAAAAGAGGACTCTTGAAGACATTGCGATTGATTTATGATAGAGTATGGCACTCAAGAATAGTCGAATAGACGAACAAACAAGTACGATACCGATTACTGCCTTGACCCAATCGTAAAGTAGATTGAATTCGGCCTGCAACGCCTATAATGGAGGTGGTTGATGTTGATCGGTTGGTGGTCTGAGAGCATGGCTTCATATCTTGTTGATGCCAAAACCAACTGGAATTTCCTTGAGATACTTTTACTTTTGAGGAGCTATCGAGATAGCACAGTCGCTGTCCTAGCGCTCAGCCCGACATTGCCCAAACTAAGCAATGTTCGCTAAGGCCGGTCATTGGATGGGTTATCAAAAATTTATTATCTTGAGTTCCTCCGTGCTGCGGAAGGCACGTTAAGCCCTTGGCCCCGGCTATATCTGCAGTCGTTAATACCCACCAACCCGCACTGGGCCAGCGTGGTGGGTTATGGACCAATCTCCCTATATTCTTACATCCATAAGGAAGGCCTGTGCCCCAGCAGTGGAAACCTTAAAGGGCTGGTGATAATAACTGGCTTTTATATCTCTCTCTTTTGGAAGCGAAAACTTTCCATCAACTGGTCTAAGCGTGGTGGCAGTATATCAATATTTATTTATTTTGGTTGAATTAGATAATACCAAGAATATACTGTCCGTATATTCTTGGTATTCTGATGGTGAAGCTACTGCTTGACCAGATGTTTGATAATTACTACTGTTTGTTAATAAACGAAGGAATGTTACATAAAAAGCATTTTTTACAAGTCACTGTTTGTGTACAGGAAATCGAGCGCATCAACAACATGCAGGACAGCGGACTCACCCTGCAGAGATTGATCCAAAACAACTACCTGATCAAGCTGCTGAACAACCGAGCCAGGCCCCCCATCCCTTACCACGAAACTCTGAACCCCAGAGGGTCTTTAGGACCCTTGCTCCCCGGCGTTCCGAAGCGGGAGTACCAACCGCCGATACCACCTCAAATACGAATGGAGCCACAGACGGAAGCAGAACCAGAGCCCGTGGAAGAAGATAAAGAGATGGAGGGAGAAGAGGACGGCAGAATGGCCTTCGCTCTGACCCCGCTCGACAAAGGCTTCTTTGATCGGGCACCGGAATCGACCGAACTCGGTAAGTGGAACTCTAATAAAGTAGATGTAGTTTCTCCGAAATTTTTTGTTTTGTAATATTTTTTCTTAAATTTACTTATTCAAATAAAAATCAAATTATTATTATAAGGAAAACGCAGGCTTAACGGAATGCACCATGCATTCTGTTAAGCGTCCGTATTACCTCCTTTGGATGTCTTGCGAGGGTAGCCGGTGGCTTACAAAGTAAAGTTGAGTGGTTACAGAAATTTCGGCTTGTTATTCGGCCCGAATTGCAGAGGATACGGGTTTTTACAAATTTTTCTTTTTTTCACAGTCGGTCCGACTACCCATAACTCTGAAGTGCTCGATGTGGCTGCGGTGGCTGGGATCAATTCCCAGTCACAATTGGAACCCATCCCACAGCCTCTCGCACAGAGGACCATACGCCAAAACCCAAACTTGAGCAAAACTAAGAATTTGATAGCCGACCACCTTGACCGTTTGAGGGCCGGAGTGTAAGTACCTTTAGTTAATATTAATGTTGTATAGTATTATTTTAAAAATAATAATGTAATTATTTCCAAACTGTCTAGGTGAAAGAAGGGGCTCAATAAATACTAAGCATAAGGTTTTTTGTCATAATGGCATATTCCTTATTTTAATTTTCATAATCGTCACATGGCATTGTCAGTAAAGAGAGGCATAATTTCAGTAATACTAATATTGTGTTGTGTGTTTGGCACAATATTATCTATTAGAAGTCGTGACATTTAAAGCATAATAACGATCGATACGCATAGTTTTTTAACGCATAATAAATGTGTCCCATAATAATCACACCATATAATGACCTAACGCATAAGTTTTAAAAGGTGAAAGTGTATAGAACATCATTTATAATTTAGGCATGTCAAAGGCAGCCAAAAGCTCAAACTTCTTAGGAAAATCGACATGAATGACAAAAAATAAGACTATTTTCAATAAAGTACATCAGTAATTGCGTTTGTTTGTGAAATGTCGGCCTATTTGGATCGCGTCTTCAAAGTTTTATAATATCATTGATGTCTTTCAGACTCCATTAACGTAGGAAAGTATATTGTACATGTTTAAAGTATAAAGAAAAACTTCACGATTCACAAAGGATAATAAATACCAGACTATTGGCTTATTTAGTCCAAACTTAAGCAAGTTCACCGTACCTTTATTTTTAAAATAACTTTATTTTTTTTAATGAAAATATTTTTTTATAAAATAAGAAACAACCAGCCACGAGAAACCTTAAAGTTAATAACAAGAGAAAGAGAAACAAGAAAAGAAGAACAAGTGAATAATAAGAGACAGCAACAGTTCAGAATATTTTTATGTCATAACATAACAACTATTATGTAATAATCAGAATAGATCTTTTATTTAATAATACTATAATCAGTTATCTATTTCTCTAATCAAACTATCCAATATAACGGTACCAATGAGCTGATTTTCTATCCAAGAATAATACTTATCATCCAATTAAATCTTTAAGTACTTATCTCAACAAACAAAACATCACTTGCGATCAAATAAACAGAATCGATGACATTTTCAATTTATACTACCATATTATAATAGACGAATAATAAGTATCTAGAAACAATAAAGAAGAATGAAAGGCAGAAAGAAAAAGTTTTTCTAAAGTCATTCTGTATGTTGTTGATGCCTTTAGAAATGTTACTCTAAAGCCATAAAGTGTTGTATTGAAGTAAAGACTTAACAAAACGACTATTGCACAAAAGGCTAAGATTTCAAAGAAGCAGTGCGATAAAAATTATATTTGAAATGATATTTTTTTACTTAGGGCCTTCGAAATGTTTTGCACATACTAATTTTAAAAAGATAATATGTAATTAAATTTTTTAGGCATAAGGAAAATATGCCGGTTACAGCAAGCGTTTCAAGTGCCCTATAGCAGTAATAGTAAATTAATGCGATTAAGTTCACGACGAAAGGCAATAGGCTTGGCTCCTATTACCAGGCCCTGCTATCTGAGCTGGCGAAACGTGTCTGTTAAAACACCTCTCTCAACTCTCTGCCTACCCCTTGGGGGATAAAAGGGTGATTCATGTATGTATGGTAACGGTTGGTGTAAATACGTACGATGTCCATTGTAAACGACAATAATTATTTCAGTATGACGCTGGAGCACTTTGAGTATTGATACCGTGGGTTTGAATTTCCGAATTATTCATTTAACTGATAAAATTGGCTAGGTCAAGAGTACTCGAATCCGACAGGTATGCATGATGCATGCAGACATTAATGAGATTGGATGAAGCGAAAGATCAGAAAGAAACTATGAAAGGATCGTAGCAAGCGGAAAGAAGTGATCTCTGGCTACCCCTGTGGGAGAAAGGCGCGACATGTATGTATGTATACGTATGATTTTCCGAAGGCTACTTAATGCACCCCAGCTGATCGATTGAAGCTGATGCGATGCAAAGTGAGGGTGCTCTCGAACGGGAATATTTGAATACTTAATACGCTGCAGCCGCAACAAAATAAAAACAGCTCATCAATATGGATGTTCGCGAGTTTATTGGTTCCATCGTCGTCGTATATACCACTTTTATTATCGTCGAGATCTTAAGTTAAGTCTGCGAAGAAAGCTTCGGGGGCAACAAAGTCACAACAACTCATCGTGTAATATTTAAAAAAAGGTTTTTAAGATGTTTTATTATTTCTTTAATATGAGTTGATGTTACTTTTTTGCAACGAAGCAGCAGTATAATGTGAAATTTAATGGTGAACAATAAAATGATAGGGATAGGTAATGTTTACAAACTAACAGGGGTTCAAAACATTTTTGTTTTAAGAAATCTAGCCTGGCTAGCGTGACCGCCCAAACACGATATGATATAGCCATTTGTCGCTGTGACGAACAAAAAACCTTGGATTTTAACACTTGAATAAGCCTGAATTGAATAATTGAATAAGCTTCTAAGGCTAAATCATAAATAATATATATATTTATTTATCGCTTTGAACTGCCAAAAATCCAATAATTTTTGTAAGTTCGAATCCTCGTCGTCTGTATTTTATTGAATTAAGATGATTTAATTATGCTTGTTTTGTATGCATATTCATCAGTTTTGGTTCCTGCATTTGACGACCACACGTTTTTCGTTCGATGTAAAATTACAGTCCCTCTAGACAAGTGACCAATCTATCTGACGAATAGAATATAAATAAGGATGAAACTGACGTATTTCTGAGAAAACAGCATGGCGGCCGGCATGTCAAACGTAAACGTAAGCTGTCAAAAATTTACATTCAAAATCAAAGTTAAAAAAAAATATGAAATATAGACCATAGACTCGGCAAGAATAGCGACTAGTTTTCAATTATCATTTTTCGATGACAAGCTTACTGGTTAACATCAATTGACGTCTCTCAGTGCGGCAGTTGTTGCGTTATTCATTACACTAGTCCCGAGGGAACAGGTAAAGTCGGTCTTGGTGACTAGGAACGGAATTACTCCAGTTGCTCCGAACCAATTTACGGCTAGATTGCTTGCAGTGGAACGTGATTAAGCAAATGGTGAATGTTTATTGCAATTGCCAGCTCAGCAACTTTAGATGGAGTGTTCCGATTGTATGGATTCAGCTGTACAACTAACAGTTCTCCCAAAGATTCATACCTGTATAAAAAATTAAAAACTTGAAACTTAATTATGTATTTTAAAGTAGACTTACAAACGGTTGAAGTCTATAATAAAAGTAAGTTTGCTAATGTTTTGTCTATCCACACTGAAAGCGCTAAAAAGTTTAGTATACTTGCATTGTTTACTTAAATGAATATTTTTAATCAGTCCCACTTACTAATACACAATAAATATTCGTAGTTCCGTTCTACTGAATCCAAACATAAACGCCTCTAGAATCATTTATCTAATTTAGAAGAAATAAAATCTTTTTTATTCTTCAATAACCCACCAATACGCAATGGGCCAGTGTGGTGGGTTATGGCCTCCTAATATTCTTCCATGCATAGAGAAGGCAGTACCTATTCAGGCCTCAGCAGTGGGACATTAAAAGGCTGGTGATGATGATGACACATACAGGATTATATATTACAAACCCACAATACCATGGTGAAATATTACTGCTTTGGTGTCATTTGCTTTCTAGGCTGTAGCGGTCAAGGTAGAGGTCCTTTCATCGCTAACCACCCTTCCCAGACATGCGTTAGACTAGATTAATCGTGTATTCAAAGCACTTCAGTGTAATTAGACCGCATTGCTTGAGACTAAGGCAATGTCCAGGACAGTAATTCAGTGAGAATGGCTTTCGTCGACTTTTCGACGTCGCATCGTAAAAATCTAAGCGCCCACGCCACGACGCATGGCAAGAACTTGCGAATTGATTCACATCGCGCATTCCTTCAATTTCATTCTGCTTTGTTCCGTTTTCCTGTATTTTCCTTGCCGCACCGAATCGCATCGCAAAAATTCATGATGCAGTTTTCTGCGAATTCGCATCGCGCCAATTCGCAGTCTTGTGTACAAGCACTTAACTGCAGCTCGACCATACTTATTACACAAAGAACGACGCAGTTATTGCAACTCTAAGCAACTTGTTGAATATTGCTTCAATGTCTGAGTATTATTACCTTGGAACTGAGTTGAGCATTCATTCGCTGTCTAGTTTATTGTTTTCTTTTTATACCAAAAGAGATAGTTCGCAAATCCTAACAAGTAATATTGTTATGAAATAAGTACATACATACATACATACATAAATCACGCCTATATCCCCGAAGGGGTAGGCAGAGGTGAACTAGCACCCACGTTTCGCCAGTTATGATAGGTCCCATGTAATAGGTGGCGAGCCTATTGCCATTTATCGGGTACAAAAGTCGCAGTAGGTACATTGCTAGGTGGTATAAGAGGAACGCTGCTGCCCATTCCTCATGACTGATTTATCCTTAGTCGCCTTGTACGACACCCACGGCAAAGATTTGGGGTGGTGACAATTGTATTCTACTCTGCCGTCACCACGCGGCTGATAAGGTTTTACCTAAATTAAATTAAGAGGTTGGAGGAAAATGGTTTCCATATACCCATTGATATTCCCTTAATAAAATAGTCAATAAGTGGCACGGGAATATATATCGGTTTTGAAAACGATTTTATTACGATAGTTCCTGTTTTGAACAGTACACCAGTTATGGGGCCGACTTCCGCTACACATTACCAATTAATTTTATGAAGCTGTTCACACGGCTCACATGTTTCATAAGTATATTACATAAATAATGTTTTAGTACGAGCGGAATTAATTAACATCGTTACTCAAAGTTGGATGATTAATGTGTGAAGGCCATTTAACATACATATTATTAAATAAATCACGCCCATTTATCCTCGAATGAGTAGGCAGAGGCGAATTAACACTCACGTGCCAAATATTAGGTCCCATGTAGTAGATGCCAAGCCTATTGCCACCATCATCATCATCATCACCAGCCCTTTTATGTCCCCACTGCTGGGACACGAGCCTTCCCTATGGATGGAAGAGTATAGGGAGATTGCCATAACCCACCACGCACGCCCAGCGCGTGTTAGTGGGTACTAAAGACTGCTTAACGTGCCTTCCGAAGCACGGAGGAACTCGAGATAATAAATATTTGGTCACACATCCAATGGCCGGCCTTAGCGAGCTCCTCAATCCTATTACTATGTATCACGTAGATCGCAGTTTATAGATAGGTGGTAAGATAAACGCTGCTGCCCATTACTCATCTTTACCCTTAGTCCCTGTAACCTATACAACACCCGCGGAAGAGATTGGGGGTGGTGACAATTGTAGCTTTGCCGTCACCACACGACCATTTAACATTAAATTTTTATTCAGTTACGTGACCGTTGAAGGCTTCCCGGATTTAGCGAAGCATCAAGAGGACATGCCGTCGTAAAAAGTACGCGAGTATGTGACAGAGTATCGCTAAGAACCCATTACAGAAAGTGTTGTGGACTATGCATAAGAGTGTAACCGAGTGTAGAACACTTACTTGTAGCCTTTCCCGCTCAGGCGTAATAATTGTTTGAATAAGCGCACCTGTGTGCAATACTAGTGGTCGCCCGCGACTTCGCTCGCGTTAATGTCGGTTATTATATAGCCATAGCCTTCCTCGATTAATGGCCTAGCCAACACAAAAGTAATTATTCAATTTGAGTCAGTAGTTCCTGAAATTAGTGCGTTCTTCCAAACAAACAAACTTTTCAGCTTTATAATATTAGTATAGATTAATTTAAGCGCTTTTATGAAAGTAACATAAGGAAATTAGGGGAAGCTCTCGCCTAAAACGGATACTCTCGAATATAAGGTCATTTTTAAATTGATATTTTACTGTAAGCCTTGCGGCTAGTGATAGAGGGAAATGTAAATATCCATGTGTCTCGTTGGGAACATATTAATTAATTAATTAATTTTAATAAATTAATTTAATTAATTTTAGACACCAGAGTAATTCGCTTTAGACCACCTCCTCTACATAATGATACCTGCAAGAAATAACATGGTAACTAGTTTAGATTTAGTTTAGTTTCTAAATCACAGGTTTTTTTAAAAGTTAATATGTGCTCAAGCAATGTTAAAAAGGTGTTGATGTCATTCTATTTAATCTGGCAACAAGCTTTTTGGACTAAATGATTGGTGTAGTCGCAAAATTCGCAAAAAAAGTAGCAAATTATTTTGCAATACTAGAGGCTGTAACTTTGTTGTAACTGTATTTTGGGCTGGTAACTTTTGAATCCGTGTTAACATCTGTTAGGGCTACTTACACGAAAGTTTTGGGAAATAGCTCCAAAGGGTAACCTTAATATAATTAAGGGGCAAAATCAAATGTACATCAAGGCTTTGTACGTCTCTGCTACATTGTTTGTATGTCTAATATAGGGTTCTTAATCTTTTACACAATCTTTTACCTAAAAGGACAGATTAAAATTAGAAAGAAGAAGTGATAGAAAAATAATTGTGAAGGTATCATGCCCTAGTGACCTGAATAGAAAAAACAAGAGTCAATTTTTTTCTACCACAATAGCACGCTTCAAGGGACGTTCTGTAATCATAGTTAAAGTGGCTCCAAGCGCCATGATTGCTTAGTAAGCCCTGACTAGCTAAGTGAAAAAATATTTCTAATAATTGTAATTTATGATTTCTTGGAAATTAGCTACTTTACACTAAAACTAGATCAAAGGTTTGGAGGCTGACTATTTTTAAAATTGGTAATTATTGACATAACTTTACTGTGTTTACAAAGAAATTTTAATTTCCGAATCAAAACATCATAAACATCATTTCTGACCTTACCTTTTGAAACTACTTTATACAAAAATATAATGCAATTAAACAAGCGTATTCAGTATTTTTTTACAAGTTAGAATAATTTAGCAGTAGTCGGTAACCTTTTTTTATAAAATTTGTTAAATACAATATGCAACTCACACATGTTGTCTAATAATAAAACCACTTCGTTCGGATGTGGGGAGACTGGTAATCTATCATACAGGGTCTCCTAGTACAGACGCCAGTCTCTCAAATAGACTTTATAATAATAATATACTATTGTATGCATGTTGTATTATAATGAAGTACCTATGTAATTGCTGTAATTTCTGTGTGAGAGAAAAAAATAAAGAATTATCAATTATTATTATCAAACAGAGCATTGATAGAACTCGATATACAAAATTTATTACAAACGAGGTTTAAAATAAAAAAAAGATTAACCTTGAAACGTACGGAAAAGTTCATTTCAATTGACAATAACGTACGGACAATATGTAGTACTTTCTGCGCAGGTGTCCTGGTGCACTTTTCGAAATGAGCACTCGGGATAATACCTACATGCACTTTGCAAAATATCCAATTCCCACTAAATCATTACAAATGCATCTGGTCGCGTCATAAAGTGCGCTCTTAGTAAAATAAACTTCCACAATGTTGGAGATATTGCACTCTTACAATGAAACTGATCTTGGTGCTTTGTTTTCTTGATTATTTCAATGTTTCAGAGGAAATTTTATGCATATTCAAATCATCATCATCATCATCATTCAGCCGAGAGACGCCCACTGTTGGGCATAGGCCTCCCCCAAGGATCTCCAAACCGGTCGGTCCTGCGCTGCCCGCATCCAACGGCTTCCCGCGACCTTCACCAGATCGTCGGTCCACCTTGTGGGGGGCCTTCCAACGCTGCGTCTCCCGGTTCGTGGCCGCCATTCGAGGACCTTTCCGCCCCAACGGCCGTCAGTCCTCCTCGCAATGTGCCCTGCCCACTGCCACTTAAGGTCCGCAATTCTTCGGGCTATATCGGTGACCTTAGTTCTCCTGCGGATCTCATCATTTCTGATATGATCACGCAGGGAAACACCGAGCATAGCCCTCTCCATTGCCCTTTGGGTGACTTTGAGTCTTCTTATAAGGCCCATTGTAAGCGGCCACGTTTCGGTGCCGTAAGTCATCACTGGCAACACACACGCATTGAAGACCTTTGTCTTTAAACACTGCGGTAGATGGGCCGAGAATATACCGCGTAGCTTCCCGAACGCTGCCCAGCCGAGTTGGATCCGTCGATTGACCTCTTTTTGGAAGTTGGACTTACCAAGTTGGACTTTTTGTCCCAGGTAAATATAATCGTCAACAACTTCCAGTGTAGAGTTCCCAACCTGTACAGTAGTGGGTACGACATGGGAGTTTGACATGATTTTTGTCTTATCCATGTTCATTTTAAGACCCACTTGTTGGGAGACTCTACTTAGATCATCGAGCATTGTGCTCAAGTCTTCCAGGGTCTCAGCCATGACTACGATATCATCAGCAAAGCGAAGGTGAGTCATGTACTCGCCGTTTATATTGATGCCTAATCCTCTCCAGTCCAGAAGTTTAAACGCGTCCTCCAACGCGGCGGTGAACAGTTTCGGCGATATTACATCGCCCTGCCTCACACCCCGCTGGAGCTGTATGGGTTTAGAGTTCTGATCCTGAAGGCGGACTGACATAGTGGCGTTTTCGTACAGTGACTTCAACACTTGGATGTACCGATAGTCTATTCGGCACCTCTGGAGTGATTGGAGCACGGCCCAGTTCTCGACAGAATCGAAGGCTTTCTCATAGTCCACAAACGCTAAGCATAATGGCAGATTATACTCTTCGGTCTTCTGTATAACCTGCCGCAACGTATGTATGTGGTCTATGGTACTAAAGCCTTTTCGGAATCCGGCTTGTTCGGGGGGCTGGAAGTCGTCAAACCTGCGTCCGAGACGGTTCGTAATAACCCTCGAGAACAACTTATAAACGTGACTAAGGAGGGTGATGGGTCTATAGTTCTTCAATTGGGTTCTATCGCCCTTTTTGAAGAACAGTCTCACCACGCCCCCGTGCCATGCCTTTGGCGTTTTTCCCTCGAGTATAACGGTGTTGAATAGCCTCTGAAGAGCTCTCAGGACGGTTCGTCCACCTGCTTTCAGAAGCTCCGCTGTAACACCGTCATCACCCGGCGCCTTGTTGTTCTTAAGCTGTTTGAGGGCCACACTAATCTCGTACAGGCTGACGTCCGGGATATCTTCGGTATAGTGTCGAGTTAACTTGGCTCTTGGGTCAGTGGCCTGAGAGACAGGTGTGTGTGATGTCGCGTAAAGCTGTCCATAGAAATTCTCAATCTCAGCCAAAAGCTCAGGCCGGGACGTAACGATTCTGCCGTCGTCTGTCTTCAGCTTGGTCAGCAAGCTCTCTCCAAGTGACAAATCTCTAGCGAACACTTTGGAACCTTTGTTGCGTTCGATGGCCTCTTTAATACAATCTGTATTAAATCGGCGTATGTCGCGAGTTAGGCACTTGGAGATCCGTTTACTGAGCTGCCGACGTCTACGAGCGTCTTCAGAAGACCGCAGAACAATCTCACGTCTCTCGTCCATGAGCTTCAATGTTGGTTCTGAGATTTTTCTTGAACCTTTGGTACGGCTGGGTTTGAAAAACTTTGAACCCACCGTAAGGACAGCTTCCACGAACCTGTCATTATATTTGTCCACATCTGTGCAGTCCTCCAGGCAATCGAAGCGATTTTGCAAATCTAGTTGAAAGCGTTCGGGGTTTTGGATTTGGATGGCTTCAGGGCGGAGCGTAGACCTCATCAGTCGATACCTTTCGGATTTGACATTTAGATTCAATGTGCCTCTTACCAATCGGTGATCGCTCCCCGTGTTAAACGAATTGATCACTGAGACATCATTGAATATCCGAGTCTTAGTCGACATGATGAAGTCAATCTCATTTTTTGTTACACCATCCGGACTTCTCCAGGTCCATTTGCGATGCAACTGTTTCTTGAAGAAGGAATTCATCATATAGAGTCCTTCCCTCTCCATGTATTCAGCTAGCATTTGGCCACGGTAATTCCGGATTCCAACTCCAAATTGCCCCACTTTCGACTCATTATCGCTACGTTTGCCTAGCCTTGCGTTGAAGTCTCCCATGACAACAGTGTAGTGAGTCTTGGACGTATGTATTGCTCGAGAGATGTCCTCATACACTACTTCCACTTCCTCGTCGGGGTGTGTCGAGGTCGGGGCGTATACCTGTATAACCTTCAACGAATACCGTTTGGTAATTCTGAGTATAAGGTACGCCACCCTGTTCGACACACTTCCGACCTGTACAACGTTGTTCACGAGAGACTTGTGGACAATAAACCCGACACCACCTTGGGACAGATCTTCGCCCTCCCGGAAGTAGAGCAGGTTACCGGATTTTAGGATTACCGTGTCCTCGCCCTGTCTTCGGACTTCGGATAATCCCACAATACTCCAGTGAATCCTGCTCAATTCTTCTTCCAGTTCTAGCAGCTTCTCCTCGGTCCGCAATGTTAGCGCGTTATATGTTGCCAGGGCCAAAGTCGTTTGACGGGGGGTCTTCGCCGCCCGGGGATTCTTCGCACCCCTGGTCCCGGCACCTTGCCTGCGTCCGTCACCGCCGACACGGCCTCCGGTACCGCCGGGCACTTGGGGCCTTCCTTTTTGTCTTATCATAGGGGGGATTTGGGCCTTTCTCCCACCACGCTGGCCCAATGCGGGTTGGTGGGGAGCGCCAGAGCCTCGTTGGTTGTACGGCAGGGTGTACCGCGTGCAGGTGAGGTTGGCTTGGGTCTCGTGAGGTGGTTTATGAGACCCCTTACACCCCTCATATTCAAATATTTAGAATTAATAAAAGGAAAATAATAGGAATAACTTTGAATTTATTTAAAAATGGATAGATCTCTGCTGACCTCTTTCGACAACTATAAAATTTGAAGCAACAATTGTATTACAAACATGCTGAAGAAAATTTTTAAAAAAGTTCCCGATTCCCTCTCTTTTCTTTCCTATACCGAAGTTCGAAAAAAACGTATCATGGTGTTCGACATTTCACAAACTATTCGCAGTTAAAGAAAATTCTTTTAAACTATGCAAATATTGTAAATGCGTTTTGTTATCTAGTATTTAGGACTAGGTATTTATCTTAGTTCATAATGCTCATGGATTGTAATTTACGGAGTATTTATATAAAAATATATCACGGCTGGGCATAAACTTGGTAATTGGCTCATATTCTAATTGACTCTGGTTATGACTTCTTCATACATTGGCTACGCAATTAAATGAAACATAATCTAAATAAATACACTTTGAAATTCTCAACAAACAAATTGTAAAGGCGTCTTCAAGGCTACAGCTAAGTGGTCCCATAGACTGCCTATTTAAAATGTTGTCAGGCTAGTTTCAATTCCCTCATTAGGTCTAATAGTTCTTCTAACTTGTTCTTATTCAATATCATAAATAATATCATAATAGTTATTCTAACTATACATAATTTAATATAGATGTACGAGGCTGCTCCCACTTTTTATAAGTATTTACATTGTAAGATTATGTATAATACCACTGGCTGTAAATATTTTTTTAATTAAATAGTTAATTAGTGCCGGTATGTATATAAACTTTTATATGGCATTAAAACAAAGTTCATTGTTTAGGGTCTGGTGAGTATGAATGTTTGCACAAAGCGGTAAAATGTTTATGATCTTAAGTTTTCACTTTTACAAGAAAAATAAATTTTATTTCTCTTAACACTTTAAGGGACTCGATTCCGTGTTCATTGTAACGAATGTCATGCAATATCTTTCCCAACATCAGTAACTTGAGAAATGTTTAGAAATTGTATAAGCAGTGGAGAGTGCCACTCCATTCTAGCCTGTTTTAGTAAATCCCGAGGGATCAGAATTGCTATTAAGCAAAAACATCACCCACCGAATATGTAGCGTTGACACATTGTAAAAAATCCTTAACTGAAAAATATAATCCAATAATGCTCCGCTATCCTGATTGGGTAATGTCGTAATGTCGCTTACGACAGCACTTTAAGCAGAAGTGACATAACATAAGGGACAGACTTTTGTTCTAACTGTCCAAAAACAGTGATCACTACGTTTTGTTTAGATTAAATTGAAAATGTCCGTTGAGTGTCAATAATTATAAATTTTACAGTGTCGATCTGCCATCGTGATAAAAGTTTGTCGCGTCCGTGGCCTACTTTAGAAAGTTAATTTCTAAAGGCCACATCTTTAATGCAACAGGGTAGTAAGTTAATATTTTTGCAAGGTTAGCAGTACAGGAGTAAGTTTATAGTTGTAAACGTCGATACCTACACAGTTCTGCATTAGAAGGTCAGGCCGAGGTCTTTTTCACATTTAATAAGAGACATCCGGTTGCTTTTATTAGGAATTATCGTCGTTATCGTTAGAAAAAGAATTTCGAAAAATTATGGTCTTGATGCGGGAATCGAACCCGCGTCCGCTGCTATCCGGGCAGGTGCCCGACCGCTCGGCCAACCAAGACACTAATTAACTTGCCGAAATTCTTCTAACCTTTACACTTCACGTTGTAATCCAACGGGTACCCTCTTTTTCTAACCACCAAAATCTGTCACCATCCCTGTCTCTCTCGTCGTCCTCGACAACATTCGACGACGGTAACTTACCGCCGCACTCAAATACGCCAATTAACTTTAATGAGTAGACACTTAATACAAAAAATATTCATTATTACTAGACCATAGACCCGCCAAGAATACTAACTAGTTTTCGACTAGAGAATCGAACCCGCGTCCTCTGCAATCCGGGAAGATGCCTTTAATGCCACTCGGCCAACCGAGACTTAAATTTATTTATTGAATTAATTTAATTTTTTAAAATTTTTTTAATTTTTTTTAATATAAAAATATTATTTATCCATTTATCTTAAGATTTATATAGTTGATGCTGTCTTTTCATAATTTTGATAGCCGTTGATCCTACTAGGCTCGAGTTCACCAACACGTAAAACAAGTGATTCACAAGATAACCGTCAGTTTTTGAGAGCTCTTCAATGCCGTAAAATGTAATCACCTGTTTATGTGTTGGTGGACTCTATCTTACAGGAATTTCGCTGTGACATTGTGGCAAGAAAGATTTCGGGGTAACGGATTGTTTGCTACCATTAATATCGGTCAAGGATGGCAATGTTTACATGGCACACGCCGGATAGACATATTTGTCGGTACATCGTTATGAGGAGAAAAATAATAAGGGCTTGTACACAAAGCTGCGATGCGAGGTCGCCTCGTAAAATCTACGAGCTGCCACGCCCGTATCGAAAGAACTTCCGAATTGGTTCGCATCGTGCATTCCTTCAATTTCATTCTTCTTTGTTTCGCCGCCCTACCTCACTCAATCGCGTCACAGCAATTTATATTCCCCGTTCATTCATTCATTCCCCGTTCATTCATTCATTCCCCGTTCGTTCAATTGAATTCGCAGTTCTGTGCACAGGCTTTTTACTTCCCTCGTTTTCTAATGACACTAAAGACCGTCACAGATGTCGATATAATTTATATTATTTCATAGTTAGCCATATTAAGATATATTTACATATTTTCGAGTGACTGTGTGAGAAAAAAATATTTATAAAAAAAACACGGAATACCGTTGTGTGTATAGCATGTGTATTTTATAAATACAAAAGCCAGAAACAAAAAACATAAAGGTGACAAAAAAGATTTTTCATCCCACCATCTCGGAAAAAGTGTTTTTGCTCTTCGATATCTGAGTGCAAAAGCCGTTTTTATCCTCTAGAGGTTAAAGTAAATTTGAATTTAGAACATCGTGTGCAATGAGTTTGTGAATTCAAAACATCATTATACCTATTTATTTCTACCTCCATGGTGCCGAAATTATCATGCAACCTATTTTAATTTGTTAAAAACTCAGACTCGGAACCTTCTTGGTGTACTTTTTTTGTAATTTGCTTTGCGCGGGCCATTTTCTTTTCACGTCATAAATTTGTTAAAACTTAGGAGTTCCGTGACGGTCAATCAGCTTGGCGTCAATCTTGCTTTAAACATTTTGATCGTCTACAATGCTTGCTTGATGCTTGAGTCAAGCATTTAAATTTTTTTTAGGTTTGTTTGATTTGTTTACGCTAGCAACGGAACAAAAATATACAGAAAATCAACGTGCTTGACTCAAGCTGATTGACCGTCTCGGAACTCTATTATGGACGGTAATTTTTATTAGGGACTTACAGGTGTGTCTGGATGAATGTTGCGGGTGTGGCTGGGTGGATGGGTGGCTGTTGGAGGTGTGTCTGGGTGAATGGGTGTTTTGAGGGTGTGTCTAGGTGAATGGGTGTTTTGTTGGTGTGTCTGGGTGAATGGGTTTTTGTGGGTGTGTCTGAATGGATGGGTGAGTATTGTGGGTGTTTCTGGGTGATTGGTTTTTTTTGGGTGTGATTAGGTGTTTTGTGGGTGTTTCTGGGTGATTGAGTGTTTTTTGGGTGTGATTGGGTGTTTTGTGGGTGTTTCTGGGTGAATGGGTGTTTTGGGGGTGTTTCTGGGTGAATGGGTGTTTCTGAGTGAATGAGTGTTTTGTGTGTGTTTCTGGGTGAATGGGTGTTTTTTGGGTGTTTCTAGGTAAATGGGTGTTTTGTGGGTGTTTCTGGGTGAATGGGTGTTTTTTGGGTGTTTCTGGGTAAATTGGTGTTTTGTGGGTGTTTCTGGGTGAATGGGTGTTTTGTGGGTTTTTCTGGGTGAATGGGTGTTTTGTGGGTGTTTCTGGGTGAATGGGTGTTTTTTGGGTGTGTCTGAGTGGATGGGTGTGAATGTTGTGGGTGTTTCTGGGTGGGTGTTGAGAGTGTGTTTGGGTTAATGGGAGCGTGTTGTGGAAGTTTCTGGGTGAAAACAGAAACTGTTATGATTGTATTTTTTTTTTGTATTTTGCAATTTCCTCGTTGGGGGGGATGAAAAGTTACGTGTTGCACTCGAGTGCAAAGATTTTTCACTTTGTGCTCTTTTGATTCCCTCGCTATCGCTCAGGATTCTAATTTTAGAATCCTTCGCTAGCTCGGTCATCAAAATTGAGCACGCGGTTAAAAAACAACTTTGCACTCACGTACAACAAATAACTATTATTTTTCTAAATAAATAGCCATAACAAAAAGGGGTTTTTAACAGACTGCACAGTATAGCGCCCCACGGCCGCGCCACATGGAGGGAAACTACCTTGAATATTGTAGATGTTGTAGATGATCTACAATATTTTACCGAAAGAAGACATTATTTTAATTTAAAAAGCAATAACTGCATTCATAGATTTTTAAATAATTACATGGTTGAACCGGGATTCGAATCTCTACACGAGAAAAAAAATCCCTGTAGTTTTATCATACCGATCGAAAGGATTATTTTATGCTTTTATTTAAAAATCTATGAATGCAGTTTGTAGCGACATCACAGCATGTCCTACATTAATGCACGTAGTTACATTCATCATTTTTATAAGTTAACATAAGACACGCACCGCAGTAATATATAAGCATATTTGTATCTTCAAATAAACAGACTTAATTACCACATCAAGTCGCATTATACTTCTTGCCCCTGGCAAATTGGTGACCACCGACATTGGACAGCAGCAGCCTTCAAATACTACGGTAATAAGATATTGGTCTGCCGTGCGTCGGGGGCAATTCAACCCCGGCGCACGGCAAACTGCTCAACCCACGGCAAACTGCCTGACTCATGGCAAACGTTGGAAAAATGGAAGACATCAAAGGAAGAAGAACTAGAAGACTACAAGTTAGTGACATAATTACCGACTATAAATGAAAATGAACAGCAAACAGACAAAGGCGCAATAAGCAGAGTTATCAAAAATGTAATTGGAACTTATCGCAATTCAGCGCGATAGCAAAGACAAGTTATTATAGTCACATGGGATCGAGTCAAGTTCGAGAGCAAGCAATCGGAGACAAATAATCAAGTAAATGTGTTAAACAACGACGAATCACTGTTCAACTCACCCGTCCAACTGCATCAATACCGACCGAAAAAGTGGTATGAGATTTTTTACTGACACGGGAGCGAACATTTGAGTTAATGGCAAACCACAGAGACATTCTGGAGTTAAATGGTACACAATCAAGACATAGGGTGAAAATAAAAAACACTTAATTCAAGCTTGGGACTACGAGACGTTCTACAAGGAACTTCGGCATGGCCGATTTGACTCATTATTAGTCGATATAGCTGGTTGGAAATTTAAGATTGGGTAACTGAGCTGACAACGCCTGCAACCCTGATCATACCGACGCAGCAAACTATTTGTACTATTGTCGTTGGAACGAATCCACGCATACTATACTACAAGGTTATTTTCAAAAGAGCGAAATAAATTTCTTAGGTTATCAGAAAACGAGCCAAGGAATACGCCCAACTGAGGAAAATTACCACAACTCAAGAAGCTGTGGCGTTCTTGTAATGCGACCGCCTTTGATTGTTTGTCTATGTTTGACAAACACAATGTTTTTCACTAAGTGACAGTTGTCAAATTAATTAGATGAGAATTTTATTCCGAGCTAGAGAGTATGGTTATTTTCTAAGCCTTATAAATATTATTTCCGATTTATGTTTATTGTCCAGTTTGTATATATTGTAACCGTGTACATATTTAGAAGTACAGTCAGTTACTTTTATGAACCCTGCCTTTTACTACCACGGAACACATCCGCAACCACCAAGATTGCACCCGGCCATACAACTTCCCAAATTGGTGACCCCGACGTGATAGTCAAGAGCTTTGGGTGTAATATCATTGGCAATTGACCGGCGCGGGATGGGAAGCTGCGTTGGACATGCGGATAGCCACTACGAAGAAATTTTCGTCGTGTGAGACGGTACCACATCCCAAGCTGTGGCGTCGAGCGCCCCCTGGCGCATTCACCGTTTCCTACATTCGCCAGTTCGAGTGACGTCTCCGCGGGAGTTGCAGTTGGACACATGCATGCATTGGACTAACTGCGCATTATACCATTTGTGCACATCGCTCACGCAAGTACTATCGGCATCATTATTTGGAGTATTTTTTTAAACATTTTATTATTATTCCAAGTAATGATTTTTAGTTAGTTGTGTAAAGCTTGTTCGGAGTATTGATTTTTACGTTATTTTATGAAAATTATTTTTTTCAACTTGTGTAATGTGACATAGGAAATATTTCATTTGTGTGTATTTTTTCGCGTGGTTTGAACAATTTGTTTACATTGTCTTTTGTTTTTACGTGTAATGTTGTCTGCATATTGACAACTTATGTTGTTTTTGTTGACATGTCGACACATAAATTTTTAGACGTTTGTGTTTTGTTTTCGCCACATCACGCGCCCACGGAATAGCAATTTTTCTTTTCTGTCCGTTCTCTCTCTATTTTATACAAATTAATTTTAATTTACTTTCGTTTATAATTATAATAGCGTGTTCGCGTTGACCATGGCTGACGAACTACGTTCGCGTTTAGCAACTCTTGAGGCAGAAAATGCAGTTTTGCGTAATCTGCGTGACCAAAGTATATCCCAATCTCAACGGGAGGGCGAGGTATGTCGCGTGAGTGTAAAACTTCCCCCTTTTTGGTCTGATAGGGTGACAGTGTGGTTCGCACAGGCTGAGGCACAGTTTTTGCTTGCTGGCATCAACACTGATGCCACGATGTACAGCTATGTCCTTAGCCAGATTGACCACAGGATTGCTGGCGAAATCGAAGACATCGTTGTCAACCCTCCGGCTGAAGGTAAGTATCAGAAGCTGAAAGAGACCTTAATCAGCAGACTTTCGTCATCGGAGGAACAGCGGGTGAGGCGCCTTCTTAGTGATGAAGAACTCGGGGATCGGAGACCATCCCAATTTCTCCGTCACCTACGCTCGCTCGCGGGAAATGCCCTCTCAGACGATAACATCTTGCGGCAATTATGGTTACGTCGTTTACCACAGCACGTACAGGGGATTTTGGCTGCACAAGCTGACTTATCCCTCGATAGAATCGCAGATATAGCTGACAAGATTTTGGAAGCTCAGCCTAGCTCTTCCAACGTGTATGCTGTTGCCACGCCCTCGCTCAATACCGTTATGGCTCGATTAGAAGAATTAACTAAGCAAGTCGCTGCTTTATCGACGGGTTCTTCTGTTCGATCTCGGAACCGTTCTTTTACCAGAAGCCAGTCGACATCACGCAGTAGCACGCCTGGCAATAAACGTTGTTGGTATCATCGCACATTTGGTGCGAAAGCCAGCAAGTGTATTGCTCCATGCAATTGGGCGTCGGAAAACCTAACAAGCAATCAGTAGTAGCGGCGGCATCTGATTGCAAGTCCATCCAACATCATGGCCGCCGTCTTTTTGTCACTGACCGTATCACAAAGCGTCAATTTTTGATTGACACTGGTTCGGATCTTTGTTGTTACCCCCGCAGCTGGTTGTCAGTTCCGCGAAAATCTTCGGACTATGAACTTAACGCCGCTAACGGGAGTAGTATTAAGACATATGGCACTATTCATTTAAACCTCAACTTTGGTCTTCGACGAGCATTTGTGTGGGATTTTGTTGTTGCTGATGTTACGACAGCGATCATTGGCTCAGACTTTTTAGGTTATTACCATCTTTTGCCAGATTGCCGACTCAAGAAGTTGATGGATGGCGTAACGAATTTGTCAGCACCCGCTGTTGCAGCAATGTCGGAACAGCTTAGTGTCAAGGTTGTCGTTACAGGAGATTCCAATTTTGTTAAACTGCTCGCCGAGTTTCCAGAAATCACTCGGCCTCCTGGAATCCCTCGTAATGTTTTGCACAATACTGTGCACTACATTAAGACTACAGATGGCCCGCCTATTTCGTGTCGTCCTCGTCGTCTGGCGCCTCAGAAGTTGATAGCAGCAAAAAAGGAGTTCGACAACATGATCCAAGCTGGCATTGCACGTCCTTCTAAGAGCGCCTGGTCGTCTCCGCTACACATGACCTTGAAAAAGGACAGTAGTTGGCGACCTTGTGGCGACTACCGATCCCTTAACGCCAGAACTGTCCCTGATCGGTACCCAGTCCGTCACATAAATGATTTCGCTCATAATCTTGCGGGATCTAAGGTTTTTAGCCTAATAGATCTCGTAAAAGCATATCATCAGATCCCGGTATTTGAAGAGGATATACCGAAGACAGCCATCGTTACCCCGTTTGGCCTCTTCGAATTTCCCTTTATGACATTTGGCCTTCGGAATGCTGGTCAAACTTTCCAGAGGTTCATCGATGAGGTCACACGGGGTCTCGATTTCTGTTTTCCGTACGTGGATGACATTCTTATTTTCTCTGCGGATGAGGCTCTCCACTGCGAACATCTGCGTATCCTCTTCAAACGCCTTCAGGAGTATGGGGTTGTTATTAACTCTTCGAAATGTACTTTCGGCGTTCGGGAACTTACCTTCCTTGGTTTCCATGTCAGCCCAGAAGGTACAAGTCCTCCTCAGGATCGCGTTCAAGCTATTTTGGATTTTCCAGCTCCGAAAACCGTCCAGGGCGTGCGTCGTTTTCTCGGTATGTTAAACTACTACCGTCGATTCGTACCCCAGGCCGCGCAATTTCAAGCTCCATTGATTGATGCAGTAGTTGCCACAAATGGTAAAGGTAATAAACCGTTCACATGGTCGCCTGAACTACTGGAGCAATTTGAAGTTTGCAAACGGAGTTTGTCCAGGGCTACCCAATTGCAACATCCGGTTAATGACGCACCTTTTGGACTGTTTACAGATGCATCTTCTGTACATATTGGGTCTTGTCTTCAACAGCGAGTCGATGGTGAGTGGTTTCCTCTTGCTTTCTTTAGTAAGAAACTTACTAAAAAGCAGACAGAGTGGCCGACTTACTATCGAGAGTTGCTGGCGGTGTACGAAAGTGTACAGCATTTCCGCTATATTTTGGAGGTTCAGAGCGTCACTATTTATACGGATTATAAGCCATTGCTGTACGCTTTCGTACAGCGCAGGGAGAAACTGCCCCCTGCCCAATTAAATCAGCTATCTTTTATTAGCCAATTTACAACTGATATTAAGTATATTAAAGGTGAGGACAATGTCGTGGCTGACGCCTTATCTCGAGTCGAAGCTATTGCTCTTGAACAGGACTATGAAGCCCTCGCGAAGTCGCAAGAGTCAGATAACGAACTATCAGACATGCGTCAGAGCTCCAGTCTCCAGTTGACAAGCGTCGTCGTTCCTGGTACAAACGTTTCCATTTTTTGTGATGTATCCACAGGCAAGCCACGTCCATATTTGACCCCTTCCTTTCGCAAAGCAGTTTTCGATAAGTTTCATAACTTAAGCCATCCCGGCGCACGTGCAACTGCTCGCCTTTTGACAGAGCGTTATGTCTGGCTTTCGGTCAATAAGGATTGTAAGCAGTGGGCACGCGCTTGCGAGGCTTGTCAACGAGCTAAGGTCTCACGTCACAATTCTTCTCCGTTAGGTGATTTCAACTTTCCATCTGGTCGTTTCAGTCACATACACATTGACATTATTGGTCCTCTACCTTTATGCAATGAGTATCGCTATTGTTTGACAGCTATTGACCGAATAACCAGGTGGCCTGAGGTTTGGCCTATGCGCTCCATTACCGCAGAAGAAGTGGCAGACACCTTAACTAGAGAATGGGTTTCGAGATTTGGGGTACCATCAATCATCACGACAGACCAAGGTACTCAGTTTGAGTCTGATCTGTTTCGTCGACTGATGATTCACTTTGCCACTAAACGAATAAGGACCACATCTTATCACCCATGTGCTAATGGCATGATCGAGCGAGTACACCGCCAGCTTAAGGCTGCTCTCATGTGCCATCATGATTCTTGGGTGCGTTCACTTCCTTTCGTTCTTCTTGGCATGCGTTCCGCGTTCAAAGAGGATATTAAATCCACAGCCGCGGAGATGCTCTATGGAGAACCTCTTCGTTTGCCAGGTGAGTTATTTATTTCATCAACCCCATCAGATGTAATTGACAATCCATCAGATTTTGTCGTACAACTACGTCGTAAGATGTCAGTTGTAAGACCTATTCCTGCATCTCGACATTCATCACCATCAACTTTTATTTTTCAAGATCTTTCTTCTGCATCACACGTTTTCTTAAGGGATGATACAGTTAGACGTCCTTTACAGCCACCTTATACGGGTCCTTATAAAGTTGTTAATCGTGCCAGCGATGGCAAAACTATGACTTTGGACATCAAGGGCAAAAGTGTTGTCGTCAGTATCGATCGTGTGAAACCAGCTTTTGTTGAACACACTGTCACCCATCCAGAGCAGATTGCAAAGCCTGCGTTTTCTGATGATCCAGAGCAGACTGCAAAGCCTGCACCTTCTGTTCGCCCAAGGCCAACTCCAGCCATCGCTACCGCGCCGTACACTACTCGGTCTGGTAGACGCGTCAAATTTAGATGTTTATAATTTCTACTAGGTTTTCCTTCTCCGTGGGGGGGTGGTGTGGCGTTCTTGTAATGCGACCGCCTTTGATTGTTTGTCTATGTTTGACAAACACAATGTTTTTCACTAAGTGACAGTTGTCAAATTAATTAGATGAGAATTTTATTCCGAGCTAGAGAGTATGGTTATTTTCTAAGCCTTATAAATATTATTTCCGATTTATGTTTATTGTCCAGTTTGTATATATTGTAACCGTGTACATATTTAGAAGTACAGTCAGTTACTTTTATGAACCCTGCCTTTTACTACCACGGAACACATCCGCAACCACCAAGATTGCACCCGGCCATACAACTTCCCAAAAAGCCTTAGTAATGGCGACTTGATCCTGCGGCAGCAAGCGGACCAAGGGCACGCAATGGCAGCCCATAGTTGGAGACGAAAAGTGCGCTCACACTCCGGCTTAATATGGCAGTTCTGCGTATGGTGCCTACCGCTGATTAAAAATACGCTCGTCGAGGGCTACTTGGACCTGCCGCAGCAAGCGGATTAACGGCACGCAATGGCAGCCCATGACTGGAGACAAAAAGTGCGGTCACACTCCGGCATGGCAGTTCTGCGTATGGTGCCTACCGCTCAACCAATTTTCATTCATCCCAAGTGTCAACAACAATTCAATCCCAATGCTCACACGTATTTGTGCATTGCGACAGAATAAGAAAAAGTACAACATCACCCTATGGAAGACCACTCCCAGAACAGAAGAACAGATTAAGCATATGCCATTACGATTTAAGGAAACAATTAAACCAACGACAGAAAACTAGCATTTGTCATCAAAAGAAACTACGGATGTGCCAATTTTAGAAATTAACCACAAAAATCCGAACACACAATGACCCAGATAGCGTCACAACAAAGTCAGCATTTTTATTTTTTCTGTATCAGCTATTATTTAAGTTATTGTTTTGTAATTGTATCCACTTGTTATGTTAATTAGTAATTGAAAATATTTGTGTATATTTTAATTTTAGATAGAAATATGTATTTACAATTTTTTTCCAAGGGGGGTGTATATGTAGCGACATCACAGCATGTCCTACATTAATGCACGTAGTTACATTCATCATTTTTATAAGTTAACATAAGACACGCACCGCAGTAATATATAAGCATATTTGTATCTTCAAATAAACAGACTTAATTACCACATCAAGTCGCATTATACTTCTTGCCCCTGGCAAACAGTTTAAATTGTTTTATTTTTTTAATTGGTTAAACTAATGTCTTCTTCATAGTAAAATATTCCATCACAATATTCAAGATACTTTCGCTCCATGTGGCATAGCCGTGGGACCTGTATATTTCAATGACGTCACCAAGCTATACGGTAATTGAAATTATGGAATAGCAAGACATAGGTGTTATAATATAAATATAATAATAATATAAATATTATATATAGCATTATATTAAATTCGCCACCGGTTTGTTTATTCTTGTCCCTGTGGTATTTGCTCGTAAGTTATTTTCAGATGAGCTCTGGGCCTTCCAGGGAGAGACGAATTTAATAAATAAATGCTTAGACTTGGAATTCCCCCCTCTGAGCGTATTGCGATGCTCTCTTAGGTTTCTAGCGAGACTTCCTCGGCAGATGCCTACCATAGAATCCAAGGATCGTTGACCCTTCAAGGTTTTCATCTTCGTACAAAAACCCGGTACCCAATGGTCATCTTTGGAACTTGTTTTCTATCGATAAAATTGCTACCATCCATGTTTTGACTTTTGTAAATTACTTTATTGATTAGTCAATTCTATTTTAAAACCAGAACAATAGTAGTAGGAAAAACATAAGGGAATCCTTATTGGAAAAGCGGGATATTCGCGAGGCTCCGCCTTAAGGTACTTTTCCACCAGAACTGTGCGAGCATGCGTTGCGAGGAATGTGTTTGGAAGAGAATCAATAGAATCATAGCATTTGAAAATACATACATACATAAATCATGCCTATATCCCCGAAGGGGTAGGCAGAGTTAAATTAATATCCACGTTTCGCTAATTGTGGTAGGTTCCATGTAATAGGTGGCAAGTCTATTGCCATTTATCGGGCACGAAAGTCACAGGACATTGTTAGGCAGTGTAAAAGGAACGCTGTTGCTGATTCCTCATCACTGCTTTAGCCCTTAGCCGCCTTGTAAGACACCCGGGGGAGAGATTTGGGGTGGTGACAATTGTATTTTGTTCTGCCGTCAACACACGGCACATTAAAAATTTTGAGACGGTATTTGAAAATAGAGTAATTCTATTGGTTTAGGTTTGTGTTTTATCATCACCAAACCAGTCCCTTAACTGGCCCCAGTGCTGGGGCACGGGCCTTCCCTATGGATGGAAGAATATAGGGAGATTGGGCCATAACCCACCACGCTGGCCCAGTGCGCGTGGGTAGGTAGGGATATGTTTGAAGAGAACCAATAAAACAACTCTATTTTAAAATTGAGTGATTCTATTGTTCTCCTCGAACACATCCCTCGCAACGCATCCTCGCACAGCTCCGATGAAAAAGCACCCTTAGACAGTGTGCCCGCTTTAGGTTTCCCTCTCCTATTTCACGGGCGAGGCAAGGATTTCGCTGTGGGTTATTGAAGTTTCATTGCCACGCGCCGGCCATACAGCTGCTGCTGTGCGATAAATGGCATGCAAGCTTGAGGCTCATGTTAGCCACCGCATTTGTGGAAGCGCGGGTTAAGAAATTCCCCGTTTTCAAGTCACGCGTTTGTTGGTACGTGAATTTTTAAAAGTTCAAAGTTGTGATACGGACGCTTTTAGTTTAACCTTTTTTTGAAGACATAATTTTAATGGAAGATAAATTCAAATATTTTTTTTTAATAAAACAGCTTGCGATATTATTAAAGCGAATGCCGAAAGCTGTGAAATTTACCTTTCCCTTTGTGATACATAAATTGGCAATTCTTCAACGTTGCTATTAAACTAACCTCAAAAGTACATCAACATTTCTTTTGTAATAATACTCATGAGCTCCCAGAATGAAAAAAAGCAACATTTTATCATTTTATTGTAACAAAGGAAATATAATATAACATTATATAATTTCAATAAAAAAAATTCAATCAAATTCAATAAAAACCAAAACAATAAGCATCATAATAAAATCAGAAGAAAAAAAGAAATATTAAACCTTCCATGCGTTGGCAGCCCGTCCTACGTCCGTGCCAGAATGAGCTCATTGTTATCTAAATAAAATTATCAAACGTATTAAAAGTGAAACGTTATTTAATTCAATTAACGTGAAAATAGTTCTACAGAATTTTTCCATAACATCACGGTCTATGCTCTCGCAATGACTCTACTGGCCAGTGAGCGAGCCTCTTTCTAATTTCACCCATAAAAGCTACACAGAAGGTTTAAAATTGAATAAACAAGCGCAAATGGTTTTAAAACCATTATGATGATAACCACTCACCTCGAGTAACTGCGGTGCGATGAGGCTCAGTCAATAGCGGAAAATTATGCTCGGAAAGAAATGCTTCTACTAATAATCATTCACGTTTTGACCCCCCGTTTCATCGATACTTCACTTTGTACTTGTATTCATTCCTATCTCAATTATAGAATAGGTAGCCTAGCCTACCTATCATTGCAAACAATTAGTTATAATACTCAGCACGTTATTAAATTAAATGTTTATTAGACTATATTATAACCCTAAAAATTTAGATTTAAGCTATACCAACTATGACAATGCGAAATATGAATATCAATATTCCGATTTATTTTCATTATTTATAAGCAATTCAGTTTTAACGACTAACGAAAAATTGTGTTTTTTACGATTTATTTTATTAATAAAGTGGATAATTTGAGGATTTTTAATAGTTTAAAGAAAACTCTTGTTGTTTATTATAAATCTCGTATTGTTTTGTTTTTTTTTAAATATTTGCAATATTACCAGTTGTATACATTCAGTTTATAAAATATATGTGACTATTTGTATTATGAAGATTTTGGAATTTTCGGAATTTAGATGACGGATAAAAGGAGGAAATTGGTTGACACACAATTTGATCAATTTATCGTATACGATCAATAGTTGTGACTGATAATGTTAAAGTTTTTTTGCCTGCTGTTGTTACTTTATATATCCCCAATAAAGTTTATTTTGAACTGAACAAAAAAATGTCTTTCCTACGATTTGTCTGATCACAAATCCATTTGTCTAGAATTCTAAATAACAGTCGTACACTAATATTCTAGATACACTGAATGTATACAATCTGAGAATGTGATTGTTGTACTCGATCGGGTACAGCAATGATGTGATACTTCGCATAGACAAGCCGCCAACACGACATCAGTAGACATTGCAGTATCTATTGCAGGTCGAATAAGGAATACCGATTACCCGTCTCATTACTGCCGACCAATCTGGATTGGCTGAAAATAATCCGTCCCGAAAGTACGGCGAGGTGAAAACATAAGACTATCCAACACTTAGAACACCCCACCATTCCAAGCTGTTCCTCTGTGTTAGGGTTTCCGAGACGGCCAATCAGCTTGACTCAATCTCGTTCATTTTCTGTGTGGTTCAGTTTTGTTGCTAGGTCAAACAGATCTTTTTTATGTCTGATTGATTTGTTTGACCTAGAAACGGAACTAAAACACACAGAAAATGAACGAGATTGACTCAAGCTGATTGACCGTCTCGGAAGCCTGTTAGATGCGCATGTCGCAACCGGACTGGCACCATGCATTGTCACAAGCTGCACGAGAAGCGGCCGAGACCACTCGGCATCTTCGGCACTGACATGGGTTTTGTACTGCGTGTTGTGTTAAATAACTCTCTTCTCACTATAGTCCGCCAAATTCGTGCGCGACTCTCCTGTGATATGAGAGACGGTGGCGGGGACGGGGCATTCCAGATAGCTGGGGCAGGCGATGCGGGCAGGAGGGAAAACTCCTTCCCGCATCACCCACTGCCGCCAACATCCAGAACGCCGCCCGTCCCCGCCACTGTCTCATACCGCAGGAAGGTCGCGCACGAAATTGTCGGACTATACAACTGAATCAGTATTGCCATCGTCGAATAGAAGCAATCGACGTTTTTTGTTTTAGCAACCAACTTATCTGGTTTGGTGGCGAAAATAGGGATATTGACACTAACAAGGAATCACAGAAATAATGATTATTAATAATAATTAGGGATAAGGAGATTCGGTAAAAATCACATGTTCTCAGATTATACTTGTGATTGTTATTTATTTTGTAAAAATAAAAATACAAAATTTAGCAATAATTGGTCAAACGCCGCGTGGCGTCACTATTTTTTGACATTTTATTTGCCAATCAAAATCACTCTATACTATTTGAAACTGAAATTTTTGACGCTACAGTGACGCCACACAGCGCCATTGCTGTTTTGGTGAAAATTTTAATTTGCATTTTTCAAAACATGTTTTTTCTATCAAAATCATATTTTTTTACAAAAATACAATACATTTGAGGTAAAGAAGACACGCAAAAACAATGTGGTGTATATTTTTACAAGTCATCATGCCTATTGGAACTAAAATTCACCCATAGATTTTGACATTTCTATGATACGCTATGTTAACCACTAGCGACACCGCCTACTGACCAAATAAGTTGGTGGCACTATACAAACGGACCAAATTAATGTGGTCATTCGTTTTTGTGGCCAACCGCATTTCAAACTTACCGCGGACTGTCAGATATTCTAAATTGACTTCAGACTTGACTCTTAACATGTTATGGTCAAAAATTGATTGGTTAAATTTGGCAGTCTTGGTTGTATTGGCATGCTGTTGACTGCTTGAGTTCGCAATCACTTAAACAGTTTAATATTATTTATCCGGCTGTTTTTGACATTTCACTAATGGAATAAATATCAATAGCAGATGGTTAACTTTTAAACTCTGGTTTTAAGGTTTGTGGAACACCAGCCTAAGGCTGCGTTTCCATCAGAGATGAGCGAGGATGCCTCGCGATGCGAGGGATGTGTTTGAAAAGAACCAATAGCATCACTCCAATTTCCTAGGAATTCAAAATGGAGTGATTCCATTGGCTCTACTCAAACACATCTTTCGCACGCATCCTCTCACATCGCTAATAGAAACAGCCTTAAGCGGGGAATTCACGAGACGGACATGCCTGCTAGACATGCCCGCGCGGACCTTGTTTTGTATAGGCCAGACCGACTGTAACGGTAGGACCGTTACCACGAGGCAAACATCGCAAAGACCTAATAGAAGCGAGGTCCGGCGGGCATTTCGGCAGGCATGCCCGTGTAGTGAACGATTTTAAACGATGTGTACGGTGTTTGTCGATGTGCAATATTAATTCGGTTGTATTGAACTGTGTTTGTCCAGCATGTGTCTATCGCATTGCACCAGCCACTACTATTATTCTTCTAGTTAGAACTGTTACCAAATCGAGATTCAGAATAGACTGACGTTGCCAGAATCAGAAACCGTTTAAAATCGCACTTACGTATTTACTTATTTAAGCACCGTGTAGATTTCTTAATATAAACTTATTGTTTGATTAATTTAGTCTAAACGCTCATTGTTATTTTTAAGAAGACGGTTTTTTGTATAAAATCTGTCGAAAAGCTATTATTTATTTGTTATTATATATTAGTTAAAAGTTGTTTTTTATATCTTGATTACAAAGGATAGGGTAGTACTAATTAGCATTGGTTCGAACACGTGCGTGAAATACGGCTAGTGTATGCTGAAGTTGGTTTGGTACAGTTGCATATATGAAGGTTCAGTGAATTTCATTTGGGAATGGGTTCTGTTAGATTTTCATGCGCATGCGACTTCTTTTCTGTGTTGACTCGACTTTGGACTATCTGGAGTTTGTTAGATTTTCCGCTCATTCGACTGAAAAACTGTGGCCACTGCGATTTTATTGACTGTATAATATACTGTCAACTGTAGAGTTGCCACATGGAAAAAATACTCAAGAGCCCAAGTACAGTTTTATATAATCTATTCACTGTTCGACATATAATTGTAGTAGGTAGTTAAAACAGTAAGCTTGATACTATCGAGTGTGGCTTTTTGCAGTGACTTTTCCATGCCAGTAACGCTACCGTAGAATATTTTTAAAGCAGAAACAGCTCGCTTGATAATTCGCTTCAATATTTTCTCTATAAGAAATATTAAATATTATACATAAATAGTCCGATTGGCAATAAATATAATTATCATAATTAAAAGCTTTCCAATTACGACATCATATAATACGTGCAAAACTGACTTTCACATTTTGATTGCTCTGAAATGCACTCATGACTAATTGGAGCCGTTAAAATATCTGACAGTATAAAGCTATTTCCATTTCAAAAAGCGAATAAATATTCATTGCTCACGCCGATTTCAGAACAGACAACAGCACGTCACGCCAAACCAAAATTTGTGCTTACCAAAATATTGTTTCCGACCTTAAAACTTTATGAAGTGAAATATAATTGATTCAGAAACCATTTTGCACGATCACTACACATTTGAAATAAAACAAGTAAAATTCGCTAAAGTTACTCGCGTATATTTAGGGGTTTGGCTTTGGCATAAGTTAAATCCGTTAAAGTGGTTTTATTTCAAATAAGCGGTCTAACCACCAGACAACGCTTGGGGGTTTTCTCCAGACAAAATTATGTATACTTATTTGTTATGTAATAGTTCAGTATTATAGATATTATTGGACAAACAGAAGACAGATTACATGCAAGATTCATGGTTCTGATTCTGTTTTTATGTGCAGTAAAAATAAAAATGGGTGGTCAAAGATTTTCATAAAAAAAAATAGTTAAATGAGCACTTGAAGCTTAGTTCCGCTGTAATGTCTGTAGTTGCTTGGAGACAACTCTCTCAACTCTTTCACATTCATTTCTGCAAGAAATATTTCAAGTAGGTACAGCAATAGAACGCCCGGTTTCCACAATAATTGTCAAATGTTCTCAATCGATTTTGTGATTTAAGTCAAACGCATGCACTTGACAATCGATTGGAGTTATTT
Organism: Cataclysta lemnata; assembly: GCA_963931975.1. Taxonomy (NCBI): domain Eukaryota; kingdom Metazoa; phylum Arthropoda; class Insecta; order Lepidoptera; family Crambidae; genus Cataclysta; species Cataclysta lemnata. The sequence goes on from OZ008338.1 coordinate 23,545,504, forward strand.
GACAGTGTTGTGTAGTCTGCCGCGCTACTGCCTGTACCTACCTACATAATATTCACAAGACGTATTTCTAGTATTCAGTAGATAGCTTGCTGTCACCATTTTCAATTGTTTTCTTTTCCATGTCATCAAAAGAATCATATCTCTAATGTTAGTAACTATTTTCATGTAAAAGATATATAAAGATATAGTAAACAAAATAAATTATAATGTTAGGTAAATTATAACGTGTGTATTAATTAAATTACCAGTAGAGGTACTATCTGATTTAAATATTTAGCATAATACTTTATGTAACCTTTGAATTTTCCCAGAATATTTATTACGCCTATTCAAAAGTAAATCGTATATGAAATATTCTTTGTACGACACAAAATTACAAAATTTTACGTAGGTATTTCAAAGCACAAATTGTGTTCAAATCAAAAGTAAGTACAATATTTGAATAATAAATTCTCGGATGAACGACACATTTCATAGTCGTTTGTATTCGAATTTAAGCTCAAAGTTCTATTTTAGTCAGAGAAGCGTTATAAAAGACTTAAGCCTTCATTCGTTCCATTGTGTGCATGCCCATTGTTTCAAGCAGCAACAACATTTACTCTAGTACCCACCTTTTGTTGGAGTGTCAGTCTGAACTGAAAACCCGTTTTGTTTTCGCTTCATCCCAACCACGGTAGCAAGTTCAATCCGTAGTTTGTCTGCTTTCATCGGCTTCTACGCGAACTTGGTGCAAAGTAAGAGGGGTCCTACACACGAACCGAACGCAACCGACAAACCGGCCCCCGTATTAAATAAGCCATTTTCAGATGCTTTTGACTACTCGTCTCTCTCACTCATTGAGAATATATAATATATAGCAAAGTGTAAGAGTGACGGGTAGACCAAAGCAACTGAAATCGGTTTACGTAATATGTGGTCCGCTCAAAATTCCTTTTGGTTTCGACACGATGACAGTCTGTAGTGATGTGATTGGCAAATACGTTTCGAGGCACTGTTGTCGTGGTTACGTCCCCGGTGTGTATGCTTGGCGATATACTGCCTGGCTAGCATGACCACCGAAACACGACATGATAAGGTCATTTATGTTAAAAATCGTTGGATTTTTTTGACATATGTCACGAAGACACGGACGGGACGTGCACGGGGCTTTTTGTACGAGAGAGACGCCGTCCCCATCCCATCCGGGGAATTTTCCCGTTACGTATGGAGACCTTAAATATTGCCTCAAACACCTTATTTATCGCTTTGAGCTCTCTCCAATGATTTTTGACAGTTCAACGCGATAAATGGCTTGGCTTTATCATATCGTGTTTCGGTGGTCATGCTAGCCGGGCTGGTGTGTATAAGCATAGTGACGCGCGATTTCTCGATCAGGCCGGAGGAAAATGCGAGCACTGAGAAGCCGCGCTCGATTCACGTGATGGAGGCATCTTCTGCGGATCCGGCTGGCTCCATATACGGCGTCGCCATCATAGCCGCCGTGGGCACTGCACTGACCTTGGCTATTGGTGGACTGGCGTTTGGGTGGTACACGTGAGTAGACACATGGTTATTATTTGAGTCTTTGGCTTAAGAATGTTAGAAACAATATGATACAGAAAAATAAATCGGAAAAATTTCGTAAAATTATTTTCCGTTTGGACGCCGCCGCCCGAATAGCGGAGGATGCGATTCTGGAAAATAAATTATACGAAATTTCTCTGACTTCACTCTCTGTCTACACTTGATGGTTCAATGGTTATCGGGCTCTATCATCATCACCATCCCTATAATGTTCCAATGGGAGAATATGGGCCAGGATGGTCCACCAGCTACGCTAAACCATTACATGTAATATGAATTTTAATTGATTTGATTGATTTGCTATTGCAATGAAATGTTTTACTTTTATGATGTGTTTATTATGCAGTATCGCTTATTTTAAGAACAACAACAAATCAGAAATGGATTGATATAGCACATTAGCGCTTTATGAAGGCATTTCGGATTTGTTGCTTGATCTCACAAGTGCGAGCCATATTAATATTATTCATAGTCTTTTTACTTTAAGTGTTAGTTTCACAATCGACAAGTAAGTTCTAAGTAGCTTACTTGCAGTTCAATTGTAATATATTTCATAATACAACTGCCAAATTGATGTGCGAAGTAGTAGCTACTTGGCACGTACTTGTCGATTGTGAAACGGGCCCTTAGTTTTAGTTTATAAGCTTGGGCAGAATCACCTGACAAAGGTGTCAAGTTAAAAATGAATTTTATAAGATTATAAGTGTTTAATATTGCCTTAGGCATAAAATCATCATCTATCATTTTTATAATCATCTTGTATTGTATTATTTACCATTAGAATTAATATTTACGTACTACATGTTCCAAAATAAACGTAGGTACTCAAAGCTCCGTAAACTTTTGGAGACTGCAAAACCAATGTGGCAATTTTGATGTGAATTTTAAACAGCATTACTAAAGTTAATATTATTATTATTATGGTATTGTTTATTATTTTGATTTCTCCAAAAAAGGGGAGGTAAAGAGGTCTACTGTCATTTCAGTTGTTTTGTCTGCTTTCAAAGAAATGCGCCATTCTCGTAGCCCGACGAATTGTATACTCTAAATAATATATAATATTATGCCAATCAAAATCAATAAAATCAAAAAAAAAATTGCATTTTTTTTTATTTCAATAAAATTTGCGATAAAATAATAATGTATTGTGCTTAATAATAAAATTCTAAAATATTGTATAAAAATAAAGCCAGCAACAAAGGATACCATTGCAAAAAATACTTACCAATCAAATGGTACAAAGGTAATAAAAGCCCACAATAATCCTATTAGATTTCAATAAACTAACATAGCAATAACTCACAAATTGCTTACAATAAATAGATTATATCTAATTCAGTTCTCAAAAGACCACCAACGTAATTAGGGTTTGTCTCAGACAAAAACAATGCTTACTCACTGTAGTGCCATATTTCCCCGATTGTATTTGCTACCCTATGTTACATGGAGTTAGGTGAATCAAAACACCACCTAAAACGGTGTTCACTATACAATCGCATCGTTAGAACTAGTGACCTAAGTATTTTTTTAAATCAATCCATATTATTAAACCAACATTACCTGCATAGAGAACATTCATTACACTATCCTACCCTCTACATCTTTCCAGACTCTTGGGTACAATTTATACATCTAAGCTTGATGATTAATAATATCCAACAAAATATCTACTTTTGAGATAAGAAGGTAGTCCAATTTAATTGTAACGGTGCGTTATAGTTTGGTATTAACAAGACAGTTTCGCATCACAGTAATTCTGTTTGTGTGCGCCCGTCGCTTCTGAATTATCAAGTTAATTAATAGGGAGCAAGGCCTGGTGGCAGCAATATTGATAATAGGAACTAATCCTGGGAGTTATGTCAGCACATAGGTACAGTTTCTGCCGACGGCAAGATAGTGACAGCGATATTTATAATTCCAGTGCACAGCCCCCCTAGCCAAGTGACAAATCTATGGAACGCATAGAATACAAATGTATGAAACTAACGTATTACAGAGAAAACAATATGTTAGATAAGCCAGTTGGCTAGGCCCTCAGAATAGGAACAGGAAAAGGCCGAACCAATAGATTTAGGGCTTTTTACCCATGTGAATGTGAAGCCACGCAACAGCTTTATCTGGGAACAATAGATACAGAGACAAGCCAGGCACAATAGAAGCCATTGTGTCGAAGTGACGTATCGCAGCCTCTTCAACGTAGTGAACTATGTGTCATGTGGGTAGATTGAGAAGATACGAAGTCGGGTAGATTTTAAATGTCGCACACTTAGATAAAGACTACCAGAAATAATCCAAAATGGGGTTTTGCAATTATTTTAATCTGCGCTGAAAATTATCACCAAACCAAAGACGTCTGGGTAAACGCTGTAGATGGCGCTGTGATAGAAGGCAAAGGCGGCAAACAAGCAACGTAAAGTCAATGCAATAAAATTAAATGTAATATCGTTGAAATCATTACGCTGAGATTTAAATTCAACAAAAAGGTGACTGTACTTCTCTCGCTCTTATTGCAGTGAGAAACGCACTCACACGTCTACCAGATTATACGTCTAACCAGATATATCAGGGATTACAAGGATTCTTATCTTTAAGATCGATTCCTTGTGATTCCTAATTTTGCAAAAAAAAATCTTAGAGTAGTGATATAAAGTCTACATTGCAACATTATTGCCACTTCTATTGCATCGACTTTAGCTTATTATTTTCGTCTTCAGACAAATTTATGCCGATGCTATTATAAAAGAATACAATATTAATTTTTCTATCTAACCCCAGAAAGTCATCCATATATTGTAAACTAATTTTAAATACCGTTACAATTTAATTAGCAGTACTTACAGCTTCGTTAGGCTAATATTAGCTAGCACACTACAAGTGACATTACAGGCGGCTTTCAGGATGTCAGCTACCGTTTAACCAATCAATTATTTCGGTGCAAATTCATACCTCGCACTGACAAGCCAATTATTCGTCTTGGCGCCTGTGACGTAGCACTCTGTTCCACAAATTAACTCTGTCAAAGACAAAGCCTGTCCGCCAAACTCTGGGCAGTTGAGCTAAACGGGTGCAGTGTTGCAAATTGAATTATAACATTACAAGGCTACACTGTGTACCTAATTGTTAGTAGGAGCCGTGGCCTAATTAACTTCTCTGAATAGAACATTCGCTCAGTTTTTTTATAAATAGTTTATGGTTTTGGTTGCAAGACCGTTTAAGCCTGTTTCTTAACTTAGTTTTCACTTTTTGATTCATTCATCAATAAAATACAAATGTGTAGGAGTTTTTTGTGTAGTTTTATTATATCGCACACCTGGACAGAGGTTTTGTTTGCTCAAATAGAAAAATATGCTTAATGGCTCTCAGAAGCGTATTTATGGTTTTATTTATTTAGGGATTTATAATAATACGGATAATCCACCAATGAGCTTCGACATATAAAAGTGATTTCTAATAATGTTTACATTAGGAGGACTTTCCTTTAGGTATCTTTAGGCATCAGACTGTATACCCTAATGTAGGTTATAAGTGACTTTATAAGGTCAGCTACGTCGTATAATGCAGCAATTTAACCATACGATGGCAACAATGCGTGAACGATACCTTTATCGGCAGTAAATCACGACCTTAATGACAGGGGAATAAAGTGCATGAAAATAATGCAAACGCAAATAGAAGTTGACAAGCGGTTTCCCGTTAGCACTCAACGGGATTTGATTGCTTGAACGGCTGAAGAGCCCTCTTAGCGTGTGCCTGTCGGAAAATAGAGCAAATGAGCAATGACCGATATTATTACCATTACATGACAGCTGTCATAATCGTTAGCAGTTTTATTCCCCCACTGCTCGGCTGCAGGCTTAAAAACTTTGCGCCCATGTAACAGAAATAACACACTAACTGCTTTTATAATATATAGGTACTTATCACTTTGAACTGTCAAAAATGCAATAATTTTTGGAAGTTCAACGCGATAAATGGCTATATCATATCGTGTTTCGGTTATATTATCATGCTAGCCGGGCAGTATTAACGATCCGGCATACCTGTCATTCGTGATTTCGCGTCATTTGTGATTGGGTTTCTTTCATTTAATAGCATGTCGAAGAAGGCCAAGGCCGCCGCCGAAGTGGACTACCCGGCTTATGGGGTGACGGGCCCTACTGTGGACATGTCTGGCGACCGCAAGCTGGCTCACTCCGCCCACGTGTACCACTACCAGCACCAGAAGCAGCAGATCATCGCTATGGAGAGGTAATAGTATAGTATTTATTTGAAAAAAAAAGGTAAGATGAGATCCCGCGTTCAAATCGCTACAGGCGTTTCGTCGTCACCCAATACAGAGCTGCGGCTGCGTGTGATCGTGTTTTATTTGTTTAAACAATCAGCCTGTGAAAACCCGGCTTTATTATGCAGATCCCATTAATAGCAGAAGCGATATGAATTTATTATTTTTAATCGAAAGTAGTTGGTGGACTCCATAAGCGAAGACAATGTGCTGGCTAAATAAGAGTATTAATAATAATAATGATAGGGTTCAATTCTGACTGCCCTAAACTAAAAGTTTTCTTTACAAGCTCTGGCTACCTTACTTACAAGATCTCAACACTACATCGTGTGCTATTTTTTCTTCTTCTTCTGCTTTATCGACATGCTTGCTATTTCGACATTATGTTAATATTAGGCAATCTCCCTGGCACAGCAGACGTTATTTTTTTTGCTCACAGACCAGCATGGTTAATGACCATTATCATAGATTCATACATAATCCAAACGTATTTAAGAAGGCAAATATATAACGTAGGTTAGGTTAACCCGATGCTGCATCTAACATTTTGGTAAGCCGAACTAGGCTTTTACAATTCAAAAAGCTTTAAAAAGAAAACATAATTGGAATTATTTTTGTTTTGCAAATACTAGTCGTTTTGTAGCCGACAAAAACTAATTGATTGACAATAATCCCAAAACAAATCGCAAACATTCACAGGGAAATGCGCCCAGTTATTGTATCCATGTGTCAGTTATACAAACAAAGGCCGCTTTGTTTTCCAAAACTAGCCCAATTTTCCTCTTTCCCGTTAACTGTTTTGAGCGTTGGAAGCTCCGTGAATATGAATCAATGCAGTGATGGTTCCGAGGCTGAAACATGATTGGACTGAGAGACACTGATTAATTAAACTTCAATCAATATTAATTGGATCATTAATAAATCAACTCGTTTGCAAGCCTTTTTGCGTTACAGGGGAATTATTATATATGTATAGCCATATTACTTATTATATTAATACATTTTAGCAGTACGGATAATGTGGCGATCCCAATCAATCATAGGTCTCTAGATAACGCTCTAATAATCTAATAAAACAAAAATTACAAACTATATATTCTAAATATAAGGCATTAAAGACTTATTTACCGAGATTTTTTCTGATTTGGATCTCTTTTACATTCAAGAAATGATGTAGTGTTTGCCATCACTTTTCTATACACTATAATTCATCACAAGCGCCTTTTCGGTGTTATGTACGATATAAATAATAAGGGAGTGGATGGCTTGCAAGAAATATTCCCTGCCCTCATAAACTGGGAATAGGGCAGGGAGAGATGATGATAATAAATTGTTTGTAACGTAGTCTTAAGACATATTTACTCCCACAGAAGATAGATACAGAATCACAGCAAGTGTAGTGCATAGCAACTTATTTATTAATACTAAACTTGAATAAAAATTAAGGGTTTTTTGAATAAATTGACCTTACACAAAACAACCAGTGTCTTATCACGAGTCACCTCATCTGAGTCCCTTGTTAACCAAACCAAAACAAAGCTTTCGCCCTTTGTTAATCAGAAGGTATTTTTTATAAATAAGCAAACAGATACGCACTTAAAATCTATCGCTATACAAATAGGCACGTTGAACGCAAAGCGAATACCTTTTTAAAAAAACAACATTTCTTGGAATGATAATATTCAATTTACTGTCTGTTGTGTTTCAATAAATAATCAAGAGGAGAGGTGAAAGGAGCGCCTTTTGACGCAATAGCTGCCCCCGTAGCACGGGACGTGGACACATCTCCTCGGGGGAAAGAAAATCTTATCCTCTCGCTCTAAGTCCCACTAAATCCCGCGACAAAACACTATCAAGTGGTGGAGAGAGACTTGTCCAGCCCGCTGTGGCCGCGAGAGGAACTCCGTTAAATCTAGACAGCTAATAATAAACCAGTCTAAGAAAAATTCAATCAGTTTTCATCGTGACCTGGAAAAGCAGAAAAGCTGGTTATTACATTTCCTAATTCAAAAAATTTATTGGAATCTATTTAAAATGTTATATGTTACAAAATGACGGGAGTTTTTTGAACAGTCGTTGTTTAAATATTTTTTTACTTTAAGATTGGCACTTTAGGAGAATATTTAAAAGAAGATAAAGAATATTTCAAGTGAAACCATTTCTTTAATGTGTACGTTGTTATATTTTATATAATGACCTGCTATTTTTTAATTTTAAACAGTCGTTGCGTTGCTTAAATCTTTATGATCAGCATTTTAATTCGATAGCAAAATCAATCTGTAGAAGAATATATCAATTGAAACTATTTATTCGTAGACGTGGTGTTCAATAGAATATAATTGTCACCGCTCCTAATCTCTCCCGCGGGTGTCGTACAAAACAGCTTAAGCTTAAAGTGATTAGGAATAGGCAGCGGCCTTCTTGTTATACTACCTACCAATACATTGCAAAATACGTGCCCGATACGTACATAGTTGGCGAAATGTGGAAACATCTCTGCCTACTATCTACGGAGTTATATAGAGTGCAAATGTTAGTCTTTTTAGTGTAATGTGTACGTACGTAAAATTTTAATGCCTCATTGATTTTCGTAATATGATGACTCTATGGACTCGTGTACTTGCTTTTATTTGGGCTTAAATGTGCTTACATTTGGTTACATAAGTATGGTTACATATTGAAACGCTTTTTAGCATCACTACCGTATGAATGGATTTGTGGAGCACATCATAACAATGAAGATCAGAGATAGCCCTTTATCTAGAGCACAGAATTACGTGGAAACAATCACATACTTCAAGTTCCTTTTTCTACATTGTATTCCTCTCTCTTCCTGGACAGCTCTCTCGTTCAGTCGCCAAACTGACCTTTCCAAACCGTAACTATTTATTTACGCCATATTTTATCCCCTTCGCAATATCTTCATCTTAAAATCTTGCCGTAGCATCAAAAATACGTAGCACCGTCATCATGAAAATTTCAGAATGTTCAGATGTGAAATTTGAATAAAAGTTATCGCCGTAGCGGTAGTAAAACCGTATTTAGGGACACCAAATGCAGCAAATATAAAAATGATTTTACGATACGTTCCCGCGTCGCCTGGGATCCTTGTGGCAATAATAATATGTTGCTTCATCACGTAGGTACAGCGATACGATTGCTTCTTTGATAAGAAAATGTTTCAAAATACTATGTGGTACCGTATCCGAAATTATCACGTAATTTATAATATGGAACACTGAAGTCATTAGGATTCTAGTGCTCTAATAGATACTGTATATGAAATAGATCTACCAAATATGGTGTATATTTATTTTAAAAATTTCATAAAAATCGGTCAGGCCGTTTCGGACTAATTAGATAACAAACACTGCGACATGAGATTTTTATCATATATATATTATGCCATATATATTAGATTATGCCGCTGAGGATCGGTAAATCGGCAGTAGCATACTTTGTGTACAATTTACTTAGCAATACAACAATTGATTCAGTATTCTATATACATAATATGTCTACAACAATTCAGAACTATACAGTGTATATTGTATTGAGAACCGAGAAAGGAGTAACTATACCTGTATACAACATTAATGTTGTCCACCCAACAGCATCTCCATCGCATCTCCTGGCGTCCCGCTGCTCTAAATAGATAAAGATAAAGTTCAAATTGGAACACAAAATTCAGCCACAATTTACGTGGAAGGCGCACTGCCGCAAAGTTGCACGGACAGCAGAATCCTTTACTATTCCAAAGCAATTTACGTCTGAATATCAAGCGTTTAGATAAGACGAGTTAGATTCAGCTTCCAGAGAAATTCAAATGTGAGAGTTGCAGTCGTAACTTTCAGTTTAGTCCCCGGTGCTATCCTGCAAATAAGTCCAGTTATTGTTCCACTTAGAGAGTGCTGATACTGCGAACCAACTCGGCATATTCTAAGGCTGCGATTGCCAAAGTGATCGATACTTTATCAGCTATTTTGTCTGGAGGTTTGCCCACTGGAATCAGATCTCGACGTTCCGGGTTCGATCCCCATAGTCTTGGTTGGCCGGATTGCAGAGGACGCGGGTTTATTTCCCGAATTTTTTAACTACAATTATCTAAGTATAAGGAATACTGTTGTGAGCCATTTATATTCGGGAGAAATAATCCACAATCGTTTAAACTGCTTAAAGCGGGGTTATCATGTTTTACGTTATTGCTAATTACCGAAGGACGCAATATAGGATTATAACTTTCTACCTGCTTCTCCCTCAAGGGAGCAAAAGATAGGGCGAATGGAAATATGATTATAGATACATTATGACATTGATTTTGCTTTAGGCAGATTAATAGCTCTTAGCCTCCTTTGGTTTTTAGTAAAGGTATTTTGACACAATCTCCCAAAGGAATAGTCATCAGTTAAGCTGATGGGTATTATAACACAAGTTAAGAAATTTATTTTATTCACGACCGTCAGCCCATTATGGGTTTATTTCCTTCACGCTTTCATTTCTACATCATATTTGTATGCCCCATATAAATCCGTGCCATGGAGACACATAGCATCTTCTCTACTTATTACCTCTTTCTACTTGCTACGATCCTTATAAACTTTCTTTCGTTTTATCTAATCACGTCAATGCCCTCATAGACACTCCTCGGGTTATTGGTTCCCTAGACCTGACCTTTTTCTAACGGACTTTCAATTTGATTGCCTAGGCGATCCCGTACCTATTCTTTATCTACCTACGACATAATAAGCTCTCGTTGTCAGTCTCCTCACATTCACTTAGCACACTATTATTATTCCTGTCACTACTTTCAAAGGACACCTTTCTTTTTACGTCATTAACATCATCTATCGCCCAACCCGATCCAAGTCACGGTTCTTCCTCGGTATCTTCATCTTCACCGTTTTTGACGTGAGTACAGTTGCCAGAAGCGTGGTATTGGGGACTATATCCTCTTAATTCAGTTGGTGGCGATATATAATATTTTTCCTAGCTTCCTTTTTGTCTTCGAATAAATACCTCGCCGGCCATGTCTTTACTCTCCCACCTGTAGTATCTAATTCCCTCCAATGTAAATAAAGGTATCTTACTATGATGTGATAAGAGATATAATATTTTAGGGCCGGTTTGGTCGTATGGACAGATCGTTGGCTATCGGCTTAGAGGTACGAAACCTGCTAAATCAAGTCTTTATGATGAAAACAGACATTTTTGAGTCATGATTATTTATACGTGTATGTAGTATTATATTGAATATTTTTAAACTACTTCTACAATTTGTCCGTCATCTAGTACTTATCCATAACACAAGCGATTTTGTTACTTATTCTGAGCTAGATGCACTAAAAATTATTTAATATATTGTATACTTTTTACATAGGGAACCGTTTGCTTACTAGATAACTAAACGCCACAAGATTAACGGAGACGACTCTGTACGTGCTTTTGTCTTCATAAACCAGATTCATTTATCCGCGGCTCTAGTTTCATCTGAACAAATATACGCTCGCGGAGAATAAATTTAAGCTGCGTCCCTTTGTCTAGAACGTTGTAACCTCCGTTTGTTAAATTTTATTTGGGCTAGCTGTTAACGTATTACTTTTTTCAACTCTTTCAGGGGTAACTAAGTAATGCCACGTAGTCGAAATTAACATTGTGACTTGTCACGTGACGCGTGGCAACTGAAATAACAAAATCACCACTGTAATCAAAGGGAGGTATCTAACTCAAAAAAAATATTTTATAGTTCTTTTTTTTATGGCACCTAATTGAATATAATGTTATTAGACGGACTGATTATTAGATAAGATACATTAATAAAATTTCTTAGTAGCATATTTAAGTTTCGTGTATAAACCTGTAAATATCTAAATTTTGGTGTAGATTTTGATATGTGCGATTATTTTTGATGGTACTAATGTCGTTCGTTCAATATGGTAACCCGACTACATAAATGTATCGATTTTGGGAGATCACTATTCCATGTCCGCCGTTACCACATCCAAGCGCTTTTCATTCGTTACACTGTTTTACAATAAATAATTCCACTTGACTCGTGGTAATGTTGTGTTATCCTTGTTTGTTCAACTGGAAGGAACACTGTTGGAAATAATTTAAATGCAATGCCAAGTCCCGATTCGCAAACTTAAACCGTTCAAACTTAACCTCTTTAACTGGTTATAACTTCTAGTAAAAGCAGGGAGACATAAGAGCTCTCTGGTCTGCTTCTTGGAAACAAAGCGACTCCTACCATTGTTTTAAAACAATTATCTCGTCAGTGGTTTTAGAGGCACTTTGTCGGAAACAGACTGTTTTAGGTGACGAGGAATGTAATTCAGTGGATCACCAACATAGACTTTAATTCTCACCAGACGCTCTTATTCTTACTTAAATTTTTTGGTGAGTATTTAGCCTTTTTGGGGAGCATATAAATATTTTGTTTGGTTAGTATGGTCACCATTTAAATATTAGACTAAGGACCTGTTTCACAATCGACAAGTAAGTTCGAAGTAGCTTACTTTGTAGTTCAATTGACATATATTTCATATTACAACTGTCAAATGATCTGCGAAGTAAGCTACTTCGGTTGTGAAACAGGCCCTTAGGACCTGTTTCACAATCGATAAGTAAGTTCGAAGTAGCTTACTTTGCAGATCAATTGACATATATTTAATATTACAACTGTCAAATGATCTACGAAGCAAGCTACTTAGAACTTAATTGTCGATGGAGAAGTAAGTTCTAAATAGCTTACTTGGGAGATCATTTGGTCGTTGAAATTTATGTCAATTGAACTGCCAAGTAAGCTACCCAGAACTTACTTGTCGATTGTGAAATAGGCCCATAATCTATTGAATTATTAGGTTCTTTCGCGTCACTTAAGCTGATTACAATATTTAGTAGTAGTGGTAGTGGAAGTATAATAAAAAAGTCAACCCTCTTTTACTTATAAACGCAATGGCTATTTTAGTCTTACAATTTCTTAATCACTTAATATAATTCCTACTAAGAATGTAGTAAAGTACACCAAATTTATATAAAGTTATTGAGATTTTTCTAGAGACTTAACAAAAATTCCCTTTATATCATTTAAGTTGATAAAGGGAAAATTTTCTTTTCTTTAGGTTAATTACACATTTATATGTAAATTTTCATTAATTTTATGGGTTAAAACAGTGATGAGGAATGGGCAGCAGCGTTCTTCTTCTACCACCTAGCAATATACTGCGATTTTCGTGCCCGATAAATGACCTAAGGCTCGCCACCTATATGGTACCTAACATAATTGGCGAGACGACGTCGGTGCTAATTCACCTCTGCCTCTCTATGTAGGCGTGATTTATGTATGTATGTATGATATTTTGGAGAAGAAGCTTATAGCGGTCGTACAGCCTTAAACGGGCACTGTTTTACATAAAGCTATTAGCATATACCCAAGGTATAGTTCAAAATATAAAGAAACTGAGCAACTGAAATTGGCTGCCATTTCGGACATATTCTTTATACATACATACATACATAAATCACGCCTATATCCCCGAAGGGGTAGGCAGAGGTGAACAAGCACCCACGTTTCGCCAATTATGTTAGGTCCCATGTAATAGGTGGCATTTATCGGGCTCAAAAGTCGCAGTATATTGCTAGGTTGATAAGTGGCGGTATAAGAGGAACGCTGCTGCCCATTCCTCATCACTGATTTGTCCTTAGTCGCTTTGTACGACACCCACGGGAGAGATTTGGGGTGGTGACAATTGTATTCTACTCTGCCGTCACCACACGGCGGCACACAGTCTTTATACGGGACTGGTATATAAGAGGTTGCCCGTTTAAACCCATCTGACTTCAATATGTTTCTATCACCTGACTCTTCGTACTATTCGGGCCCATTGTCACTTGTACCCTTTTGACGATCAGGAACGACCTGGAACAGCGCAACGGCTCCATCTCCGACCCTGAGTCCGAGGAAGAGAACGAGGAGGGCGACTACACCGTCTACGAGTGCCCCGGCTTCGCTACCGTAAGTTCAATGTTGGACGTTAGAGGACCAGGGGACCTACCGCCTAACTCAATTACTAAAGGAAAAGCTACAGTTTATGACGTCATGCTGCCATTTCGCACCAAATGTACCTAAACTATTAGCGATAGCTTTGAACCAATGATCACCGAATGAATTCAGGATGGCTGCTATAGCCGTAAGCAGCGCATTGCTCTAAAGCGGTAGGCCCCCAGTTTTGTCGAATGGTCTGATCGGCTCTCTGTCAAAGAGGTTAGACGGCCAGTTTGTTCAAATGGTCAGGTCAGACCGCTGGCTAACGTTTAAGAGGTCCCGGTTTCGAATCCTGTTCCTGTACGACAGGGCAAATGTTTGACCTATGCCAAGAGGGGTCGTAGAGCCTGTCGTAGAGCAACCCTCTAATAAATGCTCGAATGCAAAGATCAAGAATCCACCAAGGATTTCACTTTAGAAAACCCGGTATATGCTGTAAAGGACCATCGACCATCATCACCTACGTCCTTAAAAACAAAGTGTGGTGTATATTTTAAATTACTTAGTATTTATTATGTGTCATGTCAAAATTTGCCCGTCGTCTAGTAGGTATCCGTAATACAAGTGCTGGTGCTACTAAAAAAAAAACGTTAAAAAAGTTAGTGTAAGAAATATTTAATACTGAACTCAAAAAACTTGTTGCCAAAATATTTTTATCACTAGCTCCTCCGTGCTTCGGAAGGCACGTCAAGCCTTTGGTCCCGGCTGTATCTGCAGCCTTCATTACCCACTAATCCGAACTGGGCCAGCGTGGTGTATTACAGCCCATTCTTCCTTTATTCTTTCATCCATAGAGAAGACCTGTGCCCCAGCAGGGAGGACATTAAAGAGCTGGTGATGATAATTCTATAAATGCTGGAAAAAATATTACAATGTGTATAATTAGGACCGTGCCACATTTTTGAAACGCGACGCGACTCCAAGTGTAGACACAGTTGACGCGTCGGATGTAGGATCGTAGTGTGTTTCTGGTCATAGAAAACCAATACATTTGATTCGACTAACATACATTGGGTCGCGTCTTCTTTTGAAAATGTGTTTCTAGCTGATTCTAGACCTGGGGGCCTACCGCCTAACTCGATTGCTAAAGCAACAGCTATAGTTTATGACGTCATGTTGTAATTTCGCACCAAATGTACCTAAACTATCAGCGAAAGCTTTGAACGAATGATCACCGAATGATTTTGTATGAATTTGGAAGTAAATCCGTACCACCTAAACATTCAAGATGGTTGCTAGCTAAATTGATAGCCGTAAGCAATGCATTGCTTTAAAGCTATCATCGGCAATCGAGTTAGGCGGTAGGCCCCCTGATCAATCAGAGCACGTGATGTTTCAAAGATACGCTTCTTCCTCAGACCGGTGACATGGAGGTGAAGAACCCGCTGTTCTCTGAGGACCCAACCCCCGCGACCCCCGGCAAGTGCGAGATCGTGAAGCCCCAGCCCAAGGATTAACTGCCTCGCGAGCCGCCCATCGCACTCCAGGCCTGGCGTCTTATCCTCATCGTCATCGTCAAAGTCATTTCCTTCTTCTTCCCTTTAGTCAGCATCAGAGGTTAGCATCGCTCGGTCACAGATTATCCTGTCGCTAGTCGATCTTCAGCGCGATAGTCCTATCTATCTATTCTCTACCTATCTATGTATTTATCTATCTAATCCATCTAGTCCTGTCTATCTCTGTTGACTGCTGTATCCTTTCGTAGGCCTTGTTTGCTTAAAGCCCGCTCAGCAAAGCTACCTAATCTGTTGGCCTAAAGGCCTTTACAGCATCAACCAGATTTTTTGTGGAACGCGAAGACCTTGTCCTCAAGCCTTGCAGTTGAGCCCTCCCTGTGAGGGTACCTCCACAGCAGAGGACCCCCATGGGGGGACGGCATCTCCCACGGAGATGTACTACCGCGGAGAGCCTCACAAGGCGTCCCAGTCGGAGCTTGGTTCGGCAGGCCTGAGCGTGCCTCTAAAGGCGCGGAACTCGGCTCAGGCTTACCGTGTAGTGGGGACCAAAAAGGGTTGGTGTCAGGCAGAGGCTGTTAAACCTAAGCCAAAACCTTGAGCAGTATGGATTGGCATATAATCATTCCAAGAATGTTATCTCCGTTCACCGTCTCTTCGTCCGTTCATCTTCTCGTTCCGTCTCTTTTCTATACATTCATTCAGCACCTTTCTAGAGTGAAGAATGAAATGAATTAAAAGGGAGTGGATGGCTTGATGACGTCTAATCGATATGAATGGAAGAGAAAACGTCCCTAGTTAGACTGGGACCAGCCAGGGCAGGGAGAAGAATTTTGTTTACTGAAACAAATAGGGCCTCCGTTAACTTTCGAGGATGCTTCAACACCAACCTCTATGCTAATAAGTTATTTTTATATGTATAGTGTTCATTGTTTTTCGAATTCTGTCATCTCATCGCGCTGACCGTGTTTAATTTTAGACTGTATCTAAAATTAAACTCGGAATTTAGTTTCACAAAGCACACTCACGCGCTGCATCATCTGTCGCACGTGTTTGTTTTTTCTCATTAAAATGTATACACTCGAACATATTTGTACATTGAAAAATTATAGAACCCTTAACATCACTTGGTAACTGTTGTAGTACGGTCAGCCAAGAAAGCGGTGCAAAATTACAAAAGGGTTCACACTAGCTGACAACTGTGACAGAACGTCAATATCATAAGTTAGCAATGTTGTCAGAATAAGGTGCAAGCAAAACAAATCTTTATTGTTGTATAAACTGCAAGCGATTTTAGCCTTAGGGTGGTACACCACTTTCTTGGCCGACCGTACTAGGGTGAAGCATTTCACCTATTTAGCACCTGATCACGATTTCCCATTACGCTACCACCATTATTTAATCACCTTCCCCCTTATTATAAAACATTGACTTAAGTTAGTCATGGTTTAAAATTGAAGCTAACTCTGTCTTTCATTCAGCAAATATAATTGACAACATCAGTTTTAAGCTATGACTAAATTTAGTCCTTGTTTTATAATAAGGCGGTTTAAGTCCAGCTAGTCAGGTAACGTGTACGTTGGCGGCGTAAGGATAAGACAGACAACAGTCTGTTGGCTCGTCATCTCCTTTAAAAAACGTTCGTTGAAATGATACTACAACAAATCAATAATGACAATGGAAACACGATATCTGCCGAAGAGCACGCGGAAGGAACAGCAGACAATGCTGATTCCCGATTAATTCAAACCGTGCATGGTTCCGCGCCATGTAAACATAAGCAAATTAAAAATTAACAAAAAAATCTGTAGCCTAATAATTTCCTCTTGGAAACTTAATATTCTGGAACCGGTGTTAGGGTAAACGCGCCGCGACACACAACTACAAAAACTTTAACGACAGGCTTGTTGGGAGAGGATGTAAATTCTGTTCAGTTCAGCAAAAACCCGTATTAAAATGTCCGGCCTAAAGTAGTTTAGCTGAGAGCCTTCTAAAGTGGATGTTAGGTATCTCGTTTAAAAGGTGTCTAATCACCCAGATATGCCGCCCGTGAGTTTTCACAGTTATCAATAATTAGTTCAGATGTGGTATTTGAAAATTTACGACCGTATCGGCTCTTGTTTTTTAAGAGCTTGTACACTAAACTGCGAATTGGCGCGATGCGAATTCGCAACGCAGAAAACGACAACGTAAAATTACTGCGATGCGATTTGGTGCGGCAAAACAAAGAAGAATGAAATTGAAGGAATGCCAGACGCGAATCAATTCGCAAGTTCTTGCGATGCGTGATGGGAGCTCGTAGAGTTTTACGATGTAACGTCGCATCGCAGTCTTGTGTACAAGCCCCGACCCACTGCATTTGAAATCTTCTGTCTCACACACAGATATAACAATATAAGGTCTCACATAAAATAATTACTTTCCCAACATTAATGGAAGGTACAAAAGTTTTGACGTGAAACGAAGAATTTACGTTAGGGTGAGCCCAACACAACTTTGCAACTTTTAATTTGAAATGTGAAGAGCCTCCGTGATTTCATAAATTTGGACAGACTGTATGCATTCATAATAAATAATTCTGAACAATATTACATTGTGTTTAGCAGTTTGATTGAAAAATTTACAATATATCGCATATTTTATGACGTCTGCGGCTTCTTGTGAGACGAAAAGTGTAATGGAATAATGCTGGCGAAGACAAGATTTACATTTTAAATTTTCCATTATCCAGAACCTTTACATCGACCCTTTTTAAGATATTATTTTGCCTCCTTTTACCTATAATGGCTATGTGGATCAGGTTAATAATACAGCTGGTTCTCACTGTCTGTGCGTATAAGCGAGCTAGGGATAGTGAACATTCAACACAAACAATCATCTCTTCTCGATTCTTCTCGTCTTGCGTTTCCTTAATGTGCCCGTTGATGCACTACTAGCAATGTAGTTACAGGCTGTAGGCAGTTGTAACGTAGATGAACTTGGAAGGACGTAAAAAGAGAGGAAGACAAAAGAAGAGATTGATGAACTATTCGATTTTAATTTCAACATTATATAAATGTTAGAAAAATTAGTAAAAAGATTTTGGTGGTTAATTTCGATAAATTATGGTCTTGATGCGGGAAGCGGACATGGGTTCGATTCCCGCATCAAGACCATAATTTTTCGTAATTCTTTTTTTAACCACCAAAATCTTTGTATGAGATTGATGGATTGTAGAGGAGGATATCATAGCGAGAGGAGTGGGTGAGAAATTGGTAAAGGATATCCTTTACCAATTTAGAAAGAAGCAGACATGTTGTGCCGATCCCGCCTAGAGCGGCAGAAAGAAGAAGATGTAGGCAGTATGGCAGTATCAGAGCGAGCGTAGAGCTGTTAAGAAAATGACACAAGTAGAAATAAACAAAAGACGTGGTGGGTTGAAGTGATTACTGTTTGCATTGGCTTGCGCAGGCCGTCTCGCTTACATCACTTCTAGTCATAGAGAGGGAGAGAGATAGCTACCTCCGTTCACCTGATGCACTGCCATTCTTAGTAAAAGAGGGCAAAATACTTAGCAGTGTCAGGCCGGCGGGGTTAAAATGTAAGCCGATTGCTATTGCTTTCGTCTACCTGTCACTCTCACACTTTGCTATTATGCTCAAGGAGTGAGAATGACGGGTATATGAAAGCATTGCAATCGACTTACATAATAACGGCGCGGGCCAAGGGTTCTTAGTAAATTTAAATTGTAACTTCGCCAGTTATATTTTCTGAATGAAATGCCTTTTCTCGTATTCAGCCGCAGGGTTGATAAAATAAGCAGCAGTTTAATTGTCAACCAAATTGCTACCTCAGCAATTGTTCGCGGGGATTTTTGTGAAAACTGTACTGAGCATATAAATAGCAAATAGGTAGTATTTTTAAGAATTAGTCCAATCATAGAAAGCTTGCAGTCTAGTCCAATTTTAAGAGTTACGTAAGTTTCGAAGAATAATCTCTTTATATTTCATGTTTTAAGCTGAAAATTCGAAGTAAACTCCAATTTTAGTATCTTACATTTTTGACCAAAGTTTCAACAACTGGTGATCAATTTTTTGAATAAAAAAATAAATTTCTACCAATAATACAATGAATTTAGAAACCAATAAATAAGTAACGATCGAAAGTTTTCGAAACAAGTAACTATTTATCCAAAGTCTCAATTGGAAAGCTACAAATTATAAAGTATCGCGGTGGCATACATCATGGTGATTCAGACACCGTTCATTATCAGGGATCTGATTTCACATTAGGACGACTCGTCAACGATGGTCCTCTACCATCAACATAGCTTTTCTAACAATTAGACCAAGGAAAACTAAAAAATAAGTGTGTCTTTTATATATATAATTTAATTTATTATTCTGACCAATTGCAATGTTTTATAAGGCCGTTTACTGACTATCAAAGTCTTGAATTTTAATTGATTATATACCTAATAACGATTTATAGACCTATAATATTTAAACGTATTAATTATCAACCTATATAGTATTACTTAAACTTACATAAAATATATTAGATCAATTTAAAATTTCTTATAATGTTTATTGTAATACATATCTTTTACAACTTTTACAGGCAGCTACGTATATTATGAATATTGAATGAGGCATTTATATCATACCAAAGATTTTTGTCCTAGAACGTATAGCATTCGATTCTGCTTAAGCTTGCATACTTTATTGCAGACATATCGTGTTGTATATCTGTATAGAATAATACAACAGCTGCCAGAACTTACATTTCGTATTGCTTATTGATATTACTCTACTGCAAAAGGTCTAATCTCTCATCGAAGTATTAACATTACGTGTAGTAGAAGGTAAATGCCACAGCCCGTTTCCAATGTAGACTCTCGTTAATTTAATATCGTCTTTATTAAGATAATCATGCCATAAATAATGCCGCGACACCTAACAGAAAGAACGGGCTATAGTAGATATAGGTAGTCAGTCCCGTCTGCCAGAGAGAATTAATTATATATTTCCATCAGGGAAAATCTAATGCTAAAACGTATTTGGCGTAGCTTCTATCTATTTAGGTCTTAGTAACGGTAACACTTCTTGAAAAGTAGGTAGAAATATAGTTATACCAACAAATGCATTCTAGTAAAAAAAAATAAAAAATCTCAATAAAAATATCATACATTTAGCTTCAATATCAAGCATGGTCCCTGATATACAATAACACATCACCCTAAATAATACTTTAAGAATAAGTAAAGAGTGACATTAGTAGAGGCACTGGTTAACTGATATGCAAATCGCACAATTAATATTAATTATTATACCAATGTAGTTTGTTGATGAAACACTTATTAGAATCATCGGGCAGCTAAAATAATCAGACTCTCATTTGTTTTGTAACATCTCAAGGACCTTGCTTCGATTCCTATAGCACAGTTCATAATGAAATTTTACTCTGATGTTTTTCGTCACATCAAGCAACTAGTAGACGTGTAAACCAAAACGCATATAGTATAATAAGTTGATTGTCAAAATAGTTGGTATATTATCTCTATTACGTCCAGATGAAATCTTTTCAACGTTCAGTTGGATAGGGCACATGTTGAAACAAGTAAAGTTTTACTAAGCAAACTTGCAACGGCCCACTAACACTGTAAAAATTTACGGACAAACGAAATTGAACCTTAACATGTGCCCGATTTTAAATTATTTTATGTAGCTAAAGAAATAATATGTATATATATATATTGTTACGGTATCATACGAAGGCCTGGTTTGACCGGGTCGTAGCGAATTATTTTTTGAGTGTTGTATTACAAATTGTCGTCACTGTTTTGTCCTTCTGTCAATTTACTTGACTGTCTCGCTGTGCCACGCCTAGTCTCACCAGTCACATCGTGTGGCAAACTGAACTACACTTGTGTTTATAGGACTGTGTGTAAAATTTTAACGTAGAAAAAGTATTTAACCGCATTAATGTTATTCGACTAAAAATGTTTAACGATTTCACTTAAATATACCAGTACCAATATAAGTAATGTAGTGTTTAATCGCAATCAAAATTTTAAATCTAATTAACGTTCAATTGTTCCATGGTAAATGTTAAGCGGACACTCTAATGGAAATTCCCTTTAGTTAGGACTGATCAGTGTAATATTAAAATATATATGTATACAAGCAAGTGGTATTCCTTATTTCTCCTACCAATCCAAACATCCTGCTATTTTATATAAGATTTCATTATCATCACCAGCTCAGCCCATCACCATCCCCACTGCTGGGGTACACGCCTTCCGTGTAGATAAAAGAGCATAGAGAGAATGGACCATAATCCACTACACTGGCCCAGTGTGGATTTTGACGGTGACATTTTGAATGTCAATTTAATTTAACGTTAATGGACCTAGAATGAGAGAAACATCGAAGAAACTATGGGTGAATTGTGTGAAAGATGGTTCGAGGAAGCCGTTGGCCGTGTGGTGACGGCAGAGTAGAATACAATTGTCACCACCCCAAACCATTCCCGTGGGTGTCGTAGAAGGCGACTAAGGATAAATCACTGATGAGGAATGGGCAGCAGCATTCCTCTTATACCTACCAACTAGCAAAGTATTGCGACTTTTGTGCCCGATAAATGGCAATAGGCTTGCCACTTATTACATGGGACCTAGCCTAATTGGCGAAGCGTGGGTGCTAGTTCACTTCTGCCTACCCCTTCGGGGAATTATGTATGTATGTATGTATGGTTCAAGGAAGTGGGGGTTCATACAAAGCTAACGTCTGATAGAGAAGAGTGGAAGAGTAATAGACTCGTATGTTGTGCTGAGCCTTCTTGGTGCGGGATAAGCGCAGAAGACGAAGAAGTGGAGAAGAACAAGAATTGAATTGTAAAATGATACCCGCCTCCGTAATCTAGCGGTTCGCCCACCGGAATTAAGATTCAGAGGCGTCGGGTACGATCCCCAGAGGGGTAAAAAATTTGTACTCGGTTTGGTTGGTGGTAGGACTTCTTTCAAGTCCACCTGGCTCTACCATGATCTCGGTAGGACTTCTTTCAAGGCTACCACCATCTTATCAAAATCTGTCGCCATAATAATAATGTTAACAGAATTATTGTGTTCCGACAATTGTAATTGGATAGCCAGCCCCTCTGTGGGTGAGGGTTCCAGGTGAAGCTCGATTCCATCTTCGGCCCTAATCGTCACTTACCGTCAGGTGAGATGAAGGGCCAGAGCTCACCTGTCTAACAAAAGAAAATATTGTTGGTAATAATGAAAAGAGTTGGAGAAAATAGAAAACACGTTTTGCAGATGACGGCACTATCTTAACAATTTCCAACCCTTTTCATGCCTATGACAAAGTTCGGCGGAGCGTAACAAACTCGTTCTAACTCCTTGAACGTATGTATTAGAGCGGATAAAGTTACATCAATTTAAAAGTGATAATGATGTCAGCTTCAGTGATAGTTGAAAGAACTTCGCGCGCTTACAGTATTCTGCCCGAAGGCTTCTTCGCACTTCGAGAGGCACATATAATTAATGTGCGATACAACGTCTCCCGCGCGCCTTGAAAGTTTATACAGACCAATGGTTCTTGTAAAATATCAGTTATACAATTAACATCTTATTATCATCATCGTCACCAGGACTTTAATAATCCCACGGGTGAGGCACAGGCCTTACCTATTGGATATTCTTCCATATAGAGATAATTAATGTGTGTACATGCACTGGACATTGATACAGGGAACAATTTACTCCGGATGCACCACTTGACGATCTTGACTGTCCGGTGAAAAAACGGACGTCTACAAAGGGCGTTCACCTCTGCCTACCCCTTCGGGGTTTGGCGTTATCTATCTATGTACGTACGAATCTCTGAATAGTATTAACCAATTAAAAATAGTGCCGATGAGCACGTTAGGCCACCAAAATCTTATGTAATTCTGTAACGTAAAACCAGTGCCATGTGGTTTAAATATAAATTGAGAAATTCAACAGTTGATTCACCCGTTCGCTTGAAGGAATATTGGCGTAGAGCATCGCCCTCAAATCGCGTGTCTGTGTGCGAGTAGAGAGTACATTCTGACCTAGACTGTCCATTCTGTGTCTGACACGGCACCCCGTTCAGGCGTCGCTCGCAGGTGGGGGGGTGGGGGAGATGGTGCCCATTCAACATTTGCCAGACATAAAGGCGAGATTCCAGTGTGCTGAATAGTGCGGCACAGCGTTCGCTAGTAGGTATTTATTGGGCTTTCTTCTAATTCACTTTTTCAGTATAAGCACCTAAACAGGCGTTGTGAAGTACCTAATGCGGGGCTTGCGCAAGCAACGCGAGTTGTAACTTCACAATACTGATTAACAAATCAAAAACAAAACCATTAAACACATACTACCGTATGCTATGCCGCCCAGTTCAGCACACTGGTGGTAGTATCTCGCCTTAACGCCCGCTGTTCTGTTCACGTTGACCGTAAGCCAAATATGATGCACTGAAATTGTAACAGAGGAACGAAGTTTTGCTAATTCACGGCTTGGTCGAATGGTCAGATTGCCGGGTGTTATAAAATACCCGTAAAATAAAATAAATAGTAGATTATATAATATACCAAGGGCGATAAATGTTAGTAACTATTTTCTTAATCTATGTTAGTAAAAGAAGAACAATTTCCTTACAATCAAATAACAATTAGCTTGTGAAACCTTTACACCAACATGTCATGAGCAGGCTGAGTGGTCGGCAACCTGCGGCTCGCGAGTCTCATGCGGCTTTGGATATGAAACTGCGGTTCTTTAGCAAATATGATTTGTTTTATAAAAATTATTTTAATAAATTTAATATAGCGGATCTTTAAAAACTTTGAAATTTTGTAACTTGCAATTTTTGACTCTTCCGACTCAAAAGGACTCCTTAGTTTGAAGAACTGACTGAGTAGAAAGGATCCTAGTTTTTCTTCTATCGTATGCAGGACGAATCATCATCATTAGCCCTTAACGTCCCCATACTGCTGGGGCTCAGGCCTTCCCTATGCATGGAAGAATAAAGGGGAGAAAAGTGCCTAACCCACCACGCTGGCCCAGTGCGAATTGGTGGGTATAATAACGACATTATCATCCCAATCACTGTCCGTTCATCGGTCTCTCGACATGGTCCTTTCCGTCTCTTTTCTATACATTCATTCATCACTAGCACCTTTACGGTTAGATGGATGATATGATCAAAGGGGAGTGGATGGCTTGATGACGTCTGACCGATATGAATAGAAGAGGAAACATACTGCGCCGACCCCAGATGGGAACAGGGGCAGGGAGAAGAAGATTAACGACCGCAGATGCAGTCGGCTGTAATGGCTTAATGTGACTGACTCTATTCCAAGCACGATGAGAAATATAATCTGCTCGGGGGCTGCCATAGTTCGCAGTTTGGTTACAAACTAACGGTGTTATTTCAAGCAAGTTTTTAAGACTTGTTTTAGTGAAGAAGTTTTTAAATTAGTTGCTGTCGGTGTCTGAATATATTGACGTCGTCAAAATTAAGACTTCCTTAACGTAAACACCTCTTGCACAATTTGTTAAACATACACACAGTAATAACATATACACGCTATGTATGTTATAACTGCCTCAGGTGTCGTATAAAGCGACTAAAGGTAAAGATGGTGATAAGCAGGTGACAAGTAACCAGGTGCTAGTTCACCAATGCCTGCCCCTTCGGGTATATAGGCGTAATTTATGTTTGTATGTATGTAATAGCAGACACGTTCCTTTTATACCTACGTGCCTGATAAATGGCAACAGGCTCACCCCCTATTACACGAGACCTAACATAATTCGCGAAACGTGGGTGTTTCTCCACTTCTGACGGGTAGTCGGAGGTGAATAAGGTTTAGGGATAAATTAGCGTGATTTTAAGTATTATGCATGTACGTTATTTCTGTAAGCAACGGAACAGTTAAATCCCTGTGGGAGAAAGGCGTGATCCTGAACAAACCCATGTAAACATTGAAGTTGTCATTTTTCTCGCCATGGAAATGTAGACCCAATTTAAATCACAACACAGTGTACCCGCTTTAGGCATCCCTCCCCCACGTCTCATCGCAAAAACTTTTAATTACATTTTACACACATCTAGCTCATGAAACTGCGCTTAGTTGGTGGTGCATCGGAGGTTTATTACATAATTAAGTAAGGCCCCGTCGACCTGGCCTTTACCGCGCAATATAAAAGAAAATGTGAAGGTATGAAAACTAAGTACATACTAGAGCGTGAAAGAAGCCTTGAACAGATTTAATAACGCAAGTAAATGCCCCCGTTGAAATATCATCATCATCATCACCAGCCCTTTAATGTCCCCACTGCTGGGGCACGGGCCTTCCCTATGGATGGAAGAATATAGGGAGATTGGGCCATAACCCACCACGCTGGCACAGTGCGGGTTGGTGGGTATTAACGACTGCAGATGCAGCCGGGACCACCAGCTTAACGTGCCATCCGAAGCATGGAGGAACTCGAGATAATAAATTTTTGGTCACCCATCCAATGACCGGCCTAGCGAAAATTACTTTGTTTACGCAATCGCAGGCCAAGCGCGTTATTCCACTGAGCTAGCGAGCTCCTCAGTAGAGATATTGCTGGATATAAATAGACCCTTCTATGTCGTGCATTGGCAGTAGTTACCTATAGTTAACTCCCATGCCATGACATTAGTAAATTGGTTTTATAACATTTACTGCCGCACTCAGAGAAGTCAATTAACGTTAATGAGTACTTAATACAAAAAAATACAATATAAAACTAGTCGCTATTCTTGCCGGGTCTATGGTCTAGGATTTTAATGATTTTTTTTAACATTCTGTACTCAATTAAGCGAATTGACGTCTCTGAGTGCGGCAGCTTCTGCAGTTTTATTTTTAAACTCCTGTTGTCTATGTATATAGGATCTGACCTGTTAGGGCTCAGACCTTCCCTATGGATGGAAGAATATAGGAACTTGGCCCAGTGTGGATTGGTGGGTACGAATGACTGCAGATGCAGCCGGGACCAACGGCTTATCGTGCCTTACGAAGCACAGAGGAACTCGTGATAATATATTCTTGATCAAGGGCCTTATCGAAAATTGCTTAGTTTACGCAATGGTATGCCGAACGCGCTAAGTCTCCTGCGCCATTGAGTTCCTACGTAAACTTGATATTATCATCATCATAATCATCATCATTCATTTGAGCTGTATGTTTTGTCTTCCATTCGCTCCTGTTAGCTATCTTGTCCTCATTCCCCCATTCACATTCATTCATTTCTCACGCAATCCATCCATCTCTTCTGCCATATTCCTTTTCCTCTCCAATCCAACATTCAACATTCACCACTCTTTTAGTCATAAGTATTCCTTTTCTTCATATGGATATTGAAGTAATAATTAAGAACAAGAAGCAGGAGCTCGATAGCGATTGCTTAAGCTAAGGAATGCTCGCTAAGGTTACTGAATTGGTGAAAAAAAAAGTATTATTTTTAGCTCCTCTGTGATTAGGAAGGCACGTTAAGCTGTTGGCTGCATCTGCAATCGTTAGTACCCACAAATCCGTACTGGGCCAATGTGCTGGGTTATAGCCTATTTTTCCATGCAAAAGGAAGACCTGGGCAACGGGGACATTAAAAAGAGCTGGTTATGTTCTTCTAGCTGCCCTGTTCCCAGTCTATCTGGGGTCGGCGCAGTATGTTTCCTCTATCATTAATATCGGTCAGACTTCATCAAGCCATCCGCTCCCTTTTGATTCATATCATCCATCACAACGTAAAGGGGCTAGTGATGAGTGGATGTGTAGAAAAGATACATAAACTGGTTATGATGAGCAATAAAGCCCGGATTTAAAAAACCATTTTACAATGTTCATTTTAGTGCAGCGTAAATTGGTGCCTCTTTTGGCAGTTAACAAAGTGGCTCTCAAACTAGAAGAGCACTGAGTGAGTATTCTCGCGCTATCCGTGTTAAGCTCTGGAAACCATAATGGTACTTCACTATCAAAATTCATTTCGCTCGTCAGATAAAATAGTTATCTCGGTATATTTTTTTTAAATCCTAAAGGCAAATTTTACTTAAGTGTACTACTTAGTTGTTGTAATTATTACGGTACGAAATGAAACATTGATTTTTAATGTAAACATACAGTATTTCATTTAGTTGCACTATTATATGATTTGGTGGGAATTGTATCCCTTCAGTAAAATTTTACTGTTGTATTGAAGAATTATTGGTATAAGAGATGATAGATCTCTATTTACAATTATACTTCTTCTTCCTGCTTCGTTTTCAGTATATTTGTGGTCGCCACATTATGTTTCCTATTCCATTCATATCGGTCAGACGTCATCAAGCCATTCTTTCCCTTTTGATTCATACCATACAATCATCCATCACACCAGAAAGGTACTAGCTAGTGATGAATTAAAGTACAGAAATGTTATGGAAAGGACCATGTCGACAGACCTATGAACAGCAAGCAAATGGGATGTCAACATTCCAATCCATACTACAAGTTAAAGGTTTGGCTTAGGTTTTAACAGCCGGCTGCCTGCCTCACAGGCACCTTGGTATACTATTGTAGGTCGTTGGCCCTCCACCATTCGGGAGGCCGAAGATGCTTACGAGCGAACTACACTGGGCAACCTCCTTTGTCGATTATTACGACTTCCCTGGCCTGGGGTAAGTCGGGACTGGCACATTCCAAGTAAAAACCTCTACATATACGCGAGCGCAGCGCCGTCCTTTCGTTTATGAATGGAACATACGAGTTACAAATTTCATGTTACACAGTTACAACTTGCAACATCATTTTTGTTAAATGTATTGTTAGTGCTTAGTTTTTTAGCGCTTTTTTAGCGCTAAGTTAAGTGCACAAACACAAAAACGTCAATTTAGACAATACTCAAATTTTAAGCAGGTCTCAAACTTTGAGTAGCGATTCTGTATTCAGGGTATAACTCTTACTGCCGCACTCAGAGACGTCAATTAACTTTAATGAGTATTTAATGTCAAAAATTTTCATTCAAACCTAGACTATAGACCCGGCAAGAATAACGACTAGTTTTGAATTGTAATTTTCTGACGTTAAGTACTCATTAACGTTATTTGACGTCTCTGAGTGCGGCAGTTATTGAAGTCAGAGATTTGGTTAGTCATATTAGGAACAAAGCACTTACTCTATTCTGGTATAAATATAGCTTTGTTTTGTAATGATACGAAGTTTACGAGGCAGAGTGACTTATTGACCTTAAAACCATCAAATAATAATAAATCCATTTGTAAATACTTTGTCGCTTTTCTACTTTTTCTTGCAATTGTTTAATAATTTGGAAAAATTACAGGAATGTTCTAATTAAACTACATTAAGTTTCGAAGTTTTTCAACACCAACGAAGCCGGATCCAGACGATTGTAAAGTGTAATGTCATCCAACGTGACACGTTCCAACACGAATTCTACGTTAGAATGGCATTACGAGCGTTACATCAGTTACATGTAATGCTCGTAGTGATGCCCTAACGTAGAATTCGTGTTACATTACACGTTGGATTACATTACAATTACACTCGTTTGGATCCGGCTTTAAACAAGCAATGTTGTTCACAATTTCAACTGCCTATCTAGTTGCGCGAGATTGTCAGCATGCTACAATTAATAACCCTACATAGACAAAGTTCGTTCACCAGCAGATTTGAGTGAGACGGGAACAATTACGGGAGCGTCAACCAACGCCGTGGTTCAATTTGCCCAGACACTGAACCCGTGATTCGATTACGAAGCCCGCCCATTAGTTGGCAAGCAAAGGACAAAGCGCCTGCTAGAACGGCTTCCTGTTGTAAAGTTATTGGGTGTGGCTGTAATTATCGAGGTGGTACGATCGAAGAATAATTGAAGTAGATTTTGTACCTAGGGCAATACGACAAAGAAGGTCTCAGATCGCAAGTTTTGAACTTTTTGTGATCTAAGGCTTCCTTTTTGGATGATGGCGAACCTATTGCCATCTATCGGGCATGTAAATCACAGTACCTATGTTACTAGGTTTTAAAATAAGGACGCTGCTGCCCATTACACATCGCCTATTTTTTATATATTCATACATACATACATAAATCACGCCTATATCCCAGATGGGGTAGGCAGAGGTGAACTAGCACCCACGTTTCGCCAATTATGTTAAGTCCCATGTAATAGATGGCGAGCCTATTGCCATTTATCGGGCACAAAAGTCGCAGTGCATTGCTGGGTGGTATAAGTGGAACGCTGCTGCCCATTCTTCATCACTGATTTTGACCCACGGGAAGGATTTGGGGTGGTGACAATTGTATTCTACTCTGCCGTCACATATTCATAGCCTTATTTGACACCAGTGCGAGAAATGCCGTGTGGTGGCGGCAGAGTAGAATACAAAAAATGTATTCCACTCTTTTCACTACTCCAAATCTCTCCCGTGGGTGTCGTACAAGGCTACTAAAGACAGAACAGTGATGAGGAGTGGGCAGCAGCGTTCCTTTTATACCACCTAGCAATGTACTGCGACTATTGTGCCCGATAAATGGTAATAGGCTCGCCACCTATAACATGGGACTTGACATATAGTTGGCGAAACGTGGGTGCTAGTTCACCTCTGCTTACCCCTTCGGGGATATAGGCGTGTTTTATGTATGTATATTATTATACCAAGGGCTGTACAACAAAGAAGGTCTCAGATCGCAAGTATTTGACTTTGTTTGTGATCTGAGGCTCTCTTTTTCGTCGCAATAAACGGCGAACCTATTGCCATCTATCGGGCATGTAAATCAACGTTACTAGGTGGTATAATAGGGACGCTGCTGCCCATTACTCACTGCTTATTTTACCCTTACGTCAAATAACGCTAATGAGTACTAAACGTCAAAAAATGACAACGACGTTGACGTCTCTGAATGCGGCAGTTAGTCGCCTTTTATTTTTTTGACACCAGTGCGAGAAATGGTGACAACTATAAGGTGTTTGGTACATGGGGTATCAAGCACCTACCCATGCTAACATAGTCATACAAATACTATGGTGATATTAAAACAATTAATATGTAAATAAAAATTTAATTCTCCATACAAATAGTTCGATGAAATGTATAAAAAATTATAAAAATATTTTTACTATTTAGAATTTTTAACCATCACCATAGTATTTATATGACTATGTTAGCATGGGTAGGTGCCGACTTAAACCCCCATGTAACAAACACGTTGTATATTCGGCTCTGCCATCACCACACGACAAAGCTATATAGGTTCTCGTCGGTTTTACTTTGTTTCGCCACAGTATTATTTCATTATTGATTGCGTTGTTGATTGCGCTCCTCAAAGTTTGAGTCAAACTTAACTTATCGTATTGTCAAAATGTACGTTTTTCCATACAAATTCAGACAGGTATTGTCCACTTAACTTTATAAGCAGTGCTCAAAATTTGAGTAGCGGTTCTGTATTCGGTTCTGTAAACACCTATTTAAGAGATGGTTCCTATTGATATTTCTATCTGTAGAGAAGATTCAGCATAACCCTGAATATGGTGGTTCCAATCGTGATTTCTTCAACCTTCCACCTCACCTGCAACGGGCCTTATTAAAGGCTGAAGGTCACACAGAGGGCACACAATTGGAAAGGACAAATGGAAAGGGCTTTATGCTTGGCTTGAGCAGCTCGCTAGCGCAGCTGCATTGCGCGCTTGGCCTGCGATTGCGTAAACTAACCAATGCTCGCCAAGGCCGATCGTTGGGTGGGTGACCAAAATGTTATCATCTCGAGTTCCTTCGTGCTTCGGAAGGCACGTTAAGCCGTCGGTCCCGGCTGCATCTGCAGTCGTTAATACCCACCAACCCGCACTGGGCCAGCGTGGTGGGTTATGGTCCAAACTCGCCTATATTCTTCCATCCATAGGGAAGGCCCGTGCCCTAACAGTGGGGATATAAAAAAGGCTGATGATGGTGATGTTATGCTTGGAAGAACCATTGATGTACATACATACATACATACAGAAATCACGCCCAAATCCCCGAAGGGGCAGGTTCTAACTAGCATCCACGTTTCGCCAATTATGTTAGGTCCCATGTAATAGGTAGCGAGCCTATTGCCATTTACCGGGCACAAAAGTCGCAGTACTATTGTTAGGTGGTGTAAGAGGAACGCTGCTGCCCATTGCTCATCGCTGATTTATCCTAAGTCGCCTTGTACGACACCCACGGGAGAGACTTGGGGTGGTGACAATTGTATTCTTCTCTGCCGTTACCACACGGCTTTTGAACCATTGATGTGTTTCTCAATATTATCAATACGAATACTGGTCATAGGTACTATCATCTGAAAACAGCATAATTTTGCGACTTCAGCATTATCAGAAATAGTGTACGTTACGTACTTTACCTTTATTAGGCTGATAGGTATAATATTTTACAACGTGTTTATCATCATCATCATCATCACCCTTCCCTGCTCCAATCTTATTAGGGGTCGGCGCAGTAAGTCTTCTTTCTTTGCTCTCCTCTGTCAAACGTCTTCTTCTCATCCTTATAATATATATGTCGTGGCCAAATCGTAGAATTGATCACTTCATGATGTGGCCAAACATTTCATGAAATGGCCAGCTAAAACTCACCATATCGTTGAAACTTCAACGTTTGATGATATGACCATCCACGTTTGGCCATATCATTGATGTAGGTAATGTTTAGTATTTTTAAATTGCGCTCGTTTTTTGAGTGACTTAAAACGTAAAATTCTAATAATTTGGTGTTGTAACGACCTTTCACTTCACTTTTATCTTTCATTACAACATTACTAATAGTTTGTTTATTAGGTTATTTGTCCGCCGCCATGATGCATCACAAAAACAAATCGAAATAAGCGCCTCTGACGGTGGTTAATGTAACTATTTTACGATATGATTAATAATGTTTGGCCATATCATGCAATAACCATGCGTTTAGCTGTTCATATCGTTAAACGTTGTTTATTCATTGATCTGGCCAGACCATTATCATGATATGGTTAGTTAGAGTTGGCCATTTCATGAAATGCCACCATTTCATGAAATGGGCGGCCACATCATGAAGTGATCAATTCTACGATTTGGCCACGACATATATAACATAATACTAAATTAACCGCCTCCGTGGTCTAGTGGTTCGCATCCGAAATGAAGATCCAGAGGTCCCGGGTTCGATCCCCAGGGGAGCACAACTTTGTGCTCGGTTTGGTTGGTGGTAGGACTTCTTTGAAGCCCGCCTGGCTAGCTACCACCATCTTATCAAAAATCTGTCGCCATAATTATAATGTTAACAGCATTATATTGTGTTCCGACAATGTGTGATAAGATAGCCAGCCCCTCTGAGGTTGAGGGTTCCAGGTGAAGCTCGATTCCATCTTTTGCCCTTATCGTCACTTACCATCAGGTGACATGAAGGGTCCCCTGTCTAATATAAAAAAAATCCGTCTATCTTTTCAGGGATCTTTCTTTCCTTCGACCACCATGAACATACATGTCCATAACTGTTTTAGTCACATTCACGGTGATCCGTCTCAAAACAACAACCCTCTCAGGCTCTCTATCATCTTTTAATATCATTGGCGCCAGTTTCAGACTCCCATTTTTCAACTTTCTTCTTCTTCCTATCTGGGGTTGGCGCAGAATCATCCATCACACGGTAAAGATGCTAGTGATGAATGAATGTATAGAAAAGAGACGGAACGGACCATGTCGCGAGACCGCGTAACTTTATGATGGAATATTCTAAATCTTCAATTTGACCGCCGGCTTGGTCGAATGCTCATCGTTTGGTATGACCAAGAGCCATAGCCAAGAGGTCCCGGTTTCGAATCCTGGTAGGGTCAAATCTTGTGATATATATATAAACATTCGTTCCCGAGTCATGGTTGTGTATAATGTTTATGTAGTATATTTTCAATATTAATATACATAATGATTATGATATTAAAAATATGTTAGTGCTTAGGCCGTATGCTGCGTTATGCGGGTGTACGATGCGGATACCCCGCAGTACACCCGCTTAACGCAGCGCACGGCTTTAGGCTACTTACTTGGGCTAGACGATAGGTGAAAAGAAAAATTACCAGCCACTACCAAAGTAAAGTTTGAACACAAAATAAAACACCACACGTTGAGCTAAAATTTTAATAGTGATAAACACGAACAAGAATCTTTAGAAACACTATGACAATGTAAACATTTCTGATGGGTCAGCTTTTAGATAGACAGAACAATATAATTGTTACAATTATACAATTTCGGTGTCGCAAAATTGTTTTATGGGTAGTACCATTGTGGAGACAACGCCAACAATATATTGGTTGAACTTCCCCCGTATTATGTAAGCCAATTTCAGTTGCTTTGGTCTACCCGTCTCCCTCACTCATTGAGAATAATTGCGAAGTGTGAGAGTGACGGGTAGACCAAAGCAACTGAAATCGGCTTAGATAATGGGGGGTTCGGCAACGAGTATATAAGCGATGTGTCATATAATATTTCTGTGTAATCACATCTAACAAACCTTATTGCTAGTACAAAAAATAAACTGTCGAATTTAACAAATGTCACTTACTGCCGTTTCACAATCGACAAGTAAGTTCTGAGTAGCTTACTTGGCACACATATTGACATATATTTCATATTACAACTGTCAAATGATCTTCCAAGTAAGCTACTCAGAACTGTTACTTGCTGTTACTTGTCAATTGTGAAACAGGCCCTTAAGTGTTACAAGCATCCTTTAACGCTAGTAAGTACATAATTTACTAAAAATAAATGCTATTCATTATGTTAAAACTAGCGAGAGGAAATTGACTATGTAGCTGGGGCAAATTCGGAGAGTGAAATAAATGTATCTTACTGACTGAATCGCTCAAGTCTTTGAACCGCGATAGTTACAAGACTCCGATGCTTGATCAGTTTACGAATAAATTCACTCGGAAGGGACTCAGCACTGATTGGCTGTAGTAAGGCCACTGAATTCTACACCTAATTTTATTTGCCTAAAATACGGTGTAGAATTCAGTGGCCTTCCGAATTGCGAGACGTCGTCTCACTCGCATGCACATGCGGCCGCACGTGTATCCAAGCGATTTTCGCCTTTATAACCCAGATCAAGCGTCCTAGTCCGCGATCCCGGAGCCCGGAGTCCAGTAAAGAACCCATATCACGTATAAAGTTGGCGTTTCATTTCAGCTTTAACTTCTAGATTGCTAGTGAAAAGATCTTCTTGCCCGGAAGGGTTTGAGGCCACGTGACTGGGACAATTAATGAATATAGGTATTCCGTTTGAAATTATTTACGGGGTCAGTTTTCCGATTTAATATTTTTGTTGGTTCATTTTAGTTAGATCCAATATATCTACACTGGGCTGGAAAGATAACGGATCAGTAACAATAACTTAAAGACAAAGCGTGACAAAGTATCTAAAAAATAATTTGAAATACTGGAACTTGGGTATTTGCCAAAAAAAAAGATATTAAGTAAAACATATATTTTTTTAATCTAATATTCTTTAATTTGGTTTATATTTATTTATTTGATAATTATACTAAAGAAGATATTGCGGTTTTGTCAGTGGAACGTTTTCATTTCAGCCCAGTGTACTTCTGAAGACTGGTGTCGTTGAAAAAATTCTCTAAAAGCGAAGAAATAGATCTAAAGTATAGACTTAGCTGGTAAGTCCACCACTACCTTATAACGATCAGTTATCCACTGAACAAATAAGTGGTAAATTGATAATTTGATCATTACGCTTGAGATAGGCAACTTTGGACCAAAACCACGGTCAGGAGTTTTGAACAAAATAATCTTACGTCTTCACTGAAATTTTTTTTTACACATAGATGATACTGTTTCGTGTTTTGACATTTAAGCATCGTTGTACCTCGACTTATCATCGAAAAACCTTTCACCGGAGTCAAGTCGTAAATCTCGACCACTTCTTAAATTTGCCTATATTCACAACCTCAGCGGATGGTAACTGTACGTAGACTACGTTTAACATTACTTTATAGTCAACACGATCTCTTACACATGACGACTGAATAACCAAAGGCCCATATATACTAAACAATCCGACCACTAACAGCGACAAACAAAACAGTTACACACAAGAGATTTTCAAATTTATGACCCACTAAGATTACATGTATTATATACTACACACATACACTTTTCACATTGACCAGACAAACACGAAATCTTGACGAAACACAGGAAAACAATTGAATCTACTGATGCCATTGAAAAACACACATTTGCTCACAATTTGTAATCAAGAATTTTAAACTATATGTATAAAAATTATACAATGATTGGCAGAGAGCGAAGCCGAGAAAGCGAACGTGAGTGTTGACATGTTGTGAAGGGACCCCATAAACCTACACCTGGGTCACAAGTCCTAAGCGCTGCTCCTGACTTCCCTCTTTGCCACACTATGGACCCTGGCACCCGCACAGTGACTCCATGGAATGCAAGAGTTTTCGTCCCATCTACCTAAACACCAACTAAGTAATTCTTGGCAGCTTCATTGGACGAATCCATTGCTAAACAGTAGTTCGATTCATTATACATTCGTCTTACTCGGTACACAATGTAACAGCGTAACGTGAAATGAACATGAATGCGTAAGTAAAAGTAGAAGTTTATATGCTCTTCATCTGTGATAATAAAATTAGTAGCTCGATGGCTAGCTCTTGCGTAAACTAAGCAACGTTCGCTAATTCGGTAACTTCTAGTGTTGAAGTAAGTACATATTACAATATTCAGTTACGATTTCTTGGAATTATTATGAAACACTAAATCCTAGTTGTCGACACAAAATTTTCACAGGTACACCCAATTATCTTTGAGCGTCGTACACAAAACGGTACGAATTTGTAGATAAACACAAAAAGGCTTAATACGAGCCCACAATAGAATCGACATGCATAACAATAAGCCCTCAGTGTTCAATGCCCTGGGCATAACATAATGCATTCAATTCTGTTTCGGTTCGTTAAATAGCGTTCTGGATAGATCCGTACAACCCGAATGCCAGACGGTTTTTGGCAG
This sequence comes from Cataclysta lemnata, assembly GCA_963931975.1. Taxonomy (NCBI): domain Eukaryota; kingdom Metazoa; phylum Arthropoda; class Insecta; order Lepidoptera; family Crambidae; genus Cataclysta; species Cataclysta lemnata. The sequence continues at coordinate 23,581,932 of OZ008338.1, forward strand.
CAAATATGTGAAATCAAAATTTGAAGCTTCGTTTTTTGAAAGTATAATCTAAACGGAATATGAAGTAGCATTTTGAGTGAATGAGACGAGTTTTTAAAATCTAGTCGGCCTTTACATACATACTAGATTACATACATAATTATAATTGTAGTGCGACGCATCTGTCTCATTTATCACGCGACAGGGTTCTGCAATTGTCAGGGGATGTCATCAGTAGAGCAAGCACGCACTGCATCGCTTCGACACCGCACGGCTACCGCTGAGAAGTTCCAAGACAGCGAACGCACTATAGTGCGAACTGCTTCTTTCTAGATTCATTGTGGAACTTTGCATGTTGACTTTTTCTGTGAATCCTACAAGTGGAGCTTAATGTCTTTATACACGCTATTTATATTTTCCAGGTGAATAACAATTATACCGGACTTTACATCTGAATAATGGGCATTGACCAAACAAGTAATTTTAAGGCTCGTAGAAAATATATGGGTAAGCACCATTGACAGCAGCAGGTAATAGTAGGAAAAGCAAACAGCTGACCAATCGACAATATTAATTACAATATTATGTTTATGCTAGAACTTATGCACGACAATTAATTTTTCTTACTATTTCTTTTGTATGACGTTTTTGTTTACATTGCATATAAGATGCATCATCCTTATAAAATAGATGAATAATACAAATTGAAATAGGTCAGAAAAATTTCGATAAACTCGCAACCCGATCTTCCGCAATCCGGGCAGCTGCCTCAGCCAACCAGTAGTTAAGTCGAAATTTCTCTAACCATTTAAAGCCCACATTGCAAGCCGATACCTATACCGAAACCGATACCCCAGCAATGTAGCCCTGAATTTCTACAACAAATAATTTTGAAGTACCGAGCGTTCATTTATGCTTGGATTGTATTTTTTTTGCTTGATTATTTTAACTTTACCTATATAAATGTTAGAACGTACATTGTTACAAAGAAATTCAGCACATTTGAGACATTATAACGGTAGGTAATTAAAATGAACATGTGTTTTTGGGTATATTGTGTTTTTCTCATGTAAGTGAATTTATGTATTATTCTTAATGAGAATAAATATCTTAAACCGTAACAAGTCATAATATAAATGTAAGAATCGAAAGAATAAACCAAATCCCATTGAAATACACAGGAGCTTGCAAGACCTTTATTATTATATTTCAAAATATTTTTACAGTTTTGCATGTACTTGATTACTAGGTAAATGAATTTTTTATTTTTTTATAAGCCGTGTGGTGACGGCAGAGTAGAATACAATTATCACCACCCCAAATCTCTCCCGTGGGTGTCGTACAAGTCGACTAAGGATAAATCAATGATGAGGAATGGACAGCAGCATTCCTCTTATACCACCTAACAATAGCAATGTACTGCGACTTTTGTGCCCGATAAATGGCAATAGGCTCGCACACCTAACATAATTGGCAAAACGTGAGTGCTAGTTCACCTCTGCCTACCCCTTCGGGGATATAGGCGTGATTTATGTATGTATGTATGAATTTTTTATAGCATTGTTTGTTATTTTAATTATTATAAGCGTTCAGAAGACATTAATTGATTTATATTCAGATCAGAGCATTTCTGGCTACAATGGATACTTTATGTTTTAAGCACATTATTTACAGTACTTAATTACAGTACTATAATTTTTTTTCTTTCACCAAAACATGAAACAGCGGTCAATAAGCTTTTATTGAACATTAAGCGTTTTTCTATGGGTTTCAGTTTAACCTTAAAAGTCAAATTATAAGCACAAGGAAAACTCACATAACAAAACTAGGCGTACAACAACTTTACTGTCTTTACAAAACACACTAACGATACACATATCAAAACATCCGGATTAAACCCCAGCTATACACACTTAAAACTTTCAATCTATCATAATGAAAGTAACTACAATAAAATAAGTACCCCCAAATAATTACCCTCCTTACACACAGACAGTCATTCTAAGTATGATTACGATTAATTACTTTTCAGTTTTCTATTTCATTTAAAAAGTAGATACAGGTAAAATATATTCTGTTCCGATTTCATAAGTCACAAAAGTATCAGAAAAATGAAAACACCGTCTGGAAACGTGATAATTCATATTATAATGCGGTAACCTACGTCCCAAATACACACACCTAAAGTTTGTTTATATTCACATACATATAAATAGCTAAGTTATATAATTCACTATGGTTAAAAAGAGTGAAATTATTATTGTTCAGTAGGTATATTAGTTCCATTAACCACATGTTTAGAATTATAACATTATCGTCAATTGGAAGCCGGTTCTTTGTCGTTTATAATTATATTTGCACTTGCTCCGTTTTAGAGTAATTCCGATTATTATTTTATAGTTAATTGTAAGGTACATGATTGATATTTAATTATTTAATTTCATATTTAGGTACGGTAAACCTACATATTACCAACTACATCACGAATACAGACATCACGGTATGCTCTCCAAGTAGATAATGAACACGCGACAACAATATACCTGGACGTCTATGCCACTTACACTACACTTAATATCCGAACTAATGCTGCCAAGATGATCAACGATAGACAGTCGTCAATTTCAGGTACTTATCTACACAGTTTGACGTAGTTAGTAATATCTTTGTGTCATAAATATACTTCCACATTTTTCCTACTCCATATGAGCCCGTCTTACTCCGCAATGAGTATCTATATTGACTATTAAATGCTTTCCTCCGCTCTCCTTTTAGACAATTACACTATACGTTAATAATTAATATGATTGCGTCGAATACTTTGCTATCCTATCCAAAAACCCTAAGAGAAGCAAATGCACTATAGCTATTTTAAAGTAGTTTAGTAAGAAAATACAGTAATCTCCGCACAGTTAATAGCCTAGTTAAACGACGTAAGTTGAGCCGAACCACATTTAGCACATAAGCCTATAAACTTGCCCGAATCCTAACCACTATAGACCCTCAGTAAAAATACGCCACCAACTCTCATAATATATATATTTAATTATACATGTTGACAACATTCAAACTTAAACAAATTATTTACAAATAGAACCTAATTCTATATACAATTTTTCATAAGAACTGTTGTTTGGTTACGTATAAAAACACGTGAATTCCGATAACATCGCAATTTCGATTGTCACCATCACATCACATATTTTCTTTTAAACTTTAACAATGAAACCACTAAACGTCTAAAAGCAATCGTATAGCGAGATATGTTTCATAAAATATATACGGAACGATTCCAATCGTTGCTCTGAGTCCAAAAGTGGCCTTTGATGACTGTTAATGTTGATGATGAACTAAAATATATTTGGGATACCATACAAGACCTAGAGACATACGTTATCAGTCGGAATTCCACAGAGGAATGATAGAAATTCGATGGACTTTCAAGTAAATGACAAGGAATTCATTTTGATCCGTTTCGCACCTAGAACTGTAACTCAACTGCGTTTGATATAAAACATGTTGAATCGGCGATACCTACATTTTTCATAATAGGCTTAACGGTGACGCGGTGACGTGTCGTGTCCTACTTCGTACTATCTTTCGATAATAAAATTACCGGGCTTCATTTAACACACTAACACGGATATCTACTTCGGTAAGTAGCTGTTACGCTCTCTGATACAACATGCAACGGATGCCACGGTTTAACTCTATTGGCGGGGTGAAAACTTTATTAAGATTGAAACGGAGAACTTTTGCGGAAATGCAAGCGAACACGTCTGCAGGAAGTAAAGTGCTGCCAAGCCAGTTAAGGTCAGGCGGCGAACAGTGGAACTACAATTTGCTCATAGATTTTGACAGTCTTTGTGCACCACAAGTGACGAATCGAATCTATACGAACGCATAGAATGCAACGAATGTATGAAACTAACGTATTATATAAAAAACCAAATGGCGACTGTCGTGTCAAATGTATGAGTAGTTGTCAAAAATTTATATTTGATTGAAAGAAACCTTGTATTATAATTTGCCACTATTTGTGCTGACAATTATTCTTAGGGGTTTAAGTATCGAATTGCCGTTTTGTAAGGCGAATTTAGCGAAAATTCATTTTTCCACACAAACGTATTTGCGATTTTTTAAGGAACCACAAGTCTAAATTTTATATAATTTTGTGGGTATATTTAGACAACATTAAGCTATAGGATACCTAGGATGCCTATAGATTTTTTTTATAATGGAGACGGCAACAGTCCGTGTCCGTGTATCTAAGTGGTACTTAGGACGAGCTGTTTTTTAAGATTTATTGGTAGTGACAGAATAAGAGAAAATTTTATACATAAAATTTTATCTTATAAGTCCTTGAAATGAAGTTTAAAATAAAAAAAAGAATAATGGACATAACTATTGTTTTAAAGAAATTATACACTACTACTAAATAATCAGGGAACATCGGCAATTTCGTACTTTAACCCCTATTATTAGCAAATGCTATTTTATTATATATGCGTTTTGAGTGAATCTCGCAAGAGTTTTGAATCGCTTTGTGCATAACTTTATGTACTTAGTAACTCATTGGCCATTGCTATCATTGACACAAATGTTTTCCGCAGTCTTTCATTTGAAAAGGCATTCATTCGAACTGTTGTTTATTCATGTTGCCGTCGCAAAAAGAGAAGAGAGACTATTGGAGCTGTTTTTGCGACATTCTCCCACAATGCCGTTGCATAAGCTATTGTTCGGAGTTTTCGAATTGAGGGCAGGTGCCCGCTGTCGGTCCGAAGTGGTGCTTGCGACCGAGAACGCTTTAGACCAAGTCCGTAATAAAAACAGAAGGTTCAATAGTGAAACCAAACAAAAGAAAAACCAGGGCCCGTAGCCAAGTGGCAATCGGTTCATAACGATAACGTGGCGAAGTTCGTCACGATCGGCCATATTACTTTGGTATCAACAGCTACCAACATAACTAGGACCTTACGAAGACGATTTTGATCACGTGATTTCACGACGACTTCCGTCAAATCCCATACATTTTGCTTTATCGAACTTCGTTATCTTTGTCGGTATGTTGCTTTGTCTAGGCCCCCAGGTCGTGTAATACTATGTTTTCAAGGAGCCATCTCTTGATTAACATTTAAATTGAAACGCAGCTGAGATAGGTACTGCGCCTTCACGGTAATAAAGAACTATAGCTCGCTAAGTCACTGTAAACCTTTACGCAGGTACCCGTCGACATTAATGACTATAAACGGCCGAGAAATTGGCGGGGCTCGTAGTCTAAACGTAAATAACGGTGCTTTAGTTAGACATATCTTAACATTAAAAACACGATCCGTACTAACATTCACTTAAACGTTGACTTTTGTTTAGTCCAATGTTTGGTCGTACGTCCACCGGTCTCTGATACACAGATTTGGGTTTCAATAATGTCAGGGGTGTGTCAGTTGGTTTTTATTGGTTTAGTTTTTTTTATATGATTGCCAAGACAACAATGTTCACAAGTTATCCCGTATCAAAACAAGTGACGTTCCTCGAAAATATCCTCAGAAAATAACAGTGGATATTCGGATATAGCGGTACATTAATTTTTGTATTGATATCTGGCTAGACTTATTAACATTTTCGCTCAATCTTGTAATATATTATTATGCATTCCTTGCAAACTATGTGCATATATGTCTAAAGAAAACAAAGCGTGCCATTACCTGTTTTATAGATATGTATGTCGCTATGATGCTGCCATACACATTCAGCTGTAGTAGTAGGCATAAGTAATTGTGAGTTCCAGCAAAAGAGCGCTTGCACCTCGCCCTTATCTTCAGTCTACTTTAAAAAAGTGGTTCTTCTTATAATTGGCAATTGAAATTATACCAGCTTAATAATCGGCACTCGTCAATGTTGAAAGAACCCCCAATTAGGTACATACACAGGAAGAAGTACATATATATAGAGTGGCCGGTGGCAAAAAACAAAATTTAGACCCCTCGTATCGGGGGGTATCCGAATCAGCCCCTGTATGTTCCGCGAACATTGACTGCGACGGCAGTTAATGTTCCGGCCACTCTGTATATTTCTGTTTGATGTTGCGATAAATTGTAAACATTGTTATGATTGTACTCTGTTTTGGGGTGACTTTTGCTAAATATATCCATCTCGCTGCTGCAACTTTTGATTGGACAAGGATGTACTCTTTTCTTCTCAACGCCTGAGTATAGCATTTTGGTCATGGTCTTCAATTAAAAATGGAGAAGCGAACTTCATTTGGGTTGTAGGTTTTGTACATATTAAGGTACAAATATTAGATATGCAACAATATAAGATTTATTTATTATTATTTGTACATGACTGTACATCATTATTATGTAAGTTGGAAGACATTTTTTAGGTTGTACTAAAAATTTAGGGTTTGTGAACATCTGTTCCGACGATTTTATTCCATTCAATTATTACATACTCGTACTATAAATATAATAAATATTACGTTTTATATTTTAATCAAAGCTATAAAACTAATAGCCCGTCAACGTTTTAAGTTTTAATACTGTCATAATATTATATAAACAAGTGACAGCCCTATAAAAATAGATAATAATTTATGGCTTATCTAGAAAGTTATTATTCTGTTCTGTTTACAATATTATGTTCATATTAATATGCTATGGGTTATTTAGTGTTGAGTAATCTTTCTTCAGTCTCTTTCTCTTATTTTATAGATCTCTGTGTTGCTTAGTAAGGCAATGCGGTTAAAGTTGTGTGCGTGTATCTGTCTGTAAGTGAGTGTCTGTATATAAATATAACATGTATTTGTCAGTGTGTATGTAGTCTGTGAATATTTTTCTTACCCTATAGAGGAAGTGGACAATTTAACCCCGTACGCGGTTCTTCGAGAATAAACAAACAGCATATAAGGTAGGTACCGTTCTGTCAGCATCATACGTTGAAGAACTCTTAAACAAACTGCCGCACAAACACTGTCGTACATACAACAAGGTACTATACTATTGTGTTCAGCGTGTATGTGCGAGTGTAATGAATTCAACATTTAATGCTCTCCGTACCAGTTAAATTCTCCACAGATGTACAGTCAACAGCACGTCAGACTCCCACAAAATGGCACAATTTCTCAATCGATTTTGTGCTCTATTATTACCAAGTCAAGGTTGACAATCGATTGAAGAAATTTGACAGTTTTTGAAGTGCCGTTGCCGCTGTACGTTATTGGGGTGTTTCGTGTCGACCAACGTTATTCGCCTGCAGCGTTTCATAATGGATGCAAATAGCAATTTGTGCATGTGGTTGTGGTCAAAGAGAATTTAACGAGTCACTGTTCGCGATTGGGCAGCTGAGAAGGATATATTTGCATCTGTAACGTGATTTTGGTAAACAATTTTTTTCCACCCTGTATAATCTAGTGTTTTAATGCTGATTAAAATAGAGTGCACCCGTTGGTTTGCTGTATACTCTCCGATGCTAGGACGCTCCGCCAATCACCAGCCGGCGACCTACAAACTAATATATCTAAAACTCCACTAGTAACTGGAAACGACAAATTAACTAACACCAAGTATTTTAAGCACAGCCATTATATTTGAGAATAAACGTGAACACACATGTCAGGTGCCGGCGTACGCTGACAAGCATCTCGGTAATACCACGCGGCATATTCACACGCCCACAGTATTCTTACTTTATCCTACCGCTCATACATCATCATCTACATAATCGAGATCAGATATTACGAAACGTCTAGTGTGTGCGCTTAGCTAACTAATTACATAAGTAAACATTGCGCCCAACTTTTAGAATATTCAAGTGTATAATTAGTTATCGTTAAAACTATCATCTATAAGTACGTTGAGTTGCATGTTAAATTTTTTCGACATATAAGGCAAAGTCTAACTGAGTTCCGACCAACTCACCGACACAAACATACTGTTATAAAGCCCTGAGTCTAACACTACAGCAATAAACTTCAACCCATTTCGTAATGATATGGTATTATTGCACAATCGATGCAATCTATAAGTTCAATAACGAACGTAAAGATTTCATTATTGTCAGAAGAAATTGATAATGAGTACGTTACATTAAATAAATAATGCGGCACAGAGTGCGGCTTAGTACAACAATAGACGTACAAATTCATAATAAGTACAATTTCTTAAATAACCATACAAAAGCGCTTCAAAAGATATGAAGGTGTCTACGTTATATCGTTTGCTAGGTAGCATTCATACTTACGCAACTACTTAACATTTTGTGGATCTAACTTTATTGTATAAATTTGGTGTTCAAATTGCATTATATTATAATTACATTTTTTTTATTAAAATTGTAAGTAACAATTAAGTGTACATCAAAAACATACAAAACTACAAAAAAAAGTCAATTTGCACGTAATATTTGAACGTAGTTAAACAAAAAGGAACCACAATAGTGACCTTAAATATCAAAAGAGCCCTAGTCAAACATTATATTATTTATATTTAATGATTATGTATATCAGTTTTAATTTTTAACAGATTATCAGACTGTGAAATACATCCAGTGCTGTGGAAGATCGGATTGTTGTTAAAGCGAATTCTTCGCTTTAATCAACTGAATTCATCAATAAATAAATCTTCATTAGACCCATGTTGGACTTGGCGACCTTAATATTTAAGGACACAATAATGGAAACTAACTTCAGTTTCAATCATTATAAATAAAATAGACTCATAACAGGTCCAATAATTCTATTCCCTAGAACCAAACTTTTAATTACTCACCCTTACAACTAGACAAATATTAATATTAGTAACAAAACTCGACAAACCACTTGACCGGGTTGGATCCCTTCTGCTCAACGACGTCCACTTAACCTTGTCGTAAATCACAAACAAGTACACATAAAGAGTAAACGTAAATCCAACAATAAACGTCACTACGTATCTAAACACACCAGTGTCCTCCCACTGACTGTTCCATTGGTCATGCTGCGGATCAACAGGCCCCTTAGACCCACCGCCGGTGTCGGCCTCAGTCGTCATTGTCCATGCCGATCAACTCCGCTTGCAGCCGCCCCTTGGTGCGGCAGCACGCCGTCAAGCAAAGTATGCGCAGCGCTAACCGGAACTGGGGACTAAACGAAATCAAAATGACGATTTTCCAAAACGAATTGAGTATACCGAGCCATACGACGCCGAAGTGCAACATCGGAACCTTCAGCTCCTGGTCCGTGAAGTACTCGTACAACCTGACGCCAGCGTACGGCGCCCAGCTGAGCCAGAACGTGGTGACGAGCACGAAACTCATCCAGTGGCTGGGGTTCGAAAGGTTCTCGGCCAGGGCCGTCGCATACTCCTTGTCGTGGATCGGCGCCCCGCTGTTGAGCTTACGCTTCATGGAGAAGATGTAGAAGTAATTGTACACGATAGATATGACGCTAGGGCCCAGCACTAAGATTCCCAAGGTGGCCGTGTACGCGTACGTCGTGCCCCAGTCGAGCATGCAGATGAAAGTCTCCTTGTCAAAGTTAGCCTCCTTCTTGTAGCCCAGGAGCGGCGGACAGCACAACATGGCGGCGGATATCCAAGTGAACACCATCCAACATTGACTTCGTGTACGGGTTTGTACCTGACAGGTTTAACAAACATTTGCGTTTATAACTTTATCGGGAGCGGATTTAGACTAGTGCACCTAAGCTGGCACAATCATATGCGCTACAATAATAATCAATGCCATTTATATTCATTGTTCACATGCATTAATTTTCAGCTATTGTATATTAAGTATATCAAATTCAAGATATATATCAAATTACCAAGTAAAAAGAACCGAAAGATAAACAATAAAATTAAAAGTCAGAAAAATACGGTGCTAATCCTACTTAATACTTCATAAACGGTGCAAAGTAATGTTTACTTGAACAATCAACAGAAATATATCTCAGAACTCTAATAGGCATAACGAAATCAAAAGTGTAAAAAGTACCATCGTGCTGGGATTAGTATGGAAAAAGATAGCTACCGTCGCACTAACCGTCTCATATCGGAGAGGTTTTCTGACGGCCAGATATCTGTCGACGGATATCCACATGAAGGTGTATACGGAGACGGACCAGAGGGTGACCTCGATATAGCCTGCTAGTCGGCACATCAGGTCTCCGAACATCCATCGGCCTGTGATCGCCGGGTATACTGACAACGGTACCACAAACAACCCGCATAGTAAGTCCGCTACGGCCAGCGAGAGCAAGTAGTAATTTATCACTTCATTTGATAGACCTGAAACAAAAGCGCACGTTAGACTTTGTGCTAATAAATATCTTTAAAAAATATTTAAGGACATAAACCGAGAGGAAGATGAAAGAAGGGACGAATGGATTGTGTAAAGGAATATATTTTAGCGAGAGCAGTGGATGAGAAATTGTTGAAGGCTAGAGGGGTATTAAAGAAGAACACATAACGTAAACATATTTAATACAAGGGGGACGCAACTTGAAATTGCATTCCTGCAACAGTAAGTAGATTGTGAGTATTTTGTGATATACACAGGCAGATATTTTATTATGAACTAAAACTGCACAACTATGTATTTCAATTTTGTTAAGATCTATCATTATATTTAAAAGGCACATAAATCGCAAAGGTACCTATATCAACTCTCAAATACTTAAATAATCACCGGCGTTGCTATTTCATGGACTCTTCCTGAGTAGTGCCTGCACACATTTTGATTTTGTCGCCAATAATTCTGCGGTTACACCCCATCTGACTAACTACATAGTTATGCTATGCCTATACAATCTCCGAACGCCAAGCTAGTAGCAATTTACCAGGCCGTAGCCGCAGCTTCGATAATTAAAACCGATAGAGGCTATGCAGATGAGCGGTCATAGTGACAATGAATTGATATAGGAGCTAAAACTATCTACTAGAACCTCTTCATAGGCGACGTGAATAGCTTTGAACGGTAAAAATTCACCTAAGAGAAATAGTAAAACGGGACTTCATGTTGTTCAAGTTCAGGGTTAAGGAAATTAAAAGACCTTGAGTCTATAAAGCGCAAAAGTCTAAATTATTGTCAGAAATGTACGAGATACTAGTACGAGAATTCTGATGATTGGCGACGTTGAGTATCTCGCTCAAGGTAACAAGGATTTTGTCCTGGATTATCGATTAGATCAATAGTTACATACGTACATAAATCACGCCTATATCCCCGAAGGGGTAGACCCACGTTTGGCAAATTACGTTAAGTCCCATGTAATAGGGGGCGAGCCTATTGCCATTTATCGGGCACAAAAGTCGCAGAGCATTGCTATTGGTAGGTGGTATATGCTAGGAGGAACGCTGCTGCCCATTCCTCATCATTGATTTATCCTTAGTCGCCTTGTACGACACCCACGGGAACGTTCTACATTTCTCCAAATAAGAATGGACATCGATGGAAAATTTAAAATGGAATGGAAATGCAAATGGAAAAGCCTCTTTGTTTATATAAAAAAAAATCGTCCTCTCCAAACCGGCAGACTTGTGGCCTAATTAATGATCCTGATGCCATTTTTTATCAAATATGATTTATACCAATTGAAATTGGAGTGCAATGCTATAAACGATAACTTATAGGATAAGTCGTCCACAATTGCATAGAAGCAGTTAAACCTTTGAAAGCCGCAGCCGTGTACAGAATTTTAAAAGCGGCTTTACATTTACAACCCTAACCCTAGACACTAAGGTTTGAATTTCGACGTCAAGATGTCAGCTATTCGCTCAAAAATTTCAAAAGGCCATTCTCTGCTGGAGTATTTTTCTTAAATCGAACCTTACAGGATTGGCTGTCGCCGAAAATACTTGATAGCAAATAAAATAATAAAGTATCTGTAGCAAATACTGTGGAATAAACACCTTGCATTCTGTTATTTATAAACTCGATTAACTAACATATATTTTGCTAGTTACTCATTAGGTGACCGTGTTTTCTTTTCTATCCAATAAACTAGAAGATTATTACAAATGTGGTTGTTTAAAAAAAAATATTGTTTTTTAAACCAGCCCAAATGCCTTCAATCCAGCCACGACGGTGAACCTATTTTATCGCGCACTGACAAATAATTTACTCTCATTAATTAACTGTAATGTGTGGTTATAGCACACGTGAGGAAATTAAATTCTGTGGCATGGCGATGGAATTTAACGTTCAAAATACAAATACCGGGTGAATGGTTTTGCTTCAATTACTGGGTAGGAGTCGCAATTTATGAATGCTAATGACGTGAATTGGTCGCGAGGTACCTACCTAACAATTTGCATAAAGTTGCAATAGAAAACTCGCATAACCGTTCGTATTTCTTATAATGGCTAAGAAAATGTACCTATGCCACAATTATTGCAAAGGACACAAAGAACTTTTATTATAATGTTTTAAAAGAGAAAACTATTTATAAAAATTCAGGGATTCGGTACCCGCACCCTGACATAAATTATCGAAAAGATTCTATCCTCTTTTAAAAATATCTACAATAAATTTTTATAAATAGAGGAAGTGGCAAATCGAAAAGAAATATCTTAATTTACAGTTTATGTTTAAATTAATCTTCCTCTAGCTTCGTTGTTGAGGTTTAACCTATTTGCGCTATATTTAAAAGTAAAGTTTCTTATTTTTGATACAATCAAAAAATATTTTATTTAATGTTTTTTATAGACAAATATAATTTTTTAAGGTTTCATTTCCTACATTGGTTATAATTTGCCACGTTTAAAATTCATAGTTGTAAACGAAAAAAGATACAGGCGTACTTCAAATAAGGATTGGATCGACAAAGATGGAGAGTACTCAGAGAACATACAACAGAATGAAGGGGGAAGACCCCTCCGAAGGTCTTTTTCCTTCATTTAATTGTAGGGCAAGACGTCCTTGACATACATAGGCTAACTGCGGCTGCAATACAAGCTATTGCGTTCTGTTTATACTAGAGTTTTCCGATGTTCTTTTGTCACGGGCTGGTTTCATTTAATAATTTCATTACCGAGTGGGTGTAGCTAAATGAAAATATAAATGTATTCTAAATATAAAATAGAAGTATAAAGTTTAGTCTTTTAATTTGTAGAGCCGAGTGGTGACAGCAGAGCAGAATACAATAATAATTTTCACCATCCCCATCTCTCCCGTGGGTGTCGTACAAGGCGACTAAGGGTAATGACAGCGATGAGTAATGGCCAGCAGCATTCCTCTTATACCACTTAGCAATATACAGTATGTTTACGTGCCCGATACATGGCAATAGGCTCGCCACCTATTACAAGCTAATATTTGGCGAAATGTGGTTGTTATTTTACCTCTGCCTACCGCTTCGGGTATATAGGTGTGATTTATGTAGGTATGTATGTTCTAAATAGTTATAGTCACCTAACACCTGCAAGTACTGATGCTTTTGAACGTTGTCTTTTCGACAAATTGGCTAAAAAGACTGTTTGGTACTTTGGGATTAGTAGTGTGTGTAAAAGCCAAACTGTGGACACTGGAACCCATCTTTCAAAACCTTCCTTAAACATTTTACATCCAATAGAGCTCTTCGCTTAAACAGAGAAAATAATTACGTCAGTCTTTGTTTTACTATACCCAAAGCAAAAGCCAAATGCCACAAGAATCTCCTTTGAACGCGATCAAGGCGCTAAGAATGCGTAGTATAGTGAGGCTTCTATACCACAAACCAATATTCTGAAATAGTTCGTAGTAGGCGAATTATACTGCAACAAATATTATTTTGATTTTTATGCCACTAACTGCCGCACTCAGAGACGTCAAATTACGTTAATGAGTACTTATCGTCAAAAGATGACAATTCAAAACTAGTAGCTATTCTTGCCGGGTCTATGGTCTAGATTTGAATGAAAATTTTTGACATTAAACACTCATTAAAGTTAATAAACGTCTATGAGTGCGGCAGTAAATGATTTAACAGTTTCTTTCTTTGAAGAAATTTAAAAGCATTCAAACGATTTTTAGTGACGTTGATACTAACAGAAACATACGGAGCCGACCCCGGTTACAGGTTAACTGATAACAGGACAGAAAGAAAATCTAAATACGGTAGGTAGAAAAGTTATTTTTTTGTCATTAATAACCTAAAGATCTTAAAATTGTGTGGACTTTATCTATTCTCTCATTGTTGATAAAGTAATGATTTTTAACATTGAACTATCGTGGTATTACACAGTATTTTTTAGGAAAACTACACTATCCAAAGCCGGTATGTTTATTTATTTATTTATTAGGAAAACCACACTGACGATATACAAGTGTTATTTGTCAGTCTTGTCTACTGAATTATGTAGATCTAAATATCTGATTACACTACTAATTACATTAGATTATCTGAGAACATTAGTCGGTAATTTGAATCCTGTTCTATCTTAGTTAGGTAATAACAAGGGATTTATTACAGCCAAACTTAATTAGCTACGTCTATACCGTTTGCTTCGTCGGATCAGAATTATTTACCAATTAATTACGAGTTTAGACTGACGCTATCGCTACGATACATTTGCGTAACAATTTAATAATTAATGTTGTCGTAGAATGTTAGCTGGATTATTTACTAAACTGTGATTTATTAATAATTTTTCTTGGTTAACGCCGGATTGCAAAACAGAATACAACTGTCACCACCCCCAATCTCTCCCGCGGCTCTACAAGGCAACGTAGGGCGGCGAACTTATACCACTTACCACAATATACATACTGCGATTTACGTGCCCGTTAGACGGCAATAGGTTCGCCCCCTATTACATGAGACCTGGAATAATCTCGCGAAACGCGAGTGTATAACACTTCTGTCTGCCCCTAGAATTACGGCGTGATTTATGTATGTATTTACTAGGTGACCCAGCAACGTTGTTTTGTCCATACCAGATAGAGGTATAAAAAACTGCCCACGAGCTATTCTCAGACATACCAAATATACACAAAAGAAATCATAACTATTGGTCAATCCGTTTCGGAGAAGGTTTTTAACAAACACTGTGACACGAGATTTTTATATGTATATTAGATGCAATAATACACTTAATTGATTTTCGATAAACATTCAATACATAACGTACCAACTTATAAAGTATACAACATGCAATAAAGTACCAACTGCTCTGTAATAGGTAAAACTATTGTCCAACGAAGAAAACCTACTCAGGGAATATTAACCGGCCAGCCATAATACCCCGTCCAATCCAATCACATCTAACAAATCGACGTAGCTAGATTGATCAATTGATTTTCCGATGCCCGATTAAAATCTGTCGAATGAGCCGCTTATCGGCGCTCCCCGAATTACCGTACGTCCAACAGAACGAATAAACACCAAAGGCTATCCCGCTATTTCCGTAACTGATTCAATTTCAATGCACTCTAATCGAATTTCAAAGGGCCGTCTAATCTAGTCGTATATTGATGGTTTTCTGTCGGTGTACCCATTACAAATGAATAAATAAATAAATAAACAAATGATATTTATTTTCTTATATACAAAAATCTCGAGTCACACGGAATTTATTAAAAACCTCCTCCGAAACGGCTTGGCAGATTGTTTTAAATTTTTTTGTGTACATTGGTAAGTCTGAGAATAGTTGTAAGCTATTTTTTATACCCCTAGGCGATAAGGGCAAACAACTTTTGCCGAATCAGCTAGTAAATATAGTACTTAGTTCGCAAAAGACGGCGTACAGCGCTAGCCGACGTTATACAAGGTGTTTGGTACATCGGGTATCAAGCCGGCACCTACCTATGCTAACATAGTTATATAAATACTATGGCGATATCAAAAAAAAATTAATATGTAAAAATAAAATTTGAATTCTCCATACAAATAGTTCGATCAGAAAAACAAAATGCATGAAAAATTTGAAAATATTTTTACAATTTTGTATTTTTAATATCACCATACTATTAATATGACTATATTAGCATAGGTAGGTGCCGGCTTGATACCCGTGTCCTTGTATAAATACACTGTAACTGAGTTCCTCTATTCAATTATCACCGGACTAGCGATAACGATAACGACATATATTTCGCTCGAGAAACTTCGCCCTTAATACGATTTCAAGGCTATTTCCCTTCATAGCGGTGCAAAACGTACCCTAGCCAATAATCCTACCAGCCATCTCTAAACAACACTGAACTAAGCTTAAGATTAACCAATGAAGGACAGTTAATAAATGAATGAAGCAGACGCGACTTCAATAACAACACAATAACCACAAACTGGAATCATAGCCTTATCGTAGACAAATTTACGTAGCATTAATGTCTGTGGATTTCGTAGCGCCGTAGCGTGCTACACTTCCGAACCATTTGTGGTATGTTGTAGACTTTTCTGTCTACAACGTTTCTAGATCGGTTCCATAAATGCACAGCACTTAAATGACACCCGCAGGAGAGATTGGAGTCCATTGAGGGTATTGGGTGTCTCCATAATAGACTCATCAACAATGCCTAAGGATTTGATGTACACTTACCTCATGTTCTATCAGTCTCCATTCTTATAATACTGACATATTCTTTGCAGTGTTTCAATGATTTATTAACTAATTATGGTCATTCGTCATAACGTTAAATAGATTGCATAGAAATCGTCAGTATTTTTAGAATGATCGCCTTTACAACATACAGAAAAGTAAATATGCCGTGTGGTGACGGCAGAGCAGAATATAATTGTCACCACCCCCATCTCTCCCGTGGGTGTCGTGCAAGGCGACTAAGGGTAAACACAGCAATGAGTAATGGGCAGCAGCATTTCTCTCATACCACCTAGCAATATAAATTTGTACTGCGATTTATGTGCCCGATATATGGCAATAGGCTCGCCACCTGTTACATGGGACCGAATATAATTGGCGAAAAGTGGGTGTTAATTCACCTCTGCCTACCCCTTCGGGGATATAGGCGTGATTTATGTATGTATGTATGTAGAAAAGTAAATAAAATATTCGCTTAGATAATGTTGAATAGTGTAGTTTTAGATTTGTGTAATTTTATGGTTTCAATATCAAAACAAAGCAAACCATAACCGATAAGTTTGTGATCTTAAAATAAATATGCTTTCCCCCTCAACAGTTGGTACACAGGTACAATACAGGGTTTCTGATTACAAATGTACAAAAATTAGAAAGGACTTTTTTCCCATATTCATTGCCCATTTTTTTCGTTTTTCTGCTATGTATTTCAGGACAAAATTTTCCTGACTTCAAAAAGGACAAACAAACACTTTTCTTTCTTTGTAACAAACCAATGTATCCGAATCATCGGCTTCTTGGTATGATTTTGGCTAAATTCGATTACATCAAAACCTTCACCGGCTAGAGAGAAAATTGTTCAACTCATTCATAAACCACGCAGCTGGACAGCAGACAGAATATCCGTGGGCATTTTTAATAAGGCTCCTCATATATTTTTCTCTTTCCCGGAATTCCGTTCCGGTTATATTCCGCCGCGCCCGGCGAGAAGGCGTCAGATGTGTTTTGTTTTCACAAATGGGAGCGCACTTTGTAATGCACTTATAATTTGGCACTGTTTTCAAAAATATAAATTACACAAGAGTGCCCATGAGGATAGTTTCCTTGGAAGCGGTTAATTTGGTTGTCGGACAATTATTATGCGGGACGGCAGCTGTTTTGAGTAACTATGTTTTGTTTTGCATACATACATACACATACATAAATCACGCCTATATCCCCGAAGGGGTAGGCAGAGGTGAACTAGCACCCACGTTTCGGCAATTATGTTAGGTCCCATGTAATAGGTGGCGAGCCTATTCCTATATATCGGGCACAAAAGTCGCAGTACATTGCTATTGCTAGGTGGTATTAGAGGAACGCTGCTGCATTCCTCATCATTGATTTATCCTTGGTCGCCTTGTACGACACCCACGGGAGAGATTTGGTGTGGTGGCAATTATATTCTACTCTGCCGTCACCACACGGCTTTGTTGTTTTGATTTACTGTATGTAAATTAGTGAAAATTGTTTTTCGTAAACTTTATTGCAACATTTGTTTAATGGTGTGATTTTTTTTAAATAGTAATTTTATTATAACGAGAACAAGAAGGATAGATGTTTTTTTTTTCGAAAATTTCTATCGTGTTTACCTTTTTGATGAATGTTTAATACACTGTTCATCATCATCGCTAGCCCTTTAATGTCCCACTGCTTCGCACTGCTCGCTTCCATACAGATAAGCAAAACGAAAGAAATGTGGGGTAAAAAGAAGTAATATACATCCTTTAAAAGTGAGTATTTTACCCACCAATCCACTAGGCCAGCGTGGTGGTTTAAGGCCCATTGTCCCTATTTGCAATAAATAATCATAAAAACTCTCGATTGTTTTGCAGTCTACAGCTGTGTCATTTTTATTATTCAACATAATAACCATCAAAACCTCAATCTAGCAAACCTCAAAATATCAGATCTACTGTCTGCGATCCATACATACATACATCTCATACATAAATCACGCCTATATCCCCGAAGGGGTAGGCAGAGGTGAACTAGCACCCACGATTCGCCAATTATGTTACGTCCCATGTAATAGGTGGCGAGCCTATTGCCATTTATCGGGCACAAAAGTCGCAGTACATTGCTACGTGGTATAAGAGGAACGCTGCTGCCCATTCCTCATCACTGATTTATCCTTAGTCGCCTTGTACGACACCCACGGGAGAGATTTGGGGTGGTGACAATTGTATTCTACTCTGCCGTCACCACACGGCCAAGGTTCACATAAGCTATTAAAAGTTTAATTTGCGCGAGTGATTTGATGTGAAACATTAATAACTCGACAAAGAACACTTCAGAGCAGTATTCCAAAACAAACGAACGAACGCTTAGTATACTCATTCTGTATGCAATTATAGTTTGGGCGCTGTTGCAGCAACAATAATTATTCTCCCCTTCCGAGCCCGCTTTCACCACTGTGTTTGAAGCCGCGAGCCCAATTTGATAGTTTACGGTTACAGACCTAAACTACAGGGCTTAAACTTTAGTTGCCAACACGTTAAGAGGATTGTGAGGTGCCGATACGCGGCGCGAGCAATGTCTACATTTCCTTATTGAATACTTGTCTTGAGCGATAACTTTAAGAAGCGATAACCTTAGTTTTAAAATTTTGGTATTTTTAGATTGAGTACATCCTAATCTAAATCTGTACGTTTTTCTTTGTAAATAATTCAGTTTAAGTAAATTAAAAAAAGTACCTATAGTGCCCGAGCAAGTTTTTATGTCAAAAATTAAGATATTTCGATGCTAACAAGGTTTTATTGTAAGTAATATTTCGTCAAAATAAAAACGTACGACCCTAGTTTTATATTATATTTATAACATATCTAAGAAATATTAAAATTGGAATAGGTATGTTAACGGGGTGAAAAATGTTATCGCTTTTTGTACTAAAATTTATAGCTTCACAATTCTCTTAACAATGGGGGAATGCAATAACCCAATACTGGCTAAAACGACCACTGAAGATTTTTTTTTTTTTCTTCATTATTTTTTAGGGACCTTTGTCTCTAAGACATGACAGCCCCAAGATTTTAAGTGAATATCTGCAGTCATCCACATTGTTTGTCCATAGACGTGAAAGGTGATAAACAGCCTTCAATCATGTATCAATTACTTTCTAAACAATAAAAAAAATATAGTCGTGATAACAAAAAATAACAATAAAAAGGAAAAGACAAGCTAAACAAGCTTTCTGTTAGGTTTTCACATTTCTATTCGAACCGGAACAGAACGTGAAAGGATTCAGTCTGCTACAAAATAGCTCAAACAGACCGTTCAAATATAGTGAGCACGTGGAGGAGGAAAACCTTCTCAAGTTGTACTGTTCAAAGTAAATACACGTTCTAGAATGTTCTAGTAGCTCTTACTTGTTTCGCAGGTAAATATTATAATATTTTGTTACAAATTAAATAAAACCAGAACTTTTCTAAAAAAAAAATGTCCTGTAGGGAAAAATTGTATTCCTTTTTTATTTTATATGTTGAATGTTGTTGAAATAAAAATCAAGTCTTAATTATTTTGTGTTTCTAATTACCTTTAACATGTTCGGCTGGACGGGTAAAATAAAACGTGCTATCGAGAAGTACGATATCGCACTGCGCCCCCTGCCTGCGATTACGTAAACTAAGCAATGTCCGGTAAGACTGGTCATTTGATTGGCGACCAAAAATATATGCAATTCAGATTGTAACCGTGTAATGTTTGTTCTAACTGTATCGGTCTTGTGCATTAATAAATAAAATTAAATTCTTAATTAAAGTTATGCTATAAAAAGTCATACATAAATATAATTAAAAGAAATCGTAAAATGTTAACGCTCATAAACAGTACAATAATAAAAAAAAATTTTGATATAGAAAATATTCGAAAATTGATGCGGGAATCGAACTAGCGTCCTCATATTCTTTGTCGTAATTACACCAACCTAGCGCCGGTTTAAGCTAATGACGATAAAAAACCATAATTATCAAAGTTTTAAGACGTTCTAAAATAAAATTCAAAGTGTTAAGTTAAAGTGTTAATAAAATAAAACTAGAATACTCGGAAAATTGCACCACCGTTAAAAGTTCGCTTTCAAACTGAGAGCAAACTCATTGCGCTGCCTTTTACACTGTAAAAGTCCAAAGCAGAAATAATGCGCTTTAAAAGTTACTAGTTAAGAAATGCCATGTCTTCGCAACGATGGCCCGATCTGCGAACCTGACAGGTGACCCGTATTTAAACATGTAGAAATAGAAATCCTTTATTTGCTTTTTACAGTTATACACAGTTATATTGATAGCAAACATATGTTATGTTACATTACATATCTCTATAATAATATGGGAGCACGTATGTATATGTCTTATGTAATCGTATATTATTGATCTTTTTCGTTATCTCTTATTCAGCACCTATTCCACGTTACAATTTCCTTTGTTTTATTCCTATCACCCTCATGGAAGCAGATATTGCTTTTTCGGAACAAGGTCGCCAATTTGCGACTTTAGAACAGATCAAGGCAGCTTTCAGGACATCCGGGTAATTTTACGAGGTAGAAAACCATTTGGAAGGGCCATTTATTCGTCTCTAAAAATAAAGCGTAGTTTCCATTGAATCGGTAACCGCTCATCATAGAACACGAATAAATCTTAATGGAATCCGAAGTAATACTTGAAATTCGAAGTCAAAGAGAACCAACAGCTCTGTCAATGAAAAGGAAGAATGTCACACTCGTGTAAAGATTGCTTGCCATTGTTCTTGCGGAAGAAGAGATAACAAATGACGGTTGGTGAGGTCCCTCTATTGGCAAGTTATAATTGGAGTCGG
Source organism: Cataclysta lemnata (assembly GCA_963931975.1). Lineage (NCBI taxonomy): Eukaryota > Metazoa > Arthropoda > Insecta > Lepidoptera > Crambidae > Cataclysta > Cataclysta lemnata. Next base: position 23,603,252 of record OZ008338.1, read on the forward strand.
TCGGAAGTCGGCCGTCTATCGCGCTAATGCTTCGGCATTAAGGTTGTCGCCCACTGAGATGAAGCCAAAGCTGTGGGCACAAAACTAATTTAGGCCCGAGTTCATCAAAACATAAATTAAGTGATTATTATTAACCATCGGTTTTTGACAGTTTATCGTATGAAAGAATTGTCAAAAAGTCACGGTTATCTTTTAATCGCTTGTTTTACGTGTTGGTGAACTCGGGCCTTAGACGAGCAGCATTTTCTTTGTTAAAATACCACCCGAACTCATTATTCTTGGAAAAAAGTGTCTAGTTATTCAGGTCATTTTCTGACTACTTTTGAAGGGTTTTTTATTTACTTAAATAGATTTATAAATCAAGTGGTAGGCAGAGGTGAATTAACACCCACGTTCCGCCTATTTGGTTTGGTTGTCATGATAAGTGGTTGGCTCGCCACCACAAGACATATTGCCATCTAAGAGGCACGTAAATCGCAATATATTCCTAGGTATCACAAAAGAAACGCTGCTGCCCACTCTCGTCTTAACTCTTTAGTCGCCGCGTACGCCATTCGCGGGAGAGATTGGGGAAGGTTTAAAGAGTGTTATTACTAAGAAAGACAATGCAGCCACTTATATGAGAAATACATAGATACATAGAAACATAACTATTATATTCTATTCAGCCTCCACCACACGGCAAAATAAAAAAAGTTGCAATGATAATGCAGCGAATGCCACAGCTCACCTTTGAAGTTGAGAAATGCGGCGATGATGAGAAGGTTCGATATGACGATCGCTATGCCCATGACGGCGATGACGGCTGCCTGCGTGAGGGACTCGAAGGTGGCCAGCGGGCTGTCGGCGACACTCACGCCGCCCACCACGCCGCCCCCGCCACGCGAGCCCATCATCTTCGCTGGCATTCCGTCTGCGCAAATAATATTAATACATACATACATAAATCACGACTATATCCCCGAAGGGGTAGGCAGAGGTGAACTAGCACCCACGTTTCGCCAATTATGTTAGGTCCCATGTAATAGGTGGCGAGCCTATTGCCATTTATCGGGCACAAAAGTGGCAGTAAATTGCTATTGCTAGGTGGTACAAGAGGAACGCTGCTGCCCATTCCTCATCATTGATTTATCCTTAGTCGCCTTGTACGACACCCACGGGTGAGATTTTGGGTGGTGACAATTGTATTCTACTCTGCCGTCACCACACGGCATAATATAATATAAATAACTATATTAAATTGTAATAAATTATATTAGGGTTATTCCCATTTTATCGACTGATGTATATTTTGCCATTGTCTCCCCTCGAGATCCTCGAGGAAAAAGAATTTATTTACTATAATTTAATATAATTGATACAAGGGTTATTCCCATTTTCTCGACTGATGTCGGAATTGTGCCACTGTCTAGGCGGTTTCCCCATAATAGAATCATATGGAGTAAATAGTATGGAGTTTCGTGTTCGTTAATTCGTTATTTATTATTACGTTAATATAATTTAAAATAATTCATAATAATTTAATATCATCATCATCACCAGCCCTTTTAATGTCCCCACTGCTGGGACACGGGCCTTCCCTGCGAATGGAAGAATATAGGGAGAATATACAGAATATAAAACTGGACTCTTATGTTTTTATTTTTACAAAATTATGCTTACGAATAAAGTTACGATAAATATCTTTATTTTTTACATAAAATATTCCTCGAGCATTATATTTTTAATAAATTTATTTTATCTGAATTAAATTAAAATAATGTATTGAATCTAAAAAGACAATTTTTTTCTTATTTTGTAAAGTTTTAGGCGAGTGAAAACGTTATCGCTCGAGACAAGTATTCAAAAACAAATGTAGGCATTACTCGCGCCGCATATTCCGCACTTCACAGTCCACTTAAATCCAAAGTTAACGGGGTAAAGTAGTACGTTTCATTAGTACAATAATTTGATTTCTGCATTCCATCTATTCCAATTCTGTGTTTACATTAACCTAGTTCTATCAGACTCAGCCAGAATATATTGTGATGACCCATTCGATTAATAAAGCGGTGTCAATTTGTGTTAGCATTTGGAGCACACAACTGGCTAATGAGTCGGCTAACTGACGTTGTCACTGTGATGTTTGTATTGGGTCGTTGGAGATAACCGACCACGGTCTATAATTATAGATTTTCGACGTACCACCAAATAGTGCAGAATAATTTATTTGGGTGTTCCGTATTAATAATGATCATTTCGCTTTTTTAGTACAAAAGAGATAAAACTCAAAATTGCAGTCCAGCAACACTAAGGCCCGAGTTCACCAACACGTAAAACAACTGATTAAAAAATAACCGTCAGTTTTTGACAAATCTTCCATAATGTCAAAAATGACGGTTAAATAATAATCGCCTGTTTAAGTGTTGGTGAACTTGGGGCCCTAGGCACGAGCGATTATGATGTAATCATTCGTTTTTGACAGTTCTTCCATACGATAAAATGTCCAAAACTGACGGTTATCTTTTAATCGCCTGTATAAGTGTTGGTGAACTCGGGCCTAAGTCTTATTGTAATAAAATTAGAACACACGATCTCCCTAAATACTTTTTAGTTGCGTCTTTATTGTGCTAAATGAGCGATTCATTTTGCCGATTGACTTTATAATTTTGTAACGACATAATTGAAAAAAAAATCATAGTAGAAAAATTCCAGATTCATTTATTGCATAGGAACAGTTAAGCCAGCATAGCGCCCCGCGAGCACGAACTATTCTGAAATTCAATTATGCAATAAAAACTTTTTACCGCACCTGTTATACGTTTAGAGTCTCGAACCCGATCCGTAACGTATTAACTTTAAATGAAATATCTAAAAGATTCATCTGTTGCTTGGTTTAACCCTCATTTCCACTAGACTTCCACACCAGAGCTAGTTCCAGCGTGCCTATTGCCATTTATCGGGCACAAAAGTCGCAATACATTGCTAGGTGGTACAAAAGGAACGCTGCTGCCCATTCCTCATCACTGATTTATCCTTAGTCACCTTGAACGACACCCACGGGAGAGATTTGGGGTGGTGACAATTGTATTCTACTCTGCCGTCACCACACAGCTTAACGACTATTTTTGCTACTTATAAATACTTTTCATTCAAATTCCACTGAAAACTTACTTTGAATGTCTGAAAAATAAAATAAGCCATTTCAGCTTTTCTTCTCTCTAGGGTTAGTAAAGTTTTGTTATAAAATAAAAAGTATGTTATCGCCGACGACGGTGATGCGTCAGTAGCGAAAAGTGGTAGGTAACACAGGCTATAAGAGCTACTAGCACTACGGTCGTTATCGTGTGAATAGTCGGCAAGTATATTGCCATAGTATAATTAGGTGCAGTGTATCAACTCTCGTAATGCCCACATTACCTATATAAAGTTTATGTTGTGACATTTTTACTTTGACCACCAAAAATAATTTACGGAGAATAAATATTAATCTTGAACAAAGAGATGTTGAAAAATAATTAGAGTGCAATATGACATTAGAACAATAAATGAATTTTTAATTCAAACATTATAATTTAGACTTGTTGCAAAAATTCCAACAGAAAGAAGAAATTATTCTTGAAATCGAAACCTATTTAAGTAAAACGAAAGAATAAACAACACTGTAGGAAGTATGTTTTAAATGTCTAAATATTTTTTACGTTGATTTAATGAAGCATTACTGAGATTACCACCACATGGCAATAGGCTCGTTCCCTATAATATGAGAATATCGATGAAATGCGGGTGTTAATACACCTCAGCATAGCTCATTGGGCATATTATGTATGTAGTAAGTCATGAGAACGTGGAAAAAAAAAAACAAAACAGTTGAATGCCGCCTTTGTAGTTTTAAAACGCAAATGCAGGATTAAATTCTCCTTGAAAGAAAACCTCTTTCCTGCTTGACGTGCAGATAATGTGGAGCCATCAGGCACCCGTACGTAAGCTAAAGCCCGCTATTACTGCGCAGCGTTAGACGCTCTACACAATATATCACTCACTAACCGCTCGTTAGTGCCACTGTTCGTTATTTGTAACGAGTGAATTTAATTCCAAACGTTTAACGTTAGCTTGTACACTTTTTGTTTTATTACTGTCAACCTTTTCAACTGTAAACAAAACCTCTTTCGAATTACAAGAGTTTTATAATAAAACTAGGTGAACTGACAAACGTTTTTAACCCTTATCACTTAGACTAGAGGTATCAAAAATAGCCTACAACCTTTTTATTCTCAGACCTACCAAATATGTAGAAAAAAAATCTTCACAATAAGTAAGCCGCTTCGGAGGAGTTCAATAACAAACACTGAGACACAAGATTTTTATATATTAGCGACTCCTCGTTGACCAACGAGCAATATTCTGCGATTAATGTCCTCGTTAGATGGCAATAGGCTCGCCCCCTGTTACATGGAATCTTGCATAAATGGCGAAACTGAAGTGGTTTATAAAATATTAATATAGCGGATATAATACCTATTCCGAAAACAATTACTGATTTTGATACATTTCAAAGCAAAATTATACCCTGATTCTGGAAGAGAAAAGGTAATGATGGATAAATTGAGGTGGCTAGCCAGCTCAGCCTACGACCAAACTTTGATATATTATTTTTAAAGCGAATAATTTAGTAAAAATATTGAAATTAAAAACCCCAAACTGACGCTTCTTACTGAAATTCCAACGACATTCAACCACAATTCCTTACTTACCTCTGAAATACTAACAATTACAAATTACAGTCGCCATCTTCTCATTGCGTCATTGCTTAAACCTGACGAAGTAATAATTAAGCGTACAGAACAAAATTAAATGAAGACTGTTCTAGACTCTAACTAAACTCAGGTTACGAACAGCCCATTAAATTCCTTGTCTTCTGAATCCGCTCCGTCGCAATTGAGTTATAAACAAACTAATTGACGTTTATCTTTCAAGAATTACGGTTGCTATTGCAACGGCAGAAATTTAAGGCTGAAATGTATTGCTTAGCTACTGTTAAAATTCTTGTCATCCGACAATCCCGTCAATTTACCTAGTGCACGACCCACATCCAGAGAGTTCATGAAATCTAGAAAAATATTACGTCCATAAATATAACACCCACATTTCACCAACTAATATATGTTAGGTAACATTTATTTGTGATAGGGGGTGAGCTGTTAAAAGCTGTCACTCGGCCAAGACGATGAGTGAGAAGGACAGGAGCGAGTTAAACAATTATATGGGACCAAACAAAATTGGATATGTTTGTCATTTAAATAGTATCTTAGTTAGAGTAACACCTTTCTGGTGTGAAGAATGATATGAATCATAAGAAAGTGGATGGCTCGATGAGAACTAACCGATATGAGTCGGAAAATAAACATCCTGCACCGGATAGGGGTAGGGAGATGATGGATTTGTGATAATTGAGAACTACTTCAAGTACCTACCTACCTACTTATTTATGCAATTGTTAAAATACCAGATGTTGAAAATTCCAACCCCTCTCTGATTGGGGCACGTAAGTCATGAGATCACACATCTTTGGTTCCCTATTGGCTGCCTATCACGCCATCGATAGCAAGACGACCAATTAAAAATGTGACTATTTAACTTTGTGACGAATTGACAACAACCCTAAGCAACGAGTCTACTGGCACTGGAGTAACGCGCGATTCACTATTATTTTTAGGAGTGTAAATTTCTCTCCAATTAGCCAATCAACGACAGTGAACTCAAAATACTGGGCTGACTTTCGTTTTCAGCAGACTATATTGGATCGTACATACATACATAAATCACGCCCACATCCCCGAAGGGGCAGGCAGAAGTGAACTAGCACCCACGTTTCGCCAAATATGTCAAGTCCCATGTAATAGGTGGCGAGCCTATTGCCATTTATCGGGCACAAAAGTCGCAGTTCATTGCTAGGCTAGGTGGTATAAGAGGAACGCTGCTGCCTAATCATATTCAGATTTATCCTCAGTCGCCTTGTACGACACCCACGGGAGAGATTTGGGGTGGTGACAATTGTATTCTACTCTGCCGTCACCACGCGGCTGTATCTTTTGGGCCAGTGATCTTTTAATGAAAGCAATATTACCTGGTATCGATAGAGCTTTGCACGTCTTGAATAAGAGACAAGTTCAAACAAGTTTAATCATGTAAAACTGGAAAGTGGGACGTGTGTCACGAATCCCTTTAGCTCCGTCGTCTCCGCTGTGACGTCTATTTGAGGAACAAATTTAAATAGCTAAAGATCTTTTTATTGTTCTCTTGATATATTCGTGGGCGTTTTATTGCTTCATTCTATTCCTAACCTTCGGGCTAAATCTATTAATCTCGGTAGTACCATGACACTGTTAGGGAGATCGGCCTAATCCAAACATATACATAAATATCATAAATAACTCACACCTATAACGTAGGCCAGGTAAAAAAAAATTAAAAAAATGTACACTCACACGTACTTTATCATCTAGCAAGTAAGTATAGCCTTGTGGTATGGATACTAGATAGCGGCCATTTTAAGATTATAATAATTATGTATTAATATATAAATATACTACATAAACATATACACAACCTCATCACAAAATTTGCCTCTACCAGGATTCGAACCCGGGACCTCTTGGCCAATACCCAGCGATCTGAACATTCGACTAATACTAACTGACTAATAGGTGGCAAGCCTATTCCGCCAGTGCGCGGGGGGAACGCCCCGTTCTCGAGGAGATCAGACGGGTGCGTGCCCTGGCCAAGCGGGAGGCCGTTGGTCAGTGGGGAGGTTGGTCGGTTGGTATGGTGCTTCAAAGCATTCCACTCCGAAAGAAAGAAAAAAAAGCTGGCAAGCCTATTGCATCTATCAGGCACGTAAATCGCAGTACATTGTTAGGTGGCATAAGAGCTGCTGCTCATCACTGTCTTAACCCTAATAATTCTTTACAAGCATTTAACAATTGAATTATTCACTCATTAAACGGAATGTTTGTTGTCTTGACAGGGTCTAGCATTTGCCATTTACAATCTTGGATTTAAGCAAAGAAATAAAATATACTCATTCGAACATTTTATTGCTGATAGACGGAGGAGACTTCATATTGAGACTATGTAGTATGCTACATACATACCGCCTATGTCCCCGAAGTGGTAGGCAGCGGTGAATTAACAACCACTTTTCGCCAATTGAGCTAGGACCCATGTAATAGGTGGCGACCCTTTTTCCATCTATCGGGCACATAAATCACAGTATATTGCTAGATGGTACAACTTACAAGAGGAATGCTGCTGCCCATTCACTACTCGTTGCTGCTTTTACCCTTAGTCGCCTTGTACGACACCCACGGGAGAGATGGGGGTGGTGACAATTGTATTCTGCTCTGACGTCACCACACGCCACCAAGGAGGAGACTGTTGTCTCCTAAATACCATACTAACGAGACATGATACGTGGGTGTTAACTCACCTCTGCCCACCCCTTTTGATACGTACGCATGATTTATTATGTATGAATGTTTATATCTTTACCATGACGTAGGTATGACGCGCGTCCCGACCGTTTCTATGAAGATACTCGTACAGTGCTGCATGTATATTATATTTTAAAATTACCGTGGCCACGGACCTACGATGATGCCCGCGCTGTCACTGCTCCCGACATATTAAATTGTGCAATAAATTTCGAGCGAATCCAGCGGACATTGCTTCTGTTTCGTAACTGCGGTCGTAACAGCAATTTGTTCTAGTTAACGATGTGATGAGGCGCCGTGAAGACGGCAACTGGCGATAAAGCGATTCGGGAAATCATTGACGAAGTCAAACATTTCCCGAAAAAAAAACATATTAGGAACTATTTTGATTTGAACAAACGTTAGAAAAAGTTCAAAAAATTATAGGGAATTGAATCCGCGTCCTCTAACAAAATGTTTTATAAAAAAAGTTGGTAATCTAATTTATAATTAAGATACAGTATAAATTTATGAAGACGTACAGATTCAAAAATAATTTATGTACATTTTTCAAAAACAAATAAATGTTAAATAATTATAATTCCCTTTTTATCACTGTAGGTGTACTTAACGCGTTACAAACTTATCGGAGATAGTTGATTAATTAATTACATTTATAACATTTAGTTATTTATTCATTTTTATAACTTTTAAATGATTATAAAATTAATTAAAAACTTTATGCATACCAATGCGTAATTTTCCTTTCATTTACCAAGTACACGTCAGCAAACATTGCTCATAATAAAACTACAAAGTAAAAACTCCAAATAAAACTACGAGTAACCCAGTGCTCAAAGTTATCTTTGAAAACTAGTAAGTTAGGTACTATCTTCAAAGATTCTCAAGTTATTGTTCTCCCGCAAAGTCGCCGAGATACGACATGAATCTTACAACCTCACCTGAATGGACGTAACTTTAACCGACCGTACTATTTTTAGGTCGTACTCGACTACCTTTATTTATAGCACTATAATCAATCCCCCGGGTGCACTACGGGTGCAGAATGTGACATAGTTTCTACAAATGTGCAATATATTTTTCTCTATTACATTTTGAGTAACATAAATTCTTCGGCAGGGACTAAAGAACCTACTAACTCACTTATAAATAATCGTTATGGTTAGTTAGTCGTGTGTAACATAATTTAGAAAATTTCTAATTATACTTACTTACTACAATCGCATTAACATAAAAAATACGAAAATGAGAATGATACTACCAGTGAGAGAAAGACTCGCTGTAACTTTTAAGTAAGTAAAACATAATAAGTAATTTTAAATTTTGTTTATTTTATTTAAAAATACAATTTTATTTCAAGCAAAACGTACGGTGTGAGTTATAATGTTAGAAAACGAAAAAGTTTAGAACTGCATTTTTAAATAAAGAGTATTTTTATAAAGAGTCGTTAGAATTTATTCATATCTTTCTTTTAACATTATTTGCTTCGTTGAGGGAAAACTTCATCAGCATCCAATCTTCTTCCACTCATTCTATCTCCTCTACAGAATTTTGCCTTTTCTAGGGTCTCTCGAATGCCATGCTCTGTACTCTGTATTTGTATTTTACAGGATTGGTCACTTAATAGCTCACATGAAAAACAATGTCTTAAATTCTTTACGTACAAGTTTACCTGGAAAAAAAAAATAAGTAGTAAAAAACAATAATTTATTTAAAAATATAAATTAATAGGCAGTTGTATAGTTTAGTTGCTACCTGCAATTTTGATAGTGGGGTAATCAGAATAGGGGGCATCAGAATAGCGACGACAAGTCTAAACAACTGCTATGTGAAACGTTTGTTTTAGTAACTTACTGTTTTTTTTATTAAAACTAATAATATTTTCATGTAAAAATAGAAAAACAATAATAACATAAATGTGAAACTTACCTGAGGCGTTACTCTGGAAGTTTATTTCGTTCGATCGAGTCTTTGCGTCTTTGTCGCTGTTATTTTAACACGCAGTGGCGTGAGAAAGACGGATAAATGTGAGTTCGTTCGTTCGGAGTTTCAGAGTAGGCCCCCTGATTCTGTATTTTCTTGCGGCGACAAGTTACTCCAAGCATTGTAAATTACGAGTACTATTTCTTCCCATTTTCAAATTTAAATGTAAACAACTTTTTAATTTAGTAGCCTATTTTCTGCTTCTACTATAAGCAAAACACTATCTTCATGCTCGTTTTAAGTTTTGCGCATTTTTGTGTATAAGACTTTTTTAAAACCAATATAAACCAGTTATCCTAGAAGAAAGTTCCTAAATGTCCCCTTCTTCAATACTGATATTCAAACTTTCAATAGCCCGTTTCAATAGCCAAACAATTTAATACACAAAAGTGTCCGCTTTAGGCAATGTCCCCTATAAGGTGACGGAACGTGGACAAGTGCTACCACTACCGCTATGCCGCAAAATTTTGTGATTCGAATAATTAATTAAACAAAAAAGAAAATAATATAATTGCCAATTGTGTAATGGAAACAAAAGAATAAGCTCTTACCATTAACTATGTAATAGAGATGTTGGTGGCGGCCTTAACGTTGAAGCAGCCATAGCTTACAACCACGTTTCTAGCACCTGTTTGAGTTAAAAAAAGAGAACCATAAAAACGGAGTATTCAATTGTATTCAATATCGCCAGCCATAAAAACATTTGCAACACAAAGAATTACAAAATAAAAATAATCAATTTTGATTCGTAAATGAAACATAATAATTCTGCAACATCAACACACAACACGATACCAGACGTAAGTTTTTGTCCCGTTATTGCGTACGAAGTGGATGCCACGCCTCTGATGTAATGTGTTTGTGAATATTTCGTAAGCAAACTTATTCTAAAAATCGCTAGCGTTTCTCGAGGATATATACATACATAAATCACGCCTATATCCCTGAAGGGGTAGGCAGAGGTGAACTAGCACCTAGCACCACTCGAAGAAGTCTACATAAAATCAAGAAATAGGTACTACTACATAATACGATCTTAAATATAAAGGTACATGGTGTCATCGATGGATGATTCCATCGCGCAATAATGAGAATTTGTTTGGAATTTTATGTATACCCCATTCACTTGGGCTTGAGACAAAATGTAAACAATCTTGGTGTGTCTTTTAATATAAAATACAGAAATTAAAAAGGTGCAACACCAATATTTCAAAGCAGCTAACAATTTTATTTGTCTATATTTATTGATGATGTATTGATTCAATTAATTTGATACTATAATTTTGATCTCTGAAATATAATCGATTATACGCTGGCGCTGACATAAAACAACTGACTACGGACCATTGCTGTCCGTAACGAGTCCACACTAGCGCTCGGAGTTGTGTCAGAGCAGTCGTGACGTCAAGCCTAACTGTCATTTGCCACTCCTGTCATGTCCGCTCAAATACAACAAAAGGTTGTCCGCCTCTGGTCTGAAGTGAACCAGAAAAATACCCTATGTGCTTTTAATGAGTTATTAATATGAATACTACGGGTGTTACGCATCGATTTAATTGTGTTTTAATTACAAAACTTCTGCGATGGTTTGGACAGGTATAATATGGTAGTATAGGTGGTAGCTAGCCAGGCGGAATTGTAAAAAACCTTATCACCAACCAACCCGAGTACAATTTTTTGCTCCCCTGGGTCGAACCCGGGCCCTCGGGACCTTAATTCTGGTGGGTAAACCGCTAGATCACGGACGCGGTTATAGGACATAAAATATAAAACGGATACTATTTATTTGCGCAAATCCTCCAAACAGAGGGTCGCAACTTCGTCGGAAGTAGTAATATTTTCTGCACACAACATTTAGTGCTGTACTAGTGTTGTGTGTTTGTTTGTTTACTCGCGTTTCCCGGCGGAGGTGGCCCGAAATAGAAATTTAGTACGGTCCGCTTGTAAATATGAATTTGGGCGCAGAGTCGGACGGGGAGAGGGTGTGAGAGTGCGAGAGGGTGCGAGGGGCCTACCCCGCTGGTTTTCGTAACTAATCACGGCGCGACAGTCGACCAAGGAATGCGTGCAGAACCGGCCAAAGTTGAACCGTCGGCATGTATTGAACGGGAACCGTGGCTCCAAAAAGGCTATTTTTATAAATACACTCGTGGTCCAACGCGACTTCGCTCGCGTTACTGTTGGTTATTTAATATCCTTAAGCCTTAATTCCTCGATATATGGACTATCCAACTTAAATTTTAATGTCCCCACTACTGGGGCACGGGCCTACCCTATAAAGAGAAGAATATAGGGAGATTGGGCCATAACCCACCACCAGGGCGGGTTGGTGGGTATTAACGACTGCAGATGCAGCCGGGACAACGGCTCGACGTGCCTTCCGAAGCAGGGAGTAACTCGAGATAATAAATTTCTGGTCACTCTTCCAATGACCGGCCTTAGCAAACATTGCTTAGTTTACGCAATCGCAGGCCAAGCACGATATGCCACTGCGCTTCTTTTGTATTAACTTTATAAGTTCGCTATTTTGCTAGTAACATTTTAAGCTGTTCCGCTCACTTAATACACAAATAGTAGCCGCGGACGGGCTGCTTAGTTCGGGACCGTGAATTGAGCAAAAACAACGCTTTCCGCTTTCCCGCTTTAGCCACATTGACCAAGTTTCAACTATGCTCTATTTCGGGTTAATTTAGGATGTGCTCGCGTTAAGTGGAGACGAGATAAATTTGAACGCGCTGCGCGAGTGGTTTACCGTAGAACCTGTTATCCGAATACACGTTTGACCGAAAATACTTTATGCTTATTTTTTTCTGAATAACTGCGAAAGATTGGTTTATAATAATAAAACAATTTATTTTCAGACTTTGAAATCTACAAACAAATCAAATTAAATTAAATTATCATTATAAATATATAAAAATATTTGAATTATTAATTACATTTCATTACCATTACAATTACATTAAATTAAAAATAAATTAAATTAAATTAAATCCCAAATAAAATTATAAAATTAGAATTAAAAAAAATGATTGTATTGAATTATAAATGATGTAATCTATACTAATATTATAAAGCTGAAGAGTTTGTTTGTTTGGTTGGTTGAACGCGCTAATCTCAGAAACTACTGACTCAAATTGAAAAATTATTTTTGTGTTGGATAGTCCATCTAATGAGGAAGGCTATATAACAACCGACATTAACGCGAGCGAAGTCGCGGTCGACCAATAGTAATAAATAATACACATAAATCACGCTTCTTCATCCCCGAAGGTATAAATTAACACCTACGTTTCACCAATTATGTTAGATCCCATACAGTAGTGAGCGAGTTACTCACTGTTAACAGTGAATGGCAATAGGCTCGACCGAAATATAAGTGTTCACACCTCTGTCGACCCCTAAGGGGGAAAGGCGTGAGTTATGTAAGTATTAGTATATACTTATAAGACGACGCTGCTTTAAGAGATAGGCATCGACTGTGACTAATAAAAACATTTAAAAATGTTTTATTCAGGAGTTGAAATTGCGACGCCGCGTATTTTCAACAACAAGAAGCTTCGAACAAATTCTAAAATCCGAAATCCAAATTGTTGTGCTTATCGCGTACTAATTTACTTTGAATACAACCAACTTTCAGAAGATATATCAATCGACAGTATACAATACCTATTCTGGCAAATTCCAAACAAGAAACGATCTATTTAGAAGAGACAGAAAGAGGACACAAGATCTCAATTGAAATCAGAACGTCTGCACAACAGACATACATACCTACTGATCTTATTTCTGTATACGGTCCTGCTAACGTTAACTTTAACTTTGATAGTTCATCGCCACTGGCCTATTTCAAAGCCGGCCGCTTTCAGCAGACTATCTCAGACCGCATCTATTTCTGCATCTTCCAGGTTTCACTTTCATTACTCACGCGACTGCATTGTACTATTTGAGACCAAGTAATCAAATAAGAGATAATTGGTTTTGTAATTGGCCGTGTGGTGACGGCAGAGTAGAATACAATTGTCACCACCATAAATCTCTCGTACAAGGCGACTAAGGATAAATCAGTGATGATTACTTATCGGGCACTTTTGTGCCACCATTACATGGGACCTAGCATAATTGGCGAAGCGTGGGTGCAAGTTCACCTCTGCCTACCCCTTCGGGGATATAGGCGTGAATTATGTATGTATGTATGTATGGTTTTGTAATAGAATCTTCTACTTATCATTACCAGCCCTTTAGTATCCCTGCGAGGTCAAAGCCTTTCTATGGATGGGAGATAATAGCCTTTTTAAGGACCTGTGCCGTAAGGCATTTACAGCATCTACCGGGTTTTTTGAGCAAAACGAAAACCTTGAATGTCGTTGAGCCTTGCAATCTAGTTGTAGAGAGCCTCACGGGGCCTGCCAATCCGAATAGAATAGAAATCTTTATTTGATTTATACTGTGTTACATTTTATGGCAAACAGGTTATATTGGTCATCAGAGCGAGGGAGAATGGGCTTTATAACTTTTATAACCCACCACGCTGAAAGAAGATACCTACGGCTTAACATTTATTCCTAAGCAAGGAGGTATTCTATTATATTTTTTTAGTCACCAAGCCTATGGTTCTTCATAACTAACATTCCTTAGTTTACGGAATCATGCATGCGTCCTCTGCAACTCACCCACCACAAAAGGTAACCACCACGGTATATGCCCTTATGATTTATGTCATCCATAACGAATGAATGTAAAAAAAGTGATGTTCTCATTGGAACCATACCGAGAGACAAAATAACGCAAAGAGTCATTGATATTTAACATCAAAGCGCGTTATTAAGTATTGGATATAAAAGGTATCATTATTTTTAAATTCTAGTTCAAGCGCTGCCGACCCATGCAAAAAGTAGATGCGAACTAAACGAGTTCAATCATACCATACTCCAAAGAGGAAGAAATCATATAAAAAGATATCTTTCGCGCGAATAGGGAAATTCTTTTCAGAGAACTAACTCACTATGTCTTTAATGAGAGCGACCTCTTCGCTCTGAATCTGGGACATTCCCTCTTTCAAATGGCATTCGGAGTAAGTAAAAAGGCTAAAGACCTTCGGATAAGACGATTCGTAGTTATAATTTTCGTCAATAACAAAGAACTCATAAGCAAATTCTACTGATGTTTGGCTAGAGCTGAAATGGGAAAATAATAAAAACGTATATACATATAATATTATCAATGTTTTATGTACGTATGTATGTACACGACACCTTTGTTGTAACTACCAAGCGTTGTCGTAAACCAATAAGCCTCCCTAGCCAAGTCGCCAATCTATTCGAACGAATAGAATACAAAATATGTACCTATAAAAATTCGCTCGAATAGTTTGGCCACTTTTGTATGCCCCAAGGGCATAAACGAAAGCGCTATAAGCAAGCAAAACTGCTCAATCAATCATGCTCGATCGTGCACCGTACCTGACCTAACTTAATTTGAATTTCACGAGCTAAATTCGAAATTCCGCTTTGTCCTGCGCGGCTGCCAATAAATTTTATTCTCCGTGTAATTTTCGAAACTTATAGGTCAACAAGCTAGACTTCGTGGCCTATTCTACCATAGTAATAAAAAAGCGTTTCTCAACAAAGCTACAGGTTGATACGATAAATAACACTAACCTTGAAAAGATCCCGGTAATTGTTTAAACTATCACAGGGCACAGGCCTTCACTATGGATGGCAGTATATAGGGAGAATCGGCCATAACCCACCACGCTGGCCCAGTGCGGATTGGAGGGTGTTAATGACCGCACCATGGTGGAGAGCATACCACTAACAACAACACACTCCATGAGGCGTCAGCCAAAACCTTGAGCAGTATTCTGAATTGAAATGTTGCCATCCCAATCAATCTGTGTGTTAATCGGCCATTCAAAGTGATCCTTTCCATCAGTTTTCTATGCATTCATCCATGAATTCGAAAGGGAGTGGATAACAAGACATCATCTCACGAATTTAACTTTGGTACTTATGATCGAAATCTCTTCGGCGCACTTCATGATATAATCACACTCAAATGTGTAGTTTGTCTGACTTACTTCGGTAAAAGTTCTTTAGATTAGTAAATCCAGAACGTAGAAAGAAAGAACATACATACACATACATACATAATTCACGCCAATATCCCCGAAGGGGTAGGCAGAGGTGAACTAGCACCCACGCTTCGCCAATTAGGCTAGGTCCCATGTAATAGGTGGCGAGCCTATTGCCATTTATCGGGCACAAAAGTCGCAGTACTTTGCTAGGTGGTAAGTATAAGAGGAATGCTGCTGCCCATTCCTCATCACTGATTTATCCTTAGTCGCCTTCTACGACACCCACGGGAGAGGTTTGGGGTGGTGACAATTGTATTCTACTCTGCCGTCACCACGCGGCCAAAAAAGAACAAACCGCACGAAACCCTTTTTTTTTCTTTTACAGCTAAAATTACTTTTGGCCGACTCGGAGTTTTAACAGTAGGTAGGCAGTATAGGTACTTTATTATTCAAAACGAATAATGCTTCATACAATTCCCTAGCGTTCGCTGCTCGTGACGTACACGAAATTTCATTACGTTACCGCAGCACCAGAGCTAAGTACAACCTACCTCTCGTTACAAAGTAACATTGAATATTCTTACATGAAAAATTCTGTCGTAAATTTTGGAATTCAAAGTTGATGGGAGATAGCTCCCATAGTTAACTTTGAATTCAAAAATTATGTAAAAATTATGTTAAAGTATAATAAAATTGCAGTAGAAATGTGAGCATTGAGGACCGTGGCTGGAGGCTAAGGCTGACCGATGGATTGTACAATGATGTGATCAGGGAAATATGTGGTTTGAAAGAAGAGGTAAAGACAAGAGTTGAGAAAGAGATGCTCGCATGGTTTGGTCACGTAGAAAGAATGACAAAAAGGAGACAAGGCGTGACGTTTGTATGTAAATGTTAAGTTTAACATAAAATACTAAAGGGCACAATCGTTTGTGAAGGAAGTTATATGCTACATGTAATATCGTGATAGTGAAAAAGTCGATATAAGCTAATCTTCTTCAAAGTGCTATTTTTGTAATCACAGTGGTTTTGTACGTTAATTGTACATGTTGTTCTATGTCATTATTGCGTTACCATGACAACGACTTTTTAACAACATAATTAAAAATGTATTTGAACAAAGAGACAGGCTAGGGGAATCTGAAGCATTGTACTCTTTGATCCGAAGTAAATAAGCAATGATTTGTTAAAATAACAAAGTAATTATAGGTCGGATAATCGAATACATATTTTACCTAAAGTTGATATGTTCGCAGTTATGGAATATGCACTTTTGTATCGAAAAAATCCCGGGATTCAAGAATCGACAAAATTTTGTGTTTTGATAATAGAATCAAATCGGGTCGGGTGTATATAAACTTACGTTCAGGTGTTGGCTAATATGAAATGCATGTAATTGTGTGCAATAAAGTATAATTGTTTTGTATTATTTGTTTTTTTTTTTATTATACATACTACACTATATGTATAGTATGTATAATAAAAAAAACAAATTAAATTAAATAATTATGTATTCCCGGTGACTCGTATTTTTTTTTTAAATGAAAACTACATGCTAAACAAGTCGTTCCAATACCATGTTACCGATTAGTTTCTATAATCCCTGGATTGATATTTTAAAAAGTATGTTTTAAGAAGCCGCTTCCATAATTTCCCAGCCAAAAAATATCTTTAGGTAAATATGCATCCCATTAGTTCGACATTCCCGATTATTTTTGGAACCCGGAATTTATATTTAAAAAATATGTTTTAAAAAGCCGCTTTCATAATTTCTCCGCCAATAATTCACTTTAGGTAAATATGCAGCCGATTATCCGACCTCTACTTATAATATAAGTTAAAGCAATTTAAAGCTTTGTTATTATGAATTTTGTTATTTTGAATGAAATGAATGTTATTATGAATTAAAAAGCTTTGTTATTATGAATGAACATTGTTATGAATGCTAATTTTATTTTTGTATTTTATATTTAAAGACATGTCAGCATTGTTTACATTTTGTCTCAAGCTCAAATGAATAGGGTATAATCAGTCACCACGTCATAGATAATTCAAAACAAAAAACTGCCGCAATGCCACAAAGCTGCGTCACGTATGCACGCTACATTTATGAAAGTTTAGCTAGCTGAGCTTGCCAGCCCCTAGCCAAGTGACCAGTTTACCGAACGTATAGATACAAAATGTATACAACTGACGTATTGCAGGGAAAACGTCAGTTTCATTCTTTCGCAATACATTTTGTGATAAGCACAAATATTTGTAATTATGTAGCATATTTTCAACTTTTATATACGTGATTATTATGATATTAAAATATGTCCGTCATCTAGTATCCATAACACAAGTGCTTAGGCTACTTACTTTGGGCTAGATGATAGGAGGTGTAGTGTAAAAATATTTATTTATACTTTTGTTTTCTATGCGTTCGAATAGATAAGCTACTTGGCTTGGGCAAGCAGTAGACCGTGTGCCGCTTGCAAACAGTTCCATCACAGTATAGATCAATCATTTATCTGAGGCCTGTCGATGTCGGCGAGTTACAGCCTACTCTGCGGCGGCTGCGAGCGCGAATGTACATACCTACATACATAAATCACGCCTATATCCCCGAAGGGGTAGGCAGAGGCGAACTAGCACCCACGTTTCGCCAGTTATGTTAGGTCCCATGTAATAGGTGGCGAGCCTATTGCCATTTATCGGGCACAAACGTTGTAGTTCGCAGTACATTACTAGGTGATATAAGAGGAACGCTGCTACCCATTCCTCATCACTGATTTATCCTTAGTGGCCTTGTACGACACCCACAGGAGAGATTTGGGGTGGTGACAATTGTATTCTACTCTGCCGTCACCACACGGCGGGCGCGAATGTGCCGGGCGAAACCAAGCAGCGAGCGAAAGTGCCATCACCTTATACACGCGCGATCACACCGAACCCTTATGCCCCCGTATCTCATGTCAATGTATGCTTACAGTGCCTACCCGGCGCCGAGTACGAAAGCACACATTCTAATGGGCAGCGGCCAGTTTGTACGAATACGTGTTACTGTTTATACTGTGGTTCCATTGACAGCCGTGCGACTTGCGAACGTGCCATCGGATGAATTCCCTCGAAGAATAGGTAGACAGGTCGCCAGAGGGCGCTCCGTGTCCGAGAACTTGCACCGGTGACCTTTTGCATTCAACAGGTTATATCGATCTCTCGCTCTTTTGTATCGGAACACTACGACTTTCTTAGCATCGCACCACGAGTGACGTAACCGATCTCTCTTTCATCAGTCCAGCCCCCGTAGCACGGGACGTGGAGGAAAACTCCTCGCGGAAAAGAAAATGTTTTCCTCTCGCTCCGTCTCCCACTAAATTCCGAGACAAAACACTGTCAAGCGGTGGAGAGAGATTTTGTCCACGTCCTGTGCTAAGCTATTTAGATTAGACTATATCTACAGGTTAGTTGGGCAGTGCCTATAGACAAGTGGCAAGCGATACAAGTTTTCTATCGAACGTAAATTTTTGACAACTAATTTTACATTTGACACGACAGTCGCCATGGTGATTTCTCAGTAATGAATACTTCAGTTTCATACATTTGTATCTATTCGCTCGAATAAATTGGTCACTTGTCAGGGCACCCAGAGCTGTATGATACCCCTTCCATTAATATCCAGCATACGACATCGAACTATATCCACTCTATAATTAATGTTGACTGTGCCGAATGAATGTGATGGCAAGAACCATGCGAGATACCTGAATGTATAGCAAAATGATGGAAAATTACAGGAGATCTATGAACGGGATGACAACTTTTCAACGCATACTGTTCAAGGTTTTGGCTTAAGTACTTCAGTGGCGGCTGTCTTACACCAACCCTCTTTGGGAATGCTGTTGTTAAGTGTAATGTCCACACCTGTCAATAAATTAACACGCAAAGTAGAGGACGTGGATCGTGAGGACATTTTTCCTTTTATTATGTGGCAAAATATTCCATACATTCACCGTGCGGGTGCCGGAGTATACCATAGTGCCTATGGCAGATAAGGATCTTAATGGCAGACCCAAGTGTAGGGTTTTCATTAAATTTATCTAAATAAAAAGTGTAAAGGCTAATTATAACAACCGACATTAACACGAGCGAAGCTGCGAACGACCACTAGTTAAATCATAATAATGAAAAAGAACATTTGACACAATGCAAAAAACTAAACTACTTTCGATTGGTGGCAGAGAAAATAGGTGACCCACTTTCCTTGAAATAAAAGTCACGATCGCTACTTGGTTCAAACGGCCATCTTTGCAGCATTATTTACACGCTTACGGTAGAACAGGCGTGATTGATTTCGCGTGTGATAATTTAAGCATTGAGCTTGATAAATGGATCATTTAGTAGTTGCTCCCATTGTAGTATTACGAGATAGACTCTTTAACTTTAGGATAATCTATCTAAAATTAAGTTTTCTAACTGTTTTCACTGGGCGGACCTTTTATAATTAAATTGGAAGCGTATTAGATTAGGGCCAGGAATAGGTACCTGAAAACTGGTATGCATGAGGACATTAATGAGAATGCATAACGCGAAAGTCGTACGTAGAGTTCACTCCATAAAAGAACTCCCCATAATAACATCATTTACACTCTTATTGCAAAGAGATAAGGTTTAAGCCAAGGGACTTCTTTCGTGGAGCAAACTCTAACAGTCGTAGCAAGTAGAAAGAAGTGATCTCCGAATCTCCGCTTACCCCTATGGGAGAATGGCGTGATGTAGGTATGTATGTGGGTACTGGGTATGTATTCTCAACTATAACATTATTATTCCATTACGCTTTACCTAACCAACTGGATAACTTAATGAATATATTATGTTATCAAGCAAGCAAGCAAATTTAATTATCATACTTTGTAAACAAAGTCTCAAAGGTAGCTCGCGCTCGTACCTACGTAATAGTATACGGAGAACATATTACTATGTATCTCAAAGGTATATTTTGTACCTGTCAAGAGACCTGCCACATTAAAGGAATGGTATTTAGAAATTAGAAGCTTAACACACAAGACATCAAATAAACCGCCATCTCGGATATTTTGGAAACCATGACAAGAAGTGTAAAACTTAGAACTATCCAAATTATGGGTACAGAAAGTGTATTTAATAGTTGTCTTTTTAGTACGCATATATACCGTGGTTTATTCATATCCAAAAGTATACAAAAAAATCGGCAGAAATACACGCACTAATATAGCAATACTTTATCCTTCTGTCCGTCATATTACCCGCGGTCCATCGTAGTCGAAGTCGTCAATATAACTTTTAAAATTATTTAAACAATTTATTAATTATAAGTGTTTTATTTAAACATTTAATACTAGGTAGTTTATTCACTATAAACGATCAATACGTACATACATACATACATAAATCACGCCTATATCCCCGAAGGGGTTGGCAGAGGTGAATTAGCACCCACGTTTCGCCAATTAGTAAGGTCCCATGTAATAGGTGGCGAGCCTATTGCCATTTATCGGGCACAAAAATCGCAGTATATTGCTAGGTGGTAGGTATAAGAGGAACGCTGCTGCCCATTCCTCATCAATGTTTTATCCTTAGTCGCCTTGTACGACACACGATCAATACGGCTTTTTTATATTGCTAAAATAAAATGGATTTTCAGCACTACATTTCAAAAGTACATTTGCCTATACCGATTGAACATGTCCATAAAAACAAGACACATTTTTACGCACTGTACAAAAAAACCGGATCACTAGACGTTAGTTATATTATTATACTTTAGTTTAATACTTTCCTTTTCCATTTATAAGCAAAGTGATACCTTGCGGATTACGTTAATAAAGAGTAAAAGAAATTTAATATCACTCGGAGCAGTCAGCGTATTACAGAGCAATATGGCTGCGGCCATGTTGAAATCCGCTGGGGACGGACGTTGGCACAATGCCAGGCACTTCTCTGATACACGGCAAGGCCCGCTTATGGGAACAAGCGCTCTCTGTGTAGCTAGTAATTAAAAATTGGTGACTTACTGCCGCACTCAGAGACGTCATTTAACTTTAATGAGTACTTAATGTCAAAAAAATCATTTAAATCTAGACCATAGACTCAGCAAGAATAGGGACTAATTTTAAATTGTCAGTTATTTGACATCAAGTACTCATTAACGTTATTTGACGTCTCTGAGTGCGGCAGTTATTAAGCCAAATTTAAGTGAGAGAAGTGTCCGCGGTGGCTGGAGGGTGGCGGTTGGACAAATTGCAAACTTTAAAGCAAACTTTATTTAAATAGAGAGCTTGAATATTTTGTTTTTTTTTTATAGCTGCATAGCACATCTCTGTTAAGCACCCGAATGATAAGTACATATGCTGTGCTTCCAAAGCTAGCGCTAGTTCAGTAAAAGTAGCCACCAATTCAAATAACGTTTACGAGGAATCAAAGATATATATCACTGAGTTGAAAATATATTGTATCCTTTCACAATCTACCATAACTATGTTTTCACTTGAGTAATAGGTATGTTTGGCGCATCGCTGAACAGAATGCACCCTTACACATTAACTCTTTATATAATATACCTAAGAGTTCAGATTGCCATTATAGACTATTAATACAATTCTAACTCCGTAGGTCGATGACTTTTACCGAGTTTTATGAAAGAGGAAATGTCTGATTCAACAAATTTTCAAGCGATATTGTGTTCCATTGTATTTTTTACATAAAATCAGTACCTAACTCAATGTTATTGTACAACAATTGTGTACAAAAACATCTTTCTGCCAACTAAAAGTGTATACTACGAGCGGAAACTAAAAATATAAAAGCCACTACGAACCGCGCCTTACTACACGAACAATAAAGGTCAAAGTGCTACAACAAACGCTCCGCCACTAATCCCGGAAGTAATCTGCTGGAACAACAGAAGCCAGTGAAAAGGCTATGTTTAAGAGGGAGAAATTAGTTTATAGGAAATACGTGAAATGTATTAATTAGTTGAATATCGCTATCATAAGTTCATCATCATCATCATCACCAGACCTTTAATGTCCCTACTGCTGGGGCACGGGCCTTCCCTATGGATGGAAGAATATAGGGAGATCGCGCCATAACCCACCACGCTGGCCCAGTACGGGTTGGTGGGTACTAACGACTGCAAATGCAGCCGGGACCAACGGCTAAACGTGCCTTCCGAAGCACGGAGGAACTCGAGATAATAAATTTTTGGTCACCCATCCAATGACCGGCCTTAGCGAAATTGCTTACTTTACGCAATTACAGGCCAAGCGCGCTGTGCCACTGCGCTATCGAGCTCTTCATATCTATCATAAGTTATATTTAACTAATTAATATCATCATCATCACCAGCCTTTTAATGTCCCCACTGCTGGGGCACAGGCCCTCCCTATGGATGGAAGAATATAGGAAAAAACGGGACATAACCCATCGCGCTGACCCAAGGTGGATTGGTGGGTATTAACAATCGCAGAAGCAGCCGATACCAACGGCTAAACGTGCCTTTCGAAGCACGGAGGATTTTGGTCACCCAACCAATGACCAGCCTTAGCGAACATTGCTTAGTTTTCGCAAACGCAGGCCGACCGCGCTAAGCCACTGCGCTATTAAGCTCTTCCCTACAATTAATATACCGAGTAAGTCACTCCTCCCTATAATTAATACATGTACCTAGTAAGTTTATAAATAGAAAAACCTCATTTCTAACCTAACTACTCTACAAACGCAAGGTTATCTGTGGACGTGGTTAATTAGTTTCCCAGTAACTACTATAATAGACCGAAGTCGCTCGTGCTAATTACTCATAATTGCAAAGATCGATAGGCGCAGTCGCTTAGCGCCCTCGACCCACCTGGCCTGTCATTGGATGGGTGACCGAAAATATCTCGAGTTCCTCCGTCCATCGAAAGGCACGTTAAGTCGTTGATCCCCGCTGCATCTGCAGTGGTTAAAACCCACCAATCCGAACTGGGCCAGCGTGGTGGCTTATGGCTCATTTTTCTTATAATCATGCATCCAAAAGGAAGGGCTGTGCCCCAGCTGTGAGGACATTAAACGGCTGATGGTGATGAAGATGATGACGCAAAGCATCTACCTAGCATTTGCATGAAACTTAACATTCTAAAATTACGTCTCTGATACACAACAAAAAACCTCTACAAACTACTTTAAGATACTGTAGTACCTTAAACTACTACTTTAGTTTTCACTTTACTTTAGATATACTACTTTACTTTATATATTACTACTTTTCTTTACATATTACTACTTAAGAATGGATACAACCCATGCCGATATTACACACTATCACATTCTCACACAACGTAATCCGCGAAACAAAGGGTCGTGTCTCGTGACACCCGTAAAATAGCCCACTGTGCATTTACGGTCAACGGCACTGCAAACCACCCAAAACTGTCGAATCTCTTCAATCGATTGTCAGCCTTACCCAGTTCGTAGTAAAGCGCAAACTCGGTCGAGACAATTTGACGTTTACCGTACAATACGCATCCGAATACGTCGCAAAAACCACGAGGTCACTGCAGTAGGCCCAGCACGGGACGTGGACAAAATCTCTCTCCACCGCTTGACAGTCTTTCGTCTCGGGATTCAGTGAGAGTTAGAGCGGAAGGAAAATATGTTCTTTTCCCCGGGGAGATTTAGTCCACGTGCCGTGCTACGGGGGCAGTAATAATTAACGCCCGGGGGCACGGTGCCGTGTATGGCACGGAGTCAATAAACTTCGTCCGCATTCCGCATATAAAGCGGCCAGTCCACCCGTGCCACTATAAAATTAGGCCAAGTTAAAAATGATCGAACAGTCTACTCCTAATTCCTAGTCTATTACGCAAGGCCGTTTGGACGAAACAGCTATTCATTAAACACGATGTTTATTAGCAAATTTACGTAAATATTACCGTACAAACAGCCCCGTGCTGCTACACTAAATCGAATTTAATTTTCAATACAGATTGTAAGTACTTACGCAAGCTACGAACAATGCAGCCAAGCTACGAGCCGTAGACGTGACGTATCGTAATGACGCTACGTAGCCACCACATAACGTACCTACCTAAGAATGCACTCATACTCCAACACTGCTCGAGTTCTCGGCTCTAATACAGTTCACAATAACTTCTTCAACGCACTGTCCAAACCAATCAGCACTGAATTGATATATAGACACCTGAACCCTCGGGGTGCACTAGGAAACAATAAGTTATCGCACTGTACTGCGCAACTCGCGCCCGCTGATAAACTTTGTCGTGTGACATTGACCTTTATATCTAAATGCACTCTAGGTAGCCGCGAACTTTTTGAGCTTGAGCTTACACCGTAATAGCACTTCAATACGCACAACAGTCATTTATTTGTCGTCGAGTGAAGCCACTAGCCAGCGTTTGTTTAATGGCGTCGCACAGCTGTTTTGCCGGCAAAATGCAGTGTTTCGTAGGGCCACATTGCGCAGCTGCAACGCTCGCAAGGCCATGGCCTCTGGATGAAATTCAAGGTCGTCCACGCTTCTACTCAATACAGCGTCCGTGTTAATGAAATCCTGCTGATAGAAACTTTTTGGTGGCATTTAACTAGCGTTTATTTGGCCGGTTGGCGGTTAATCCGCGCCTGTTTGCGTTTTAGCCGGTCGCTCGTATTCTAGCCATTTCCAGCTGTCACTTTGCATAAAAAAGGAGGTTTCGTGACTGCACGCTGTGTTTCTGGCTAAGGTCAAATCGATATTTTCAGAGTCAAGCGACCGTTTTATAAACCTTTCGAGGTTGTAATACTACTGTTCTGGTGTTGTGTGTTTAATTAGTTCGCTTCTTAAATACATTAGAGACACAACTCGAAATTGCATTCCAGCAAATTGTCACAAATTTAGAACACAGAACGTTTCAGAGTATTTGTTCGAGCTGCGTCTCTCTTGTATTTACTGAGCGGCGTGTGCTTTAAAAATGAAAACAGCGATGAAAATAAACAGTGTCGTCAACACACACATACAGACGCTACACGTGTCAACGTACTACACGTGTGTGCGACAGACATGCCAAACGTTTTCACGCGCACACACGAAAAATCGCAAAAAAAAACAACTCACTCGCTTTGCGCACACAGGCCAATAATCACTTGCAATTCGCTGTACAGTACTTTAAGGTTGATACACACTGTTGTAAAAACGCGTGACTCCTAAGCGGCGCCTAAGGGCGGTGTGTTATTGTTCGGGCGCGCGACGACAGCGCACGCGGTATATCAGAGTCAAGGTCAGCCTGTGGGAGCTTCGCTAGCGACCGGGCGCTCCAAGGTCGGCACCCTCCCCTCTCCCCTTACAATCGATACCAAATTATAAGCGGTAATGTGTACACACCCTACGCCGATTTAAGCGGACCACGAGTCCAAAATGTGTAATAGTGTGCACTGACTACTATCAGTAATGACATTTAGGTATAATATCGACAGTCATTTGATGTTTTATTTGAATGTGTGTGATGGTCGCTGTTTTGTTTTCTGCTATTCAAATTGAGTATCACTTTAACATTTGAACGTAATCCTGTTTCTTTGATACGAATATAGATAACACGGAATTAGACCTTAAATATAACTATCAATAAAATTGTTAATATTAAGTTTGAGACATGTATTACTGGAGCTGTGGACAACTGTAAGTCAGTTTGTACTAAATAAATAAAAAGGATTGAATATTCATTAGAACAGTGCGATGTTTTTATTGAGTTCTGTGTGCTACAATTTCAAAGACTGCTATTGAAATAGAGAACAAAAATTTTTATTGGTTCTTTAACCATTTCACTACGTAACCAACTCGTCTAAATAAATCGTGCTTAATAAGTGATAAATCGTGCTCGGGTATGATTTAGTTTAGACATGTTACTGACTGCCTTATGATTGTTTGCGCGTAGGGGCTAACTAAAGAAAATAGAAATACCACTTTCTCAGAGAGCCTTTACTAGAGATAAATCGCCACGATTAACGTGGCAATGCCGTAAGTGTAGTAAACAGTGAGCCAATCTATTCGAACGAATATGAAATAAATGTCAATTTATGACAGCTTCTTTTACATTTGACATGAGGGTCACAAAGTTGTTTTATCTGTAGTACGTTAGTTTTATACAATTTTTATTCTATGCTATCGAAAAAATTGGCTAATTGGCTAGTGGGACTGAGCCGTAAGTGTGGATATTGAAAACAGAGCTACTCTCGAAGTTGTTCCGTCGAAGATGGGTGGCCGCTTAATAAGCTCGGTATGCCGACGATTTCGCTACGAGATCACGTCCGTCCGTTAGTCCGCCGGCTTCTAGCAATTTGCGTTCGCGAGCGTGCCACGGGTCGAGGTTAGGTCCACGTGTTCCCGACCTCTGCTTAGGAAAGGAATGTGCAATAAGAGCTCAGCCCTAGGACGGGACGTGGAGAAAATCTCCCCTGGGAAAAGATTTTTTTTTCCTCTAACTCTATTTGGCACTAAATCCCGATACAAAACACTTGTCGAGCGGTGGAGAGAGATTTTGTCCACGTACCGTGCTAGACCTGCAGCCCCTCTAGAAGTGACCAATCTATTCGGACGAATAGAATACAAATGTATGAAACTGACGTATTACACAGAAAACAACATGGGGACCGTAGTGTCAAAAGTTTTGACATTTGTGTTCTATTCGTTAGATTAGATTGACATCTTGTCAAGGCACCCAGTAGCCTGATTTGAACCGAAAAGAGCATTGCCATGCGATTACGGTTTATGACTCCAATCGTAAATCCAATTAGTACAGTGACATGCAATTGACAACATTTCAAAAATGACAACCTCCCAAAATAAAAATACCGTTTCTCTATTTTCCAATCCTGACTTCGAAAATAATTATATTAAATTTTTTTATTACTTACTTACAGAGAAAAAAAAATGTATAAAACATGACGTCACAGTCGTAGATGTATGAATTAAAACGTTTGCCTTCCTAGATGGAAGAATAAAAGTTATCATAGACATGATAACAGACGTCAGTCATAAATCAAATCCAATGTCATTAATTGACATCGTCGAAATTAACAATAGTAAAGTAGCAATAAATTGAAATCCTTCTTCAACTTTGATTTAAAACGATAGTACGTTTTGAAATTAATTTCAAATATTAAAAATGTTTTTATTTTCGACACCGGAAACGCCAGTTCGTCAATTTTGACAAGTGATCTTTTTATTTTTCGAGTCAAGAGTGATTTTGCCATTCGTCCACGACAGTTACGTCATTTGGCGCTTACGTCTGTTTAGAATGACCGGTATTTCAATCATGATTTTTCGTATGAAAATGACGGAATTCAAAAGAAATAAAAAATATGGGTGTCTTCATTTTCGTTTTAATTTCATATAACATCATAATAAAGGTATGTTGAAAAAATGAAATGTTGTCAATTGTTTAAAGTTGACATTTCTTTATGTAATGAAATATCACATAGTGGTGTAGATATTTTTTGATTTTTATTATGATTTCAAGGACAATGTGTTACGATTTATAAGTGGGTGAAGAAACATGCTGCGCCGACCCCAGGTAAACTGGGAACAGGGTAGGAAGAAGAAAAAGAAGACTATAATTTATTATGTTAAGCCATGTATCCTCCTTGATAGCGAAAGGAGTAGATGAGAAACTGGTAAAGCTATCCTTTACCAGTTGCAGAGGAGTGTAAGAAAAAAACATGCCCTGCCGACCCCGCCTAAAGCGGGATAAGGGCGGAAAGAAAAAAGTTTTGGGAAGCTGAAAGTTTGCTAGGAAACCAAAAGTAAATAACTAAAATTCTGGAGCGCGTTCCCCAAGCACACACTTTCAAAAGGCACCCCCTCACCGTTCTGGGAATCCACAAAACGCCGAGTGGTACAGGCATCTGCCCGGATCGCAGAGGACGCGGCTTCGATTCCCGCATCAAGACTATATAATAATATTTCGAACTTTCTCTAACCATAATATTCTTTGTGGTAACACCCAACATTAACGGCACACTTTTCCGGGAATCGAGCACGCTATTTTCGGAGCATTTTCCCAAAGCGGAAACAATTAACCCAAAACGAATGTCACCGTTTTAATCGAGCCAAGCTATTTCTGCTTCGGTTATTCAATTTGTTACGTGGCATCATAAAGCGGACGCATATCAAACGACGTCGACGTCGAATTTTGAGCGTGTTATTTTAATTACGTGTTATTTCAAAACAGCGTTTAGTCTGTAAATCAGAGAACAGGCCTCTGGGTTTGGGATGTATAGGTTCTATTTGTTTATTATTTATTTAAGATACACCACCGAAGTTATTTATTTTATTATTTATTGTACTCGAGTAATACAAAAATAGGAAATATAACAATTTATAAATAGTACAAAAGGTGTGGTTTATTTCTAAAAGAAATCTCTTCCAACCGACCTGTGACAGGAAACATGCTGAGAAACGTGGATGTCGCGTGAACTAATAAGATAAATAGGTAAAATACTTAAAAACTGTAAAAATATAATATACATATAATTACATATAAATACATATGCACACAAATATATACTTACTATTGCGATCTATCAGGCACGTAATTTGCAGAATATTGGTAAGTGGTGCTGCCCATTCCTCACCGCTGCTTAATCCGGCAGAGCAGATACAATAAAGTTATCACCACTCCCAACCTACAGACTACTATTGGTTAAAACAGTGATAGGGTTTGTGTATCTCAATGTTTTGATTACTCTTAAGGTAGACTAGTGAATAAAAAAAAGTAACATATATTTAGATTACTTACTGCCGCACTCAGAGACGTCAATTAACTTTAATGAGTATTTAATGTCAACCATTTTCATTCAAATCTAGAGCATAGACCCGGCAAGAATAACGACTAGTTTTGAATTGTCATTTATTGACGCTAAGTACTCATTAACGTTATTTGACGTTAACTGCTGCACTCAGAGCCGTTAAATAACTGTAATGAGTATTTTATATCCAAAAAAACAATGCAAAACTATGCACTATTCCTGCCGAGATTGTTCTCATATTAAGTACCCATTAAAGTCAATTGACGTCTCTGAGTGCGGCAGTTAATGGTCTATAGTCAAGAAAATAATGATAGTTCTTATTTTTTTATGTTCTCTGTATGTTGTTGTTTGTCATTGTTCTATTTTTGTGCCATAACAAAAACTAACCTTTAGTTTTTGCTATGGTTTCATTCGTAATATCAAATATTGCTTTCGAAATATTAGCTTTAATTTGAGGACTAATTACTTTCTTGATATTGGGTTTCATAAAAGGAGGCACACAATTGCGTAGGCCTCTTATTGACGTCGTCATTTATGAATTGTTTTCCAACAATATAAAATATAAAAATAATAATTTAATGTTCGAAATAGAAATCTCAATAATAAAAATTCAATAGCTCCACAAATCACCAGAATGGGAAACTATGACTATAATTAATACCTTGTGTGTTTTAATTTATGTTTGTGTGTGTGTGTGTGTGCGTGTGTGTGTGTGTGAGTGTGTGTGTGTTGTGTGTGTGTGTTGTGTGTGTGTGTGTGTGTGTGTGTGTGAGTGTGTGTGTGTTGTGTGTGTGTTGTGTGTGTGTGTGTGAGTGTGGATGTGTGTACACTGAAGATTAAGGAGATAATTAGTAAAGTAATTTATTTAGACGTTAAACTTTATGAGGACTTGCACAATAATCAGCTTATCAATTTATCTACATAGTAACAAGTACAAATCAATGTTCTAATATACATAGGTACCACGATTCTACCACGGCAGGGTTTCAAACTCAGCACTTGAAAATTTTGAAGCACTTAAAACTGTTAAAGTGGCTCTTTAAAGAGCCTCTGCTGCACGATAAATCTCGGATACTCGTTCACGCATCTCTGGCCAATGTTGCCGCTACAGACGCTCGCAACATTTCTGTGTTGCCGCAACGCTCGCAACAATGTTGTGTTGCCGTCAACATGCCCTATATTGAAATGTCGCACTCGCTACAAGTCCGCTCAATCGAAGGAGTACTGAAGATAACGGAACATTATGTTCCAAAGAATAAATATATAAACCAAAATACGGAATGCCGTGTGGTGACACTGGTGACGGCAGAGTAGAATACAATTGTCACCACCCCCAATCTCTCCCGCAGGTGTCGTGCAGATGGGTGTAGGTACATTGTATAAGCGACGAGGCGATTTCATGCATAGTTTTAACTCAACCAATTGTTAAAAATTGTAAATAATGGTCAAATATCAGTCTGGTAACCTTTAGTAACCATAAGTGGAGTTAAGTTGGATATGTATTTAAGTGAATAAAATAATAACAATAAAATTAGGACAATAAAAATGCAATGGGCACAGTATTATTGGTGGTGAAAAATATTTAATAAATGTAATAAATAAATAAAAGTGCTCATAAATATACAAATATTGTGTAACATGTAGCACAATATTTTAAAAATAAGACTAGCAATGAATAAATTTCGTTTTAGTGCAATAAAAAACCAACGACATAAAATATCTCTCTGCGAAAAATTATAATTTTTTAGCTGATAATTTGATGGCAAAGCGTGGCGGTGCCCTATATCACCCATTAAAGGCTTTTAATGAAAGAAGGTGCGTCAAATCGGATCTGGTAATTATATGAGTGTCATCCCCGAGTACTTTTCAATAATTTTGCACGTTTGCTTTTTATGTGTGAAGAGGGCGTCAGTAGTATTTACCCTAAAGGCTGATAAATCCATGTTACAGCTCTTAATAGGGCTCTTATTTTAATTAGAGTTTATCTATTTATTTATTGCACATTATCCACAGCTTTTCAACACCAATTAAAATGTGTCTACCAACAACAAACAACCAACTTTATTTCATGGGAACTAACCATAATTGGCGAAACGTGAGTGCTAGTTCACCTCTGTCTACCGCTTCGGGGATATAGGCGTGATTTATGTTTGTATGTATGTACCAACAAAAACCTCAATATGGCTTTATTATTAAAAATTACTTAATAACATTTAAGTTTAATATTGTAATAACATATCGAAATCTTTTTCATATAATGACTAATAGAGGAGAACTTAGCTACAAACTATCACTTTCATCTAAATGTTCTCGAACTATTTTCATATTTACGCCGCACATGCATACATTCCAAAATCGTATGAAAACATTTGATAGGAATATATTTAAAAATATTCGAATTTTTTACAAACCTTCATAATAGCTAATTTCAAGTTAATTAATTGTTGATTTCAAGAATAACCCCAATATTAAAAAAACACAGAAAAGAAAATAAAATCGAAGAAAATATCTCATCATTGATAACCGTTTCATTTTTCAGTAATTCTTATTTAGTGTCTCTCTTTCTAGTTGCGGTGCCTTGTATTTATAAACAATGTTCCACCAACGTCGTCTAGAAGCCAATCATTTCCATTGTCTTTCGGGCGAAATAACAAATATAAACAACCAACAGCACTTTTGCCGCTTCAATTTTTGTCACAACACAAAGCGTGTTCCGTTCCTAGTACAAACATCATAAAGCAAAAATAAACAATTGGTAAAACCTTTCCCGCGGCCTTGATGCTAAAAATGTGAAAGCCTCAGCGGTCGACGCTCGAAGGGGAATGGACTAGTGCTACACTTAATACCCTCGCAATTTCCACGGTAAACATTGTTACCGAACTGGAATTATAAACAAACTAGCTGTGTACACGGCTTCGTTCGCAAGGATGTTGGAAAATAAAATAATTTCCCCGTTGTTGCAACATTTTTCATTGATGCTTAGCTCCTGTTGGTCGTTGCGTGATGTTATGTAGCCTTCCTCTATAAACGAACAATCCAACACAACATTTTTTTTTTAAATTTTGATCAGTAGATTAGCGCATTCAACTAAACAAATAAACTCTTAAGCTAAAAAGCTTTATAGTATAGTAGTATAGATAAAGGACAAAAAAGATAGAAATATACATATATGTATAGATAAAGAGCAAAAAAGAGGAACTAGGTCGTATTCCGCTATGCCAAATTTGGGTCCAGGGCTTAATATATGTATATGAGTGATGATGATAATACAATCGTGCGACAGAGGAATGGATTGGTGACCACAGTAAATGACGCCGAAAACTAGAACGCGTCGTTCTTAGGGAATAGGGATAATTGTTCTTTAAAGCACTGTTTCATATGGAATTAGCATTAAGGCCCGAGTTCACCAACGCGTAAATCAAGCGATTAAAAACTAACCGTCAGTTTCCGACAGTTCTTCCATACGATAAAATGTCAAAAACCGTCGGTTAATTATTAATCGCCTGTTTATGGGTTGATAAACTCAGCCCTATATCTTGTTTGTGCTACAGCTCTACCAGGATGTTTCTAGGATCTTCGACGTAATAATCGGGTTAGCACGTATCTTGTAATGAGCGCCACTGATATTTAGTCAGGGCGGTACGCCAGTGTTATATTTTAGCATTTCGTTTCCATGTAGGGAGCTCAAAGGCGCACTGGCTGGCGGCCAAATTTTGTCACGTGGACTAAGCTGTGGGGCGTATGTTGATGTCGAAATCTACTGTTACATAAGATACCTCCGGAAAATACTTTATTTTTATACACTTGCTATTGATTTTCAGGAACTACTTGACTAAAGTGGAAAGGGAAGTGGTTCAAAATAAGCCCTTTTTATGATTACGGCAATTCCATGACGTAACGTCACTTTTGATACTCGCTTTTGGATTAAGATTTTACTTTTGCGACTCCCAGTTTCGTTCGGTCGGTTTCAAATATTCTGTCTAGAAATAAGCTTACAAAAGTTTTGTTGCTGAGGAACGTTTGTTAATTCATAAAAATAAGTTGTTTAATTAGTAATAACTTAGGTAACCAATCCGCACTGGGCCAGCGTGGTGGGTTATGGCCCATTCTCCCTATATTCTTCCATCCATAGAGAAGGCCCGTGCCCCAGCAGTGGGGACATTAAAGTGATGGTGATGATAGGTTGCGAAGTCAAAGAATGTTAGGTATGAACGTGGGACATAGGAGAAGTAAGACCAAAAAAGAGTTGAATGGATTGTGGAAATGAGGATATGATAGTGAGAAGAGTGGATGAGAAATAAGTGAAGGCAAGAGAGGATTGGAAGAAGAAAACCACATAGAGCGGGATAAGTTAAGGGCAGATAGGGCAAGATAAGGATAGGAAAAAGAAAAAGAAAGTAGGTTGAAAAGTCACTGAACTTTGGCCGTACCATGAAGTTATTACTGCCATTTAAAGGCATGTGACAAAACGGGACGCCGCTCTACTTGGATTATAGCGTTGTCTTACTTTAACAATGAGAATTGAGTCGCGTTTAGAGTTGGTGGTAAGGCCCCTGGGCTAGGTTTGTCTTGATCCGGTGATAAGATATTGAAACTGACCGCTCGACACACATCTATTTGAGGTACCTATGTACTTTGGACGTACCTACTGACGTTAACGTACCCACCCAAGGCGCACCTTTTCTACCTGCGTCAGAAGATAGCGTGTGGTGTTAGTTTCCGCAGCATTTTCGCCGTTATATCTAAGAATTATCGACCCACCCGGCTATGTGATGTGATTGGTTACGGAGTAGTCGGAGTAGTGACGGCTGTCTACCCACTAACCTGCATTGGGCAACATGGTGGGTGCAATACCGTCTTTACCATAAGGGCACACGGGGCCCGTGCCGCTGGCCCCCATTCTCAGGGGGCCCCGAAGGACCTACAATTTCTCTCACATATTTATTCTCAAAACATTTTTGTCGGGCACATTACACCAAAAAACCAGCAGCATTCTAATATCATTAATGACATTTTATATTATACTGTCGTTGATTACCTACACTGGACAGCAAATAAACCGGGTCACCCGCTTCCATGCAACTCCAATTTGATTTTCTCAAAAAGTATAAAACGTACAAGTATAAAAGTTATACCTACAAAAAGTGCTTTTCATGACGAATAAAATGACTATAAATTTATTCTAAAGTACGGTTGACTCACATTGTAATCAAGCAACAAACAAAATGCTAACAATTTGTTCTGTTTTGACTAGAGTTCGCGATTATCGTTCTTTTTTTCTACAATCAGGGTAGTCCGTTATTTCTTTAATCTTTGTCTATCGTTTACTCAGACGCGTCTTTTTTCGCCACTTTATTCGGTCAATAATGGATACGACACTTCAGGAAGCAATCATAGCTGTAGCACTACTACAGCTGCACTTACTTCAAGCAGGCCTTGCGCAAAGTGAGATCGCTCGAAGACATCCAATCAGCAGATCTTCGGTGTAGCGATTTACAGACGATACTTAGAGACTGGAGCATTCAATCTCCGTCCACGTGCAGACGTAGGGCCACATCAGCAGCAGATGATCGTTATATCCAACTTACTGTTCTGCGAAATTGCCGCCCAACGCAGTTCAAGTCAAACAAAGTCTGAGTGACGAACGCCAAGTGCTAATAAGTTCAGATACCGTCAGAAGGAGACTTGCTGAACGGAACCTGACTCGAAAGAGAGCTGCAGCGGCATTAACGGTAGCCCACCGTCAAGCACGACTTAAAGGGGTAAGCGCATTTTAGTCTACTGACCAATAGACTTGAATCGAATAGCAATGGATAGGTCCTTTCTAGAGGGAAAGAAGTTATTATGGGGTCACATTTTGAATTGTTGTCCAATTCGAGATATCGGCTTATAATTATGTGGCTTATTGTATGCAACTTGATTTCATGGTCGCCATCTTGATTTTTTGTCACATACCTGCGCTTTAATACTGGAGAGATCTATTCATCTCAAACTCTCTAAGTACATATTGTTGTTATATTCTTCAAATGGCTGAGCTGATTTTAATGAGTTAGCTCTTAAATGAAAGGTATAAAGATGATGACACTAACAAAGAATCACTGATATAATGATTTATAATAATAATTTAGGATAAGGGGATTCTTTAATAGTCACTTGTTATCAGATTATACTTGTGATTGGTATTTATTTTATAAAAATAAAAGTACAAAACTTAGCAAACCGCCAGATTTGCTAAAACGCCGCGCGACGTCATTATTTAGTTATCACAATTTTAATAGGTTGGGGAAAAAGTTTCTTCCCATTTTTTAAGAAAATTCAAAACATTTTTAATATAGTTTATTTACATTTAACTAAAGTATGTAGGTACCATTTTGTCGATAACTTTTTGCCATCTTGTAGGTAGGGACATGATCCCATTGCTATAGAAATTTTGGGACTTCTGGTCAAAATACCGCGACAAGTGGTTTTGGCAGTCCTCTCGTGATGTTAACCTGACACTGCCTAAAGAATTCTGAAGAGACCGAAACAGGTGGAAATCTGAAGGTGCAAGGTCAGGACTATACGGCGGATGCATTAACACCTCCCAGCCAAACTCTCTTAATTTTTGCTGAGTGGCTAAAGATGTGTGAGGTCTAGCGTTATCATGATGAAAAACCACACTCCTTTTGTTGTTTAATTCCGGCCGCTTTCTCTCAACTTCTTGCTTTAATCTCATCAGTTGTTCGCAGTAGAGTTCAGAATCGATGGTCCTGCCTGGTGGTAACAGCTCATAATGAATAATGCCCTTCCAATCCCACCACACACACAGCATCACCTTGTTGCGAGTTAACCCGGGTTTCGCGACAGTCTGTGAAGCCTGACCGGCCTTTGACCACGACCTTTTTTCGCGGCTTGCGTTGCATTTTTACCTTTTTTGTAGTAAAATTTTAAAATGTATCGAATTTCTTCATTAGATTCACTCATCTTGGCGGTACGAAAAACAAATGAAAATCACACATTTTCCTAATTTGAATTTGGAATTATGTTCTTTAAAATTTTAACTTTCAATGATACCAAAACCAGCCAGATACGAATAGTAGATACGTATAGCCAAAGAGATTTTATTACAAGTTTATACATACTATAATGCGAAAAGACTTTTTCCCCAACCAATATTTGCCAATCAAACTCACTATAGAAACTGGCCTTTTTACAGAATAGTGACACAGACGCCATTGCTATTTTGTGCTATTTTGGCGTTTTGGCGGAAAATTTAAATTGTATTATTCAAAACATATTCTTTTTATCAAAATGGAAAGTTTTTACAAAAATATAATTAATTTGGGGTAAAGTAGACACGTAAGAAAAACATGGTGTAGTTGTTCAAAATTAGTCATAATGTCTATTAATGTATGGACGAATTAAGACGTTTGACAAATATAACAAAAATACTTACTGCCACACTCAGAGACGTCAAATAACGTTAATGACTAAATGACTCATTAACGTTATTTGACGTCTCTGAGTGCAGCGATTAGAGATGTAATCACAAAATGATTTCCTGCCGCACTCAGAGACGTCAATTAACTTTAATGAGTATTAATGTCAAAAAATTTCATTCAAATCTAGACCATAGACCCGGCAAGAATAGCGACTAGTTTTGAATTGTCATTTTTTAACGTTAAGTACTCATTAAGGTTATTTGACGTCTCTGAGTGCGGCAGTTAATATTCAAGGTACCCGTACTCCGATTGGACAACAAATCACGTGGCGTCTCGTTATGTCCGTCATCTAGTATCCATAACACAAGTGCTTAGGCTACTTACTTTGGGCTAGATAATAGGTGTGAGTGTATAGTAGATTTTCCATCAAGTGCACAAAACGAATCATTTTTGTCCGAGACTTAAATGAGATAAAAATTGTTTTGTGGACGAGTTAGAAACTCTGCTTTTCACTTTGATTGCGAGGAAATAAAACAGGAGTTTATCATAACATTTCTTATAATTCAAACTAAATTAGTACAGTTGTGAATACTGAAGGAAATTGTTTTTCCCATTGATATTAGGCTTGGGCTGCAGACCTATACAGCCAAGTATTAAATTAATTTTGAAATAATAATTTTCTTAAATTAAATTAATAACCTACCGTACCTACTTGAATTAAATTTTTAATATCTTTTATGTCTTAAAAAACACATGAGGCAAGTAAATTTAAGTAAATAATAAAATAAAAAATTCTATCTCTGAATTTCTTATTGTGTTTGGCTGCATGGCTCTTTTTCTTTGCCTTAATATAAACACATTTATGGGTAGATACGTTAATGCTCTAGAGCACAAAATGCGATTTTGTGCAGCCTATATCCTGCACAAATAAGCACTTTCAGAGCACGAGAAGTGAAAAAATATTTATTATTTATTATTTTATTATTATGTGGCGACCCAGTATTTATGCGACGTCGGCATTCGTACGATGGACTGGCCAGCTGGAAGTCTGGACTTGAATACGATACAACACTTATGGGATGAGCTGAAACGACGGGTTCGAGCCCGGGTCCCTGCTCCAACAAGGTTCCCAGAGCAGCGAATTGCAATTAAAGAGGAGTGGAATGCATTTCCTCACGATTTCATCGTCAGGCTCATGAGGTCGATGAATTCGAGGATGCTGGCAGTTATCCGAGCGAGGGGAGGGTACACTGAATACTGACCAAAAACTTTTTTCTTTATTTTGGCTTTAATTTTTTTTTCATTTTATGATTACTAATGATCAACACGACTGGAAAACGACTTTTTTTTTGTAAAATCCTTAAGAAACACTTAATAAATTGATTAACCCCAATGAGTTCCCATCCATTTTAATTGTCATGAAACGCACTTTCTGTAAGTTGTTGTAAGTGTTATACTTTTCGAGAAAATCAAATCGAAGTTCCAAGAAAGCGGGTGATCCGGTTTATTTGTTGTCCAGTGTATAACAAATGGTCATACTTAGTAAAAAAATGTTATTATAATTCGCTTTTTTTTACTTTCCCCAAAAGGGCCCCAAATTCTTGTGTGCCCAAGGACCCCAGCCTTGTTAAAGGCGGCCCTGGGTGGGTGGGTTATGACCCATTTTCCCTATATTCTTCCCTCCATAGAGAAGGCGAGGAGCTCGCTAGGACAGTGGCATAGCGCGCTTGGCCTGCGATTGCGTAAACTAAGTGTTCGCTAAGGCCGGCCATTGGATGGGTAACCAAAAATTTATTATCTTGACTGGGCTGGTGATGATGGGGTGCGAAGTTCCGAGACCTCCACGTGGTGCACCCTGGGCAACGTCTGGTCTGACTTTCGGACCAGACGGCTAACTTCGGAACAGAGAAGGTACGGCCTTTAGTCGTAGGTAGTCTCCAATGGTGGTGCCGGAAGAGGCAGCGTTGGCTGGTCGATGCAGACCCTGGTGCCCTCACTGGTGCGTTGGACCTCCCACCTAAGACGTGGGGGTAGCGGCGCATTTGCGCTTCGGCCACGGGATGGCCACGGCCTTCGGAGGCAGGGCAATGCGTAGGCCTTAAATTTGACGCTGAGTTCCATCCGGGCTCCTTTTGTCACCACTGTTGGAGACGTGTGTGAGGCCGCGTCGGGGCGTTTGTCCGGTGGTGTATGGAGGAGGAGGCCTCTTGTGAGGCCTGTAGAGGGGGGAGAAAGGCCACCTCCCATCCCTCTGTTATCAGAGGGCGGGGGTGTAGGCCCATGAAACGGCCTACTAGTGTGCGGGCCAACTAGTGGCTGTCCTCAATTGTGGCACCGGAAGGGTCGGCACTGGCTGGTCAATGCGAGAGCCTGGTGCCTACACGGAGTCGTCTCACCACCCGTCGGTGGTGTTCGCGGCGCTCGGATGGTTCGCCTTTGGTAGGAGGGCAAAGCGTAGACCATAGCCGTAAATTTAGCGCCGAGTTTACCCTTCTGGCGCCACTGTTGGAGACGTGCGTAGAGCCGTGTCGGGGCGTTTTTTACGGCGGCAGTGTGCATAGGTGGGGAGGGTTATCTCCGGGCTTGCCCGTAAGAGAAGTAAAAGTTCGTCCGCCGAGCCGGGAACAGCAGCCCGACGGGGGAACTTCTGGGGAGAGCCCGCCACTGCGGGCAACGCGATGGGGGATCGATGGATGGAAGACTCCTAGGAGACGAGGGAACCTCTTACCTCGAGTCCCACATATCCTTCAAGGCGAAGTTCGCTGCGAAGGATGCAATGCGTAACTGCAGCTTACCCATGGTAAAAAAAGGGCTGGTGATGATGATGAGAAAAATTAATGACTTGTTATGAGAAATGTCATTCGTTTTGCAGCTGTCGCCTCATATTCATATTTCTATTAAGTTTCCGAATATCACCTTCACAGTTGCTACTTGGTAAATAATTTTGTAACTATGTAATAGTTTATTCAACGACTTGACGTATTATATGTTGGGCCTATTCAGTATTGATTTGTTACAAATAGGCAATATTGATTTAAATGCGTTCAAGATTACAATCTTGAACGTATTTAAATCAATATTCAATCATTATTCAACTTCATTCTAGATTCACAACTTTTATTAACTATGGCGGGCATAAACCCAAATTCTCACTGAATCCTAATTGTAGCAGACAATAAAGTTGAAGTAAAATATTTATCCAGCTTCTACATGCGTACTTAAATGACTCACGCCTGTATGGAAGGGGTAGGCAGAGGCGAATCAACACCCACTTTTCGTTAAAGTTAGATCCTATGTAATAGGTAGCCAGCCTATTGCCATATATCGGGCACATAAGTCGATGAATACTGCAAGATGGCATGAGAGGAACTATTACTCATCGCTTTCATTACCATTAGCGCCTTGTATTTGTATGATACCCACGGGAGAACCCGAACTTGTGAATCAGTACGCTCGGGATTGCAATTTTTGAATTATCAGTGTAATATTTGAATATTCAATTTTAGAATCTTTCGCTTGCTCGGTCATCAAAATTGAGCAAACGGATAAAAGCAACTTTTTTTTTTCCAAAATACGCTAATGCTTTCGTTGCAACCGTGCGAGTTATTAAGTACGATAATGACATTATTTCCCAACACTAATCGATAGGACCAGACATCGCGTGTTAATTTCGGCAAGCCGTGCCTTCGACTTATCGATTTCATGATTAATTTTCGTACTTAGGTCAATTCTTTTCTAGTTGGATATATAGTAAAGCTGGTAATTGACGTCATTTTATTAGTTTTATGTCCGTACGAATTATATACACCTCATTGAAGCAAGCAGACATGAAAGGTTAGATCATTATTCCTACCACGGAATAATTAACATAATGGAAGATGTGAATTTATTAATCAGTTGATATACTTAAATCTCAGCTACCTAAATTAATCTGTTAATGTAAATAATATTACGGCAAGATACAGACAGATTTTTTTTAAGTAATGTTTAGTAACGAAATTGTACATGTTATGTAGGTGTTTTTGTTTGTTATTTGACCATTTTATAAATGTTAGAATAACTATTATAAAATAGGCAAGAAAAAATTCGTACAGCTCGGATTGCGGACTACGCGAGTTGCAATCCCATTGCATATTTTATCTAAAATGTATTACTTACTTATTTTCCTTTATTATTGAGTTGTGTGGTGACGACAGAATACAATTGTCACCACCTCTGTCTCTCTCGTGGGTGTCATACAAGAGCTATAATATAACAAGGAATGGGCAGCAGCGTTCCTGGTGCATCATATTATATGAATAAATGACAATAGATTGGCCCCTTATTACATGGGACCTCATATAATAATAATGTAAATACAAATCTACCTTAGGGGAGGGGAAAGGCGTGATTTTTATACGTATTATGCATTTTTCTTTGTAATAAAATCGTTGAAATGTCCAATTTCATTAGACGAAATGCATTTGATTACGTTTCCATTCCGTAAAATAAGGCAATGTAAATTGAAGTTATTCCGTAGTCGCATTGATAACACGCCGCCAGTGAAGCCAGCGCGAATACGAGATGAATTAGACGTTTCGATTCTGTGATACGAATCCAGCGATAAACTATAATCAGCTTATACTACTGGGAGTTCTCGTGCGGGCAGAAATAATTTGTCTCGATATTTTCTCTCAGCGAAATATCTTTAATGTGTTCTCATCGCCGATCAATTTTCTCAACCCTTTGAAAAAGCATTACCGATATGAAACGAATGATCGGGCGCGTAAATAAAAGTATGTTGGTATAATTAGAAGGAAAAAAACATTTTCTTCAATCATTTACTAAAAGGTGATAAATACTAACGAGTTCTAAAAAATTGCAAGTGATGAAAAGAAGGTCAGTCCGAATACAGTCACGAATAGAACACAGATGTATGAAACCGACGCAATACAGAGAAAATGACATGACGACCGACGAGCCAAATGTATGAGAATGTGTCAAATATTGAAATTATTTTGTTCGTTAGAAACGTTGTATCGTTTGGCACTTACTGTGCGTTCACAGTTATTTTACCTTTGACACTTCTCATCATCCTTTTTTCGCGGAGAGGTAAACTGCAACCTTTACGCGACATCCCTGCAGTACTTTGCAACTACAGAGGTATGTGGGACTCGGGTAGAGGCATTCCCCCACTACACCACTAAAGATCCTCTCCGGGCATCCAGCCAAAGCACAGTATGGCAGCCATGCGGGGTCATCCGTTAGGATGTCACCGGACAGCCACCTGCGCCCGCGCTTTCGGGCTCATTCTGTGCACCGTTTCCCCTAGTCCAATGTCCATCAACAGCGTACTGCGCCAGACAAAGGACCCGCCTATCCTGACCAGTTTCATCCGAAGAGGAATCTCTTCAAGACAGGCCCCCATACGACCGGAGACGGCGCTCCTCCAGCCCCAGAGGGAGCTAGCGTGCGCAGGCTCCTTCACCCTACCTGCACTGCCGGACAAATGTCCCGACGCGGCCCTCCAACGCTCCACCGGACAAAAGCCCCGACGTGGTTCCACCCTCCGGTCGCCGGACAAACGCCCCGACACGACCGCTACCTCCTGCCGTCTCCTCCAGTGGCGATCGCGATCCCCCGGCGGGCGATGCATCGGACCTGCCCAAGACACTGTGCGGCACTGGGCGGTGGACATACCCATCGTGTGGTGTGCCTCCACATATGGCTCTGTCACTCACTGCTCAGACGGCTCCCAGCACAA
Organism: Cataclysta lemnata; assembly: GCA_963931975.1. NCBI lineage: Eukaryota > Metazoa > Arthropoda > Insecta > Lepidoptera > Crambidae > Cataclysta > Cataclysta lemnata. The sequence goes on from OZ008338.1 coordinate 23,645,744, forward strand.
GTTCGCACACTCCGCCCGCCGACGAGCCGCGCCCGCCACTGGAGAAAACTGCCGACTGCCGGACAAACGCCCCGACGCGGCCTCACACACGTCTCCAACAGTGGTATCAAAAGGGGCCCTATGGTCTACGCTTTGGCCCCCTACCAAAGACGAACCATCCGGAAGACGCCGCAAACACCACGTCTTAGGTGGTGAGCCGACGCCAACGTGTAGGCACCAGGCTCTCGCATCGAACTTCTCATCATCCTGCTCTAACATATGGAAATGTCATATTAGTATCTTTCTCTCACATAAAACGTAAATAAACATCAGAGATGAAAATGGAAACGTCAGAGGTAAAATAACTGTGAACGCACTGTAGGTATGCCCCTAGCCCCCGTAGCACGGGACATGGACAAAGGACATGGAAATATTTTATGAACCGACGAAAAAAAAGAGGAGGTTACTCAATTCGTACCCGTATGTTTTTTTTTTCTCCTAGAGAAAAGAAAATATTTTCCTCTCGCTTCAACTCCCACTAAATCCGGAGACAAAACACTGTCAAATGGTCGAGAGAGATTTAATCCACGTCCCGTGCTAGACCTACAGGACTATATCAGAGAAGGGTAAAAAGTAAAACTCGAACGCCAACTAAAAATACCTTCCCTTTTTTCGGCACAATTTATTTAACACAACAAATAAAAAACGTTGTTGGGCTAACTCAATGATTTGTGTTATCTGTTAAAACAATGAATAAAAAGCGTTTTATCACGCCGACAGATGGGTCATAGAATTTTATCTTTTATTTTGAACACAGATCATTTAATAGAGTTCAGTAAATTTTACTATTATTTCTTTTTACCTCAACAAGTTTTAAATATTTTAAGTTCAGTAGGGATTTCAATATTAAGAGTTATTAGATTTAGATTAGATTTATTCTTGAATTCAAAGTTTTACCATCTTTGTTCTCTTGATTTTCTGAGAAAAGAGAAAAGAAAACTTACTCTTGTCATTTAATCTTAAATATTACAACAAAGATTGAAATAAAACGTGGACAATGGAGGTGAGCATTAATGCGTATATAAATAGTCCCGAATAAGGTGTAGACCAGACACTTGTCCTGTTAGGTAACATGATATATAATATAATTGGCGAAACGTGGGTGTTAATTCGGGTGGCTACCTTGGGATATAGGCGTGAAATATAATACTATTGTAAATATAAATCACAGAACTTGTCTCACCAGCTCCGATTAACGGTGGGACTTTAGTAAGCTTACTTTTAACTGTAGATAGAATATAGATCTACAGTTAAAAGTAAGCTTACTAAAGTTTAGTTTTGCCTGGTATATTTTGTTATAATACGATAAGTAACAGTAGTTGCTAAGCAACTAAGCTGTAGTACGTCTATATCTTCAACTGTTGATAGAATATTAGGACCCGCCGTAAATATAATTATTCCCGGTAAAATACAATCAAGGAAATTAACTTATATTTACACAAATTCCGTTGCCCTTAAGACGCATCTGGCGACCCAAAGATGAAAGATCACCTTAAAATAATAATATTTAGAGATGGACCGGACCCGTATTATGTAATCCGATTTGAGTTACTTTAGTCTGCCCGTCACATCACCATCACCAGCTCTTTAATGTCCCCACTGCTGGGGCACGGGCTTTCCCTATTGATGGAAGAATATAGGGAGATTGGGCCATAACGTGAGTACTAACGACTGCAGAAGCAGCCGGGACCAACGGCATAACGAGCCTTCTGAATCACGGAGGAACTCGAGATAATAAATTTTTGGTCATCCAATGACCGGCCTTAGCGAAATTGCTTAGTTTACGCAATCGCAGGCCAAGCGCGCTGTGCCACTGCGCTAGCGAGCTCCTCCACCCGTCACACTTTGGTATTATTCTCGATGAGTGAAAGAGACAGGTATAGACCAAGGCAACGGAAATCGGCTCACATAATAGGCATAATAGGCATCACATAACAGGCGGGGGCAGTTGTGGATTGCCACCATTTTGTGTTTCGTTCTATTTCCAAAGTTTTGCATAGTTCCCTGGAGAGCGTTTGTTTAAACTTTACCTACCTACGTGGCTGTGCAGACTCCCACTGAAGTTTGGCCTTTCTGCACTAGCTTTGCATTTCGCTAAATTTAGCACCACCTACTTGCGATACTCTAATAGCTGAAAGTTTATAAGTAGAGTAAATTGAGCTAAGTAGTGCAAATGATTAGAGCTACGATTTTGAAGTAAAACTTCATTGTTTGGCTATCGTCGATTCACATAGTTCGAAGATAGTTCCGTAGGATTAAACTTTAAGTCCGTCATCTATCGTTCGCTGAGGTAGAGTGATACTCGGGCTTCGTATTCCAAACTGTAACGTATGGCAGCCCGTAAAGTCAATCTCGATCGCGATCCGCTATCAAAATCAATGATCGTGATCCAGATTATTAGTTTAGGGAGTTTAGGATCCGACAATCTACTTCGTACACGATCAATATGGATCGTGATCATTGATTTTGATCCGCGGATTTTCGTTAAATTTGATCCTATCAGTTGCCTTTACCTGTCAGTCATCTTAAGTATTTAGGTTCTACCCTCGTCTACCCTTCTCAAGCAGCTCTATGCGGCATGATACACTCGTCGATCTTGATAAAATTAGATGACCAGAAATATTCTGAATCCAATGTCATTGTCGACATTTTCTTTTGCCAGTCTGATAATGCAAAATTATGATCGATGGAATCTAAAAAAGCTCGAAGCCAAACAACCCAACGGACTCGAGTGAAAAAGTTCTCCAGAAATCCGTTGCAAGGACTTCGTTCGAGTAGTCGGGTAAGGGCGAAAACATTCGAGATCTCGATATTTATTCCCTTGCTTCAATTCACTCAGAATTTCAAACTTGCACTGCCTCTGACCTGTCTGACAAGATTTTCTTTTGCAGACGAGGATATGTAAATAGTACATGGCATTTTCATACAGCTCGTAGTTTGATGGCCGTGTGGTGACGGCAGAGTAGAATACAATTGTCACCACCCCAAATCTCTCCCGTGGGTGTCGTACAAGGCGACTAAGGATAAATCAGTGATGAGGAATGGGCAGCAGCGTTCCTCTTATACCACCTAGCAATGTACTGTGACTTTTGTGCCCGATAAATGGCAATAGGCTCGCCACCTATTACATGGGACCTAACATAATTGGCGAATCGTGGGTACAAGTTCACCTCTGCCTACCCCTTCGTATCATGTATGTATTTTAGTTTGAAAAAGTACTCAGAAGTACTTAAAATAATATTGTGATGGAATTTTATTCACATTGAATACTGCGGAAATTAAAAATTGTGATAAAGTACAATATCACGTGGCTATTTGTAAATAATAGTGTGTATAAGTAATACACATCTGCGTTCCAGTTACTTAACTAGCGACTTTTCGCGATTGAGTTATTTTAATTGTGTACGCAATAGACCGAAATTAGCTGTTTCTGAAACTGAGCAGCGTTGTCAGAGTAGCATGTTTCTTATCTTTCACATTTAAATATATTGAACAACACTGACGCCACTTTGATCGCGAATCGAATAGTCTTCAAAGTTATTACAGCACTACAGTCACAGCTTCGATAGTTTGGCCACTTGGCTAGGTGTAGCCAAGTGGCATAGAATACAAAATGTATGAAACTGACCTATTACACAGAAAACAATACGTCCGTTTTCATACTTTTGATTTCTATGCGTTCCAATAGTCTAATAAAAAAATCAGTCAAATAAAAAAGAGCATCACTTTCAACTGCGAATCCACAGAATTTTTAAAGCTTTATCCATTTTCATGTTAGCCAGATCCGTAAACCCTAAATAAAACTCAAATAAAAAAGCGAGTAACGGCAGACCAAACCCGACTTCATTGATAGACACTACAAAAGGGCTGTCTATATTTTTCTGGCATAAAACATTCAAGGACGATAAATCAGTAACACGAGGTGAGATACCTATTATCGAGGTAACTGAATATAAATATATTTACATATCATCGTAAATATATTAATATTCAGTATTGACGGAATAAACAAAATGTAGCACAAACCACAGTCGATGCTCCTAGTGATCTCAAGGTTTAATGTTAGCAAAAGTTAGTAGAGTCAAAAGTTAGTGTTAGTCGAGACATGGCGAATACCTACGCTTCCTATACAAATGTAAAATTCAAAGACTAACTGCCGCACTCAGAGACGTCAATTAACTTTAATGAGTATTTAATGTCAAAATTTTTCATTCAAATCTAGACCATAGACCCGACAAGAATGGTGACTAATTTTGAATTGTCATTTTTTGACGTTAAGTACTCATTAACGTTATTTGACGTCTCTGAGTGCGGCAGTAAGGGTCTGTTTCACAATCGACAAGCAAGTTTGAAGTAGCTTACTTTGCAGTTCAATTTGAAATATATTTCATATTACAACTGTCAAATGATCTGCGAAGTATGCTACTTGGAAATTACTTGTCGATTGTGAAACTGGCCCTAAGATTCTTAAATAATACAACGTTTGAATATTTTCGTCGTCGTTACGTCAAGTTCATTTTTAAAAGCATTAAGTAGATATTTAACAAATTTTATAAAACTTAACCAAGTTTAATTTAAGCAAACGAATATTGCCCTTCCACAAAAAAAAATTTAGAACATTGTTCGAATGACTTCTTTTATATATCTCGTTGCGTAATAAGTGTTTAGTAATATAATAAACACAAAGCGGCTAGTGACCAAAATTCAATTATAAATACATATTTATCAAACGTGACCGTGGCTCTTTTCCAACTTTGAAGGGTGCACGCAGCGCGATGCATCGAATAAATCGCCTTAAGTGAACGTGCTTTAACGAGCTAAGAGGGTCGTATTGGCTTTGAGGCTTACAGTTTTACCGCTATCGCCTATCTGAATCAGCCTCTCGGCCTCTTTACCCATTTCACTGAACGCTATTAAACTTCTTCACTTCACTATTTTTTTTAAAAGTTGGTTTACTATTAGTTATTGTTACGTGACTCTGCAAACCCTTGTGGGATTTAGTCAATATATTCACTATATTGTGCACATGCAACTTAGTTCCTAATATTTAATTCTGTATTTATTTCGATATATTTCGATTGTTTGAGTTCCATCCACCTCTTCTGCGGCCTCCTATGCCTCGACATCCGCCAATCCTCATGTACATCACTCTTCTATTCACAAATATTCATTCCAAACGAAACAAAACCGTTACCTTTAAACTTTTTATAGAGCACAGTAAATAGCAATCTACTGTCACAACATTCTACGAACACGAACGACATTTCAAGTAACTAATATAATACAACTTTATTTTTATAAATATGTTGTTATGTCTATAAGTACGGCAGGTTCGGGCTTAGTTAACACTGTCGCAAATTCCACACCTTTAAAGTGATGTCATCAAGGCTATCAGACCAGCGTTCCTACAGGTTGTCTGTAAGTATTTTGAGTTCGTCTCCGAATTTAATTTTCGTTTTGTAGACCAATGTAATAGCACTTCGAAACTAAATTAACAATAACCAATACCACTGAGTGACAACCTCTCGGTTAAAAGACCTATTTCTCGCTCTTCAACTTGTATTTCCACTTGGAAATATTACCTTATCAACTGTGGAATTATTTAAGGAATCCTTTAAAGTAGTTAGTAAGAACGCTCTTGGGACATCGAAAATGAAACAACATCCCCGCACGAGCATTTTTTATTAATATCATATTGGTCATGTTCTGATAAAAACTTCAAAAGTGGACTAGCGTAATAAGTAATGATTATTATTTATTATAATGTTTGTTGTGGTTAGTGAATAAACTGTTAAATTATTCTTGAAATCTGTAATTTTTTAATAATTTGCATATAACTTTTCTCGCTTATTAAATTAATAAATGTTCTTTGTAGTCAAGAATTCTATTCATTTAAAATTGGTTTTAAAATTTGACATTCCTTACTTTATTACGTTTATTTTGATTAGGCTAAGTAGATGTAAATATAACAAACAAATTGATATACTATGAGTATAGAAAAGTTCAGAGGCTATAAAGATAACGAAACTAGGTTGATTCCGAAAGTTATTACAACAGGTTCTTTTACTTCAGGAATAATAATCAAAAGATTATAAAAACTTGCAATGTAGCATCCAGCTTTTGAAAGTGAGACGAAATGTAGCAAAATATCATTGCTGTTAACTTTATTAAGTTTTGTCCGTGAAAGAGCAGTTTCTGTATATTTTCTGAGAGCTGAATATTATTGTAGCGGTTCCTTTAATCGCGGCAACTTTTACACTCCTAGTTTATTTATTTACAAACAAATAAATTTTGTCTCAGAGAAAATTAGTAGCCATGTTAGTGTTGGTTAAGCAAAAAAATCGGTGCAACATTAATTTATTTATTAAGTACAGCCACATGAACGATACATATTTATAAACCGAAGTTAAACTCATAAAACAAAGTATCTGATATGTAACACAATAACGCCGTTCATAGCTCTTACAATCAAATGAGTTTCAAGTTTGCCTAATTACATTAATTTAATATATGTATTTGGTGAATGAAATTACTACATTGAATAACGAGGAGCTCGCTAGCGCAGTGGCACAGCGCGCTTGGCCTGCGATTGCGTAAACTAAGCAATTTCGCTAAGGCCGGTCATTGGATGGGTGACCAAAAAAATATTATCACGAGCTCCTCCGTGCTTCGGAAGGCACGTTAAGCCGTTGGTCCCGGCTGCATGTGCAGTCGTTAATACCTACCAACTCGCACTGGGCCAGCGTGGTGGGTTATGGTCCAATCTCCCTATATTCTTCCATCCATAGGGAAGGCCCGTGCCCCAGCAGTGGGGACTTTAAAGGGCTGGTGATGATGATGATTTGGTGAATGAAATTGAAAGGAAGTGGGTATTATATTAGGCAGACCGCTCCTAGCGCTGACTAATGAAAATTATATTAAAAACACCAGATTTCGAATGTCTTCGAATAATTATAGTAACTGATCAACACAATGATGATGGTCCTGGCTATAAGCTGCATGTTTTCAAATTAATTCGTCATCCATATCTAGTAGAAAATACGTTCTTAAACATGCCATCCCTTAGTGACTAACTGACGCACTCAGAGATGTCAATTAACTTTAATGAGTACTTAATGCCAAAAAAATCAGTTAAATCTAGACCATAGACCCGGCAAGAATAGCTAATACTAGTTTTGAATTGTAATTGTTTGTATTAAGCACTCATTAACGTTAATTGACGTCTCTGAGTACGGCAAGTAGTGATGAACGTAAACTATCCGGAACGGTCATACAACCAGAGTGCAGCTCGCCTTAACTGTGGTAATTGTGTTATATTGAGAGCTATTAGTTAGCCCTAAAAATAGATTGAGCTAATTTTATTTACACCTGTTATAATTTAAGCAAAAGTTTCGTGCCTAATAAACTCGCGCATACTTTTGAGAACGAAGGTAAAAAAGGGATTTCTTAACTAGTAAAGTTTCGAATAACTTAAGCAACATCTACGTTTCGAATGAAAAGCGCAAAGAAACTCCGAGCCATTGTGCCACCACCGGCTCGAGAAATTGGAAAGCATTGTGTAACTTTAAATGCCTCGAAAGTCTGAATTCTATCGCGTACTAGTTATGGGTGGATATTATTTACCATCAATGCAAAGTATAAGAAATATTGGACATAATTATTAGTTGGTGTTTTTATAAAAAATACGCCTCTATTTTGATCGCAGAATAAATTATTTCGGCATCCATTCTTTCTTTAAAGTAACGTGTTGAAATAACCGCTAAACAAAATTCAATGAAACTTTCGCATGCAAAGTCGGGGCTGATTTATCAACATCTAGATAAAAAACGTCTGAATTTTTATTGTGTTGTAGACTCTTCTTTTTAATTGAGTAAGTTTCGTTTAACATTTTGAAACGTTACCGCTTAGTGAATATTGTGCTATCAGGAGAAAATAATCATCTACATTTTGTAACTAGAAAAGCCAGCAAAAAGAAAGATGGAATCTCAGTGGCTCGCGGGAAGAGCGCCAACCGCTCGGGGCATCCGTGCGGTTTGGAATTTGCCAAGATTTTGAACTCTGTTGTCTGTTAAAGCGTCTCACAGACAGACGCGGTCAAGGGTGCGGTAGCGGTGGCGGGACGGTGGTGAACCCGAACAAACGTTGACCGCGCTGGTTTGAATAGACATTATTTAAACCAGCGCGGTTATGGCGGCCAAAAGAATGCGGTGTGCAAAGGGTCCTGCCTTTTATGAGTACTTTCTTCTTCTTCCTGTCCTCTTCCCAGTGTGTCTGGGGTAGGTGCAGTATTTTTCCTCTTCCATTTAATCAGTTGTCATCAAGCCATCCTCTTGCTTTTGATTCATATCGTCCATCACAACGGAAAGCTGCTAGTGATGCCTGAATGTATAGAAATGAGACGCTTTCAGTCTCATTTCAACATGTCGAGAGACAGGTGAACGGAGAGTGATTGGGATGACAATTCCAATCCATACTGCTGAAGGTTTTGGCTTAGGTTTTACCTTAGGTCAGCCTGACACCAACCGTCTTTGGGTCAAGGATCCTGCAGGTACTTTAGATGTATAAAAAACAGGGGCTGGTGTAGTGCCGTTACAAATGATACTGATTATCGAGCGATCGTGGTGACCTTCCTCGATTACCGTGGATGACTCATTATATCTTTCGTGTATAACGCGTCTTCTCCTGTGCGTCGTGGACATGGGGCATAGACAAGGCCGAATGTATTCGAACGAATAATGTACCTGAGGAAACATCATGGCGACCGTCGTATTTAAGAGTACATACATACATAGGTACATAAGTCACGCCTATCTGTATATCACCGAAGGGGTAGGCAGACGTGGATGAACATCCACGTTCCGACAATTTAAGAGTAGCTGTCTAATATGTTCGATAGAAACGTTGTATCGTTTGTCACATGGTTACATAGGCACCCTGTAGGTCTATATGGCTAGCACGCGACTTGGACTCCACTTAACAGTTTTGTCTCTTCTGGGAATTAGCGGGAAGTAGAGCGAGTGAAAAATGTTCTTTTCCCCGAGGAGATTTTGTCCACGTCGCGTGCTACGGGCGCTGGTCAGAGACAAAGTGTCGACGCAGAAATTGGATTTCCGGGAAACGGTAGCGTGACTAGACGCGCCGTAAAACGGTGTCTGCAGCCGGCGTTCTCTGTCCTGAGGGATCAAGAGATTTGTAGCCAATTGCCACTATCGCGCCGCGTAAAGGGACGACTCCTTAGTATCTACAGCTCAGTGCTTTGACATATCTAGCTGGCTAGCCTTATCACCTAGCGGTATAAAAAAAATAGCCTACGACCTATTTATCAGACCTCCCAAATATACATAAAACAGAACAATTAGGGTTCTTAATTAGTGAATTGAGGTAATCTATAGCAAATCTAGCCCAGAACCGCATCAAAATTCGTAGCGACTCTGTCTTCCACCGGCATATAGATCAGACAAGTTCATAATATTTTCTAGGATGGGAGAAGAAGTCCCTCAGCATCATCATCACCAGTCCTTTAATTATTATTATACAGATTTAATGTCCCCTGCTGCGGAACGCGCCTTCCCTATGGATGGAAGAATATAGGGAGGTTGGCCCATAGCCCACCGTTAACGTACCTTCCGAACCACGGAGGAACTCGAGATAATAAATTTTTGGTCACCCATCAAGTGACCGGCCTTAGCGAACATTGCTTAGTTTACACAATCACAGGTCAAGCGCGCTATGCCATTGTGCTAGCGTACTCCTCTTTCAGCTTACCAAACTAATGTAGTAAACCTATATTGTTATGATTTCATTATGAATTAATTTAAGCATTTGAGGGTAGCTAATAAGTAGCCTCGTAATTGAGACAAAAACATTTAAGATCATCTACACTTCGAATGCAATGGAATAACCAGATAGCCGTTTCAGCAAAACGAGCGAAAATCCGTAGTTACCTGTATTAGATTTAAACGAGATCGGTGGCGTACATTTTAATGTTTGGAGTGCTCTGTACGCAAGATTTAAACGATAGCGTTGGACGGTTGTATAAATCGCATGTCACGTAGTTTAAAATAGACGAAAAGTGTAGAAGCCACGAGACGTATTCTTGACTAATCTATAGGTGTGTCCTATCGATCACGTCCGTGAGACCATGATATTCTTTTTCATTGTCCTGCTTTAAACCACTGAAAGTGTATTTAATGTCCAAAACTAAAAGCAACTACGCAACACGAAATCTTTCGGCAGTCATAAAATATTACATCGAAACGAAATAAACAATTATATGATAAACGGAAACAGTGCAAAAATAAACAGTTTATTTTGCAATTAGCTACTGTTGTAGGCTAGGCGTGACTATTTGCTCAAATAAATCTTTTACGAGGCGTACTAGACTAAAGACGCGAGTCCTAGTCAGCAAACAGCTCTAATGGCCAGTTTCTGAATAATAGATACGTTTCAATATAAGCAGCTCTATTAACTATTCTACTAGCTTACGCCGCAGAGCTCGGTTTACGAACGTGTTGGATTAGTCGTATTAGCGACGGATATAGGAGCTGTAATGTTTCAAACTTTTGTTTGACTACGGACAGGGCGCTTCCTTCGTCTTTTATAGGTATATTATGCTAAATGCCCATCCAGGGTTGTCAAAACAAGAAAATCAAACTTCCGTGCGTCATAAAAGGGGAACTGGGAATCGTGCCGCACACGGCTTTCGTGGCGGAAATAGGTACATTCGCTTACGACACATCCCTGATTACGCAACTCCACAGCGGCGGCGACTGATATTCGTAATTTCTAATGTCAAATATTAGACTGATCTACCATGAGCTTGATTTTTCTCTTTTCAAATGTTGTAGATGTACGGACCTGATCAGAAGTTATTTTCAAATAACACAGTAATTTTCCATTGGACACCGTGTTTTTCGATTTTGACCGACCGTCTTTCTATTGCGCACTTTACGCGGATCAACGCACAATTTGACTACAATCTACACACAGAAATGTATTTGCCGATGCGAATTCTTTCTGTCTATAACAGACGAGCATGACCTTAACCGTCTGTATATTTAGGAATTGCGAATGTTGCTGAATTTAAGTGTGTTGTCTTTGCCATTGAGATGATAGATCTATTATTTTAATTATGAGAACTTCGATTTAGGCGTTGGCTAATTGGAAGAAATATGTATTCTACATCTTCTGTTCTCAATTCTTCTTTACACTGCTTCTAGTCACGTCTCGTGCTCAACCTAAAAGGGTGTTTATGAATCAGCCAGCAATATTTTGTGGGCCAAACCGCGTCTGCCTGGTATAACAGACAAACGACGAACCCGTAGCAAGATTTGTGGCTATTTGGGGAACAGGGGTAGATATGGGAAGGGATGCGCAACCCATAGGGTCGAAGTGCGCGTCAATGGCAGCCCCGCTGCGAAATTAGAAACAACGGATACATTGTTGCGATTTAAATCATATATTAAATTATTATTATACGCACAGCATAATTAAATTAAAATCTTATTTTCCTTAATAACACACGAGGCTGTAATTTTATATGGACTAGGTACAGATTTTTCGGACACACTCACACTGAAATTCTGGAAAAATCGCCTTTGCATTAAGTATTAAAATATTGTGTTATAATGTGTACAAAAATATCCGCGGCTGTTATAAATATTTGTTGCTATTGTCTTTACTTAAATCGTGACTAACAAGTATGACGCAGTTAGCTACGCGCGGCTGGAAATATTTTGAGACGTCTTGAAGATTATTAAAGTCTTTAATCAATTCCATTGTAAATAAATTACACATAAATTGTTCTTCGATTCAATTGGACGTAAAATTATTATAGCCGATATAAATGAAAGAAAAAAATATTTCGAAAATTTTCGTACACATTAAAAAGTTTAAAAAATTGCGGAAAATAAATTCCAGAACGAGGTAAAAAATCAAAACAAAATTCACCCGACAATATTCACAAAAATCCGCATAGCATCCACACCGTCGCGCGCGTCTTAAAAAAAATTCCGCTCACGTTCACAAAAAAAGTTTCTAATAAAAAATTTACGACAACTTTTTCGCCAACTCCAAAAAAAGTTTTCCAAAGTGGCCAAAAGTGTCGTCCACTTACCTGTGGGTCATGGTACGTTGGTGCGACGAGCCGGTGCCGGCGGTGCGGCGGCATGCCATGCGGCGGCTGCGGCCGGAGCGGTGGACCGACGCGCCACCAGCCACTCGCGGCCGTGCCGCTGCCGACTGTACCGGCCCACTGCGGCGGCGGCGGCGCGCGCAAACCCGGCATGCCCCCCGCGTCTCCCCGCACAACCTCTCCACCATCGATTCATCGTTTAGCCACTTTTTATCACCGAAAGTAAAGCTCAGTGGCGAATTGGGTCACTTGGGATTCACGCATCCGTGCTGCGACTGCCACCTTAAGTTTGGGGAAGGCCTAGAGCCAGCCGCCGGCCGCGCTCCGCCTGCAGCGTGCACCCTGCGCCGCGCGCCGCACTCCCAGTCCCTTGCACTCGATCATATCGCCACTCCACTATCAATCCAAACTTTCTCGCAACTTAACTTTGGCGCGTTCAAAACTTTTTTATTGCAAACTTTTTTTTAAATATTACAATAAAAAAATACTGTTGTCTTTTTTAATTACTAGACAGACACTCGGACATAAAAATGTTATTTAGATTTTAGCAAAATTGTTACTTTAAGTTATCTTTAGTTTGTTTTGTTTTGAACACGCTAAAGTTAACTATTGCATGTTCACAACTGTTTTATTGCAAAGAATTTTTCCTACTTTCTTATAATATTTAATTTAAAAAATCTTTTTTCGTTTTTAATTACCAGAAACTTAGACATTAAAAATATTATCAAGATTTGATTTTAGCAAAATTATAACTTCTAAACTCTACCTCGGAATAAAATCGACTGCTCCATAAATCCTAAAAAGTTAATTTCTTGACAAATTGCCAACAGTTAATGAGCCAAGCCACATTTAAATTACTAGGTTAATTATCAGGTATTATTGCCAAATAATAAAATGACTGTTTACCATATTTAAAGAATTGTATAAAACCGCTGCCTAATAAACTACAAATGTTTTGCTTCGATTATCGTCTTGGCAGTGTTGATACAATAGACCCTTTACAAATTCCTTTTAGTTGCACTATTGAGTAATAATTATGTAAATAAGCAAGATGCTTTAGGAAGTTAAAAACGATTTTTAGACGGAATAAACTGTCTGACCAAATATGTATCGAAACTAAGGGTTTGAATAAAAAAAACAAATGCCAATTTCGACAAGACTTTTATTGAACACGAGAGCACAGTCGTGCCTATCATAAATACACTTTACAAATAGAATTAGGTATAATACAAAGCTTAGCATCGTAAGTTTTTGCTCTATATGATACCTCGGATAGAACAGTACCAGATTCAAAGTTTAGTGCAAACTATTATTACCCAAACAATAGGCACAGGGACGCCGTTACAAATACATCACACTATCAATATTACTAAGTTACAAATATAAATATAAATGCTTTCCAAAGATTTAAAATCAGTGGGCTTATTTGCAACGACGTACCGCAATTTGACTCCGCAATAAGTAACATTAAAAAAACAATTCAGTCGTGTGTCATTAGCCTCACAAGAACTACCTATATAAACCTAATTACAAAAGGGCAACTTAAGTAAAATTAAAACTACCTTTGGTACGATTGCTTTTAAAACTTTCAAGGAATAAAATAAAACTATATACCGATCGTTATACGTATAATCGGAATATCATCAAAAGTATGCACATTTACAACTAATAAATAATAAACACATTAGATGCTTCGGGCTAATTTTCCAACCGACTATTCTAACGCTAAAATTTTTAATATACCAGTTTATTATACTTAGCGGTTACCTGAATCAGTGTTCTCAGAGAGTCGTGGACCGAAAATCAACCCGAACCATCTCATTGCATACCGAAGCATCCTTCAGGCTTCAAATTGGTCTTGTACGACAAACAACGATTTACATAGACATAGAACAAGACAGAGCGGATGCGGCTCCATCTTGGATAAAAATTTGCATCCTTGTCAACGTTTCTTAAAATAAATTGCAGACAATTTCTTTGCTACCTAAACTCGTGATTATTTAGGGAAGTTCATGTCATAAATATCATGGATATGCTATAAATTTTCCGACACAGTAATTCATACGAGTTCTGTAGCATTTGAAGGCAGACGCGATATTCTCAAAAGTCAGTCAAATAAAAAAATACCACTACAAGGGAGCTATAAATATGCAAGTCTATCTGCCGCACTCAGAGACGTCAAATAACGTTAATGAGTACTTAACGTCAAAAAATGACAATTCAAATCTAGTCGCAGTTCTTGCTGGGTCTATGGTCTAGATTTGAATGAAAATATTTGACATTAAATACTCATTAAAGTTATTTGACGTCTCTGAGTGCGGCAGTATATGAGCGAAAGCGGTTAATTGACTCGAAAATATTTTCGGATGGATGACTGCGATCGCTAAAATAAGTTAGCATCTTCACAACACCCAATAGCCGCTGTACAAGATTGTTCTTATCCGTTCAATAAATATAACATTTGAGAATCCTGTTCAGATATGACATGATAATTGAAAGTTAGGTTTTATCAATGTCAATCCGTAAATAAGGGAAATTAGGTTCATTTGGACCACATTTAATTCTCGCCAAAGCAAAATTGGTTCGATTCTCTTCTAGTAGTCCTGCGGTCCGTAATGATAATTTTCGTATTCATACCTACATTTACTTTATTATTTTTTATTATTTATACAAAAATGAAACGCGATAAAAGTTCGTGTTAAATTCAAATTGTCCCTTACCAAGTAACAGGCCGCTAGAAATACGTATCGTAGAAGATCCTTAATGCAATAAACTAATCGTTCATTTGTACGTAAATAGTTCTTGCTATCATAGCGACACCTACGCCAAAATCGCGGACAACTCGAAACGCATATATTCGCAAACAATGAGTAATATAGTATACATACAGTTCGTCGTTTTAGAATAGCACAAGATCTGTCCATATAAATAAATAAGATTAGCACTTTAAAATAATTTCGGATTAAATACCGGCTTCGATTTCCTTACGAGCCGTTGTGAAAAGTCTTCTTGTACTTACAATAATGGTAAATATAGCAAAGTATTAAATTTAACTAGACGTAAAAATTTCGTTGTTAATTTAGATTAGGTGGTACTCATAAATTTTCCCACAGTGCGTTGCAAAAGGCGGCTATACTCATCAAGAAGATGAGGCTTTGAAGGATCTTGAAGGATAACGATCGAGCATGCTATTGCCATATTCGGCGTTTGCATAATCGATTGGGTACGCCTGACCTTTGTGGCTGTATTTAAGTTTCAAGTCCTTTAAGTATCGGAGGACTCTCAGTATAATGTTATAATATAATGTTCATTGAACCGATGCCGCATGGGAAATGTTCGGTTAAACTCAAACATGTCGTATTATATCATCGGCCTTTGGAACCAAGCCTAAAACTCACCATTCACTCACCCACGAATATTGATCAGAAAACTGAAATGCCTCACCGGGAGCTTATCAGCTAATTAATACACCTTGCCATAATAGAAGACTCGACAAGGTTTGGCTAATAAATAAACCGACGAAAGAAAGCGAAACTTGCAGCACAGCGCTATAGTATTACAACAAAACTTTTGCCCCAGTTGTTATACTCTACTCAGTCAGACGATGATTCGAGCGCCGCTAACAGCGGCGCTCGAATCATCGAACGTACTTTATTGTACCTCTATTTAGACGAGAAGATTTATATGAAGGTACCGGTACTTCTGTCAGTATCGCGACCATAAAAATAAGGTTCTCAGAGCTGGCACCGTTTGTAATTTTATCTCTTAAGTATATTTCATAGTGCATTCCTGTGTTTTCCATTTAGAATATCTTTTGTACTCTACCATAAAGTCTTTCTACCAACACCCAGAGTCAGATCACAATTTAGTAATATCGAGTCAAGGCTACTCTGGATATTTCAGAGGTAAGGATTGACACATCACACACACAGCTGCTTATGATAAGGAGTTTTTATCGATCTCAGACCTTCGCCCGATCGATTTACCCTTGACGGCGCACAGAAAGAACCCCGAGTACAGCCCATCCTGGGGTCAATGTGGCCTTCTTGGATGATAAGAACGATCCTCTTGAAAGAATAACAGAAACCTACAGGGTCAGTGGTGAATCAAAAAAGCACGGCGTCACCCGACTTTAAACAACTAACTACAATTTGTGCTGTCTCAAATATATAACTGTCGTGGATATAGTTGTTCCAGAAGCTTCAGCAGAGCGATTTGTCATCTTCACTGATCATCACACAATTGAAACCATGGGCTTAAAGAACAACATTACAATATGAATAAACCATGAAAATCGGAATGAATCTTTAATATTTACATGCGGCTTATGGTGGCTTTATCATGTGTAGACCAATTGTCCAAAAACGAGATGTTCGAAGATGGATTAAAAGCGATACGATGCATTTTTAGCTTCAGATCAGCCGAACCTGTCGCTCAACCTTCAATAAAGAGGTAACGTAGTCAATGAAATCACAATCGAACGTACACAGAACTCAGAAAAACCATCTAAGACGTCGTAAAGAAACGAAATGAAAGCCGCTGCCCTAAAAAGTCATGTGAACGTAACTGGTTATACAGATGCATAATACAAATTAAATTCGTTCCTGGTCAAGAGTACCCGAAACCGACGGGCATGCATGAGGACATTCATGAAGCGAAATGTGTGGATTGTAGAAAGCGAAAAGAAGTGATCTCTGCCTACCCTCCGTGGGGCGAAAGGCGTTAAGTACTTATGTAGAATGCATTTATCACTAATCCACAGAATGACATTCAGGAGCTAAACCGACAGCGTGCCGTCATGTTGCTGCTGCACACATCAAAAATATAAATTGCCTCTTTTAAACGTTTTCGAATGGTCCGCACAGTTTAGCGTTGCATATTAAAAAGGTTTCATTCGCAATAACTAAATCGAGTGCCCAGTTAGGTGAAAAGCTTTCTGCGAAACACGGACAATCCGATAGCAGCATTCGTTTCATTTCCATTTTTATGTACTCATCACTACCACTGCTCTTGTGATACAGAAAGGGAAAAACTTGAAACAAAATTGTTCAACATTTTAGGATTAAGATTCATTTTTGAGGAAAGAGCGTTTTTTAATCTGTGCCTCTTTTGTATTCAAGAAGCTTTCATTATTTTCCTATCCGATTAAGTGAGCGTCTCTGGTAGGTACTAGTACTACGAAACAAAGTTAATTAACTACCGAAAATGTTTAATGTAAATGGTTTTCTTCAAAAAACAATGTTAATCCTTGTTTACTTCGCACTGTCCGATCTATACTAATATTATAAAGCTGAAGAGTTTGTTCGTTTGGTTGGTTGGTTAAACGCGCTTATCTCAGAAACTACTGATTCAAATTGAAAAAAATATTTTTATGTTGAATAGTCCATTTATCGAGGAAGGCTATAGGCTATATAACAACAGACATTAACGCAAGCGAAGCCGCGGGCGTCCACTAGTAACTTATATAAGTAAATGGGACAGTACGAAGTAAACAAGGCCACGCGCCTTATTTAATGTCAATAGCGGACTAGAGACAATTGTACCGAGCGGGCCTCTCATTGTTCAGCCCGTACAAATTAGACGAGGGGAGAAGCGGGCACGTTCTGATGACCAAAGGACATAATTGGACTTTGTTCCGGCGCGTCTGTCCATGGAAGCGCGAGCGAGGAGGCTAGCCTGGCGGCGGAGAGGGCTATGATTCACGCATTCATGGCTGGAGCCTTTGTGTACACAAAGCGGCGGAATTGGCGCAATGCGAATTCCCAACGCGGTAAACTACAACACAACAACAACACGTGGCTTGTGCACAAAACTGCGATGCGACGTCGCACCGTAAAAAGCTACAAGCTCGCACAACGCACCGCAAGAACTTGCGAATTGATTCGCATCGCGGATCGCTTCAATTTCATACTGCTTTGTTTCTTTACCTGCATCTTCTTTGCCGCACCAATTCTCAGTTTTGTGTGCAAGCACTAAATTGCTGCGATGCGACTTGGTGCGGCAAGGCGGCGAAACAAAGAAGAATGAAATTGAAGGAATGCGAGGTGCGAATCAATTCGAGCTCCCACGACGCAACGCAAGAACTTATTGCGTTGCGTCGTGGACCTGGAAGATTTTTACGAGGCGGCGTCGCATCGCAGTTTTGTGTACAAGCCCTTACCGACCTTAGGTGTAAATGAAAACATTCAAATACTATACAACGACTAAGCTTAGACGCTTAATCAAACACTACAAAACACAAATTGTACAGTAAATACCATTAAAGGTTTAGCTCCTTACTACAGATGGCTACATAATAAAGAATTCATAGACAAGTGAGTGGCGTCGATCGCTACAGACGTTACCGTGGTAAATGACCGCAATAAAAATTTTAAGTGTTATTTGAGAAAATAGGGTTTCCATCGACTAGAAAATAGAGAGCTCTTTCTACACCTAGTTGTTCCGCACGGATTAATTTAGTTCCCATACTGTATGTCTGTCTCTCTCGACCCTATCCTTTACGCATGCATAATCAGACCCAATAGCTAGGAGATAAAGTCCAATACGGATAAAAATTGTTGCACCTGTGAAAGGGTGAAGAGAAGAATATTTACAAAATCCACTGAAAACCGTTCTACTTTCACGAAACGAGTCACTGCTCTGGTAAGCCCCCCTAGCCAAGTGGCCAGTCTATCAAACGCACAAAATAATAAATGTATGAAACGGACGTGTTATATTGAAAACAATACGTCGGTTTCATACTTTTTGTTTTCTATGCGTTCGAATAACGTCACAACGCGAATGATCAATCACTCAGTGGAACCAGTCCATTTTGCTTTGTTATACTATCTCGTTAGCGTCCCACATTCTGGTAAATCGAGCATCGAGAGGTCTGGCATGCATTACGAAACGTACACAGTCCTGCGTTTCCAACAAAACTTGATACTTGTCTACCATAGTAAACTTTCTGATATGACGAGTAACTATCATACATAATCCATTCCGCTAAATATTACACATACCTATTGATACTACTCGAGCTTCACACTATACCTACAAATGTACCTTTTGATGATGTAGACCACAAACTAAACGCATCAATTACACGACCGTTGGACTGATTTGAAAACAAGAGACAACACATAGCGTACAACGTAGCTCGACAGACGGGAACATTTCGAAATAAGTCAGACTCGGAACGCCCGCCGCCATTTTGCGTAACGGCGCGCGACTACACTAATCGGATAATCTACTCCATACGGATTAAGGCGACAAACTGTATTTTTCGATATGAAAGCGGGTAACTCGGTTAACGTGCCAGAAGTCAACCAACAAATGACACGAAACCGCGGTAAAACACCGGACTGCAACCTATATTAGACTCTGGTGCGCTCATCACTAGGTTGAATCTCATTTCTAAACAGTAAAGAAAGCTTGTTGGTACTCGAAACATAATTTACTAAGCAATCTTCACAGCATTCTACTTATACGACGTATTATAAAAATAATGTAAATCCTAGGAAACTGTCATGTCAGTCAATCTAAATTAGCACATTATTACAACAGAGAGGTGCTCGATGCTCGATAGTGCAGTGGCTTAGCGCGCTCGGCCTGCGATTGCGCAAACTAAGCAATATAGGCACGCAAATGCCAGTAGTTGATACCCACCAATCCGCACTATATTCTTCTATCCATTAGGTGATGATTTCGACAGAATAGTAGTAGGGATTTAAGTTTTAGACTTTATGAATTTGAATTTTGTCTTCTATGATTCTTGTTTGGCTCTCTGTTGGATTACAAATAAGACTTCGAAGTCTTATTTGCTCTTTGGTTACTAAAATAGTGTTGTTTTCAAGAATAATTATCTTAATTATTTTTCGAAATTTTTGGAACAGTTTCAATAAACTTCCATAAAGTACAAATTATACATCATTGACGATTTTTAAATGTGATAACAGCTTGAGTAAAAAAACGTTTTTAAGTCTAGTCACGTTTTTTTGTTTCAAATATATATTATTTAGGTACTAAGCGCGTCAAAAATAATACAAAAACAGTTCTTAATCGATTACTATCACGCGTCTTTATCAATACACCCACCGAAATAGCACCCGACCATATACAAGCGCACTTTAAAAAAGTTTAAAGTCTCGCTTATCTTATCCGTAATCGCGCTTAACCTATCCATAATCCTGTAATAAATATTACGACCCTAATCCTCGTCGTGCGACATACAAATTCTCATCTCTCAAACTAGAAATCAGTGATATTATTATTTCATGCAATTGACACGATCCAATTAAAATACAGACCGGAATACAATTCACGAGCAGAGCCGAATTGTATCCAATTAAATAATCAGTGCGATTAAGAGAATCGGCAAATGACGCTTGAATTTACGTGTGCTTATTAATAATTGCACGGTAAATTTAAATGAGCGCCTAGAATTTAAAATTGTGATGCAAAATTATTGCTTTTATTATTTAAGAGCTACATCATCGACTGTCGGATAAGCGCCTGTGTATAAAAAGCGTCCTATCACAGTTTAAATGTTAATGTGATATTTAAATATAATACAGTTTGCGTGCTAAATATAATAGCAGCTTAACATGTGTACTTTACCAATAGGCTAAATATTATACGACATAAGCATTATATAACGAGCACAATAAATAACAGACGACACGAACATACGCTACTTAAAAAACGATATTTACAGAATAATGAGACATTTAAATCAAAAGCAGCAAATAAACAGTAATTGAAATCGTTTGAAGTCAAAAACTTACTACGACATTCAATAGCAAAAGGCGAAACACTAAATTTAAAACACTTAATGAATGGTCGCAAAAACCACCGACGAGATTTACGACAGATTAAAGGTTCATTCACACAGATCAGTAAAGTCATACCGGCACAGTGCGAAATATTCTTTCATACATTCTCTATGGCAAGGATTAGACAGTCAATAAATATCGCCATCCAATATCCTGATACCGGTCTCAGTAAATATTGAATCTTAAAGCATATAAAAAAATCCAAATCTTTTGTCAATATCGTCAATTCAGTTGCAAATTCCGATTACTGAACTCCGTTACCGACAGTCTAATCCTTGCTTACTTGTCCCCCCCCCCCCCCCACTTGTCAGTGTCAATAACTAACAGTGCGCTCAGTGTCAGTACTGACATCTTTAATAATGGAAGAATTCTATTTAAACGATATTTTCGGATCTTCTAACTTAAAGCCATATTTGTTATTGCTAGCTTCGTAGCAGTGCCGTAGCAACAATCACATGACACGTTTTCACTGTAGCTCCGTGAACTGAGTACTGACATGTGTGAATTGAATTTAGTCACTGAAACTGAACTGAGGGCACACGTCGACGGAACTGGTGCTTTACTGACACGTGTGAATGAAGCTTAAAGCAACCACGAGAGAGCTTAAAGCAACTGGGCTTCAACTGGGCTTGTGTTGAATGTAAACAAACACAAAAGGGAGTACCATCGAAATTTACACCGACCGACGCCGGCCGTTCCAAGGTAAAAGAACGACGCGAGAATACAAGTGCCCGTTGAGTGTAATTTCAATTAGCTTTACAAACTTTCATCTCAGTAATTAATTGTACATATTAACATACACGAACAGGAACTCCTAAAAAACTACGCGTCATACTGACGACAAGTGATATTTTCTGCTGAGTTTTAAATAAATATATTGCTTTTCAACCGTGCGGTGACAATTTTAATGTATAATTATGTTCTGTCATTGTCATAAAATGCCAATATGAACTTAAATTAAGTATTGATTGAATCTAAACAGTTGCTTGCAATATTGCGGTATTATGTTGTCTAACTACGCAACATTGCATAGTTAGACAACACTGTATCTACCGTGCAATATTGCGCAGCAGCCGTGACTCAATAAATTAAACGGACGCTGACTTATTGTTGAAACTTGGCATTAACCTCCAATAGGGGACGGAATTATGACGAAATTATTTTTCGACAACAAATTCCACACTTCGTCCGATTACCAGCAGGCTGTATTCTTTTGTGTAGCCTGTATAACGTAGACGGTTTTCTTTGACTTCTCAACTATTTACCTGTTGCATTGCATAGCAGGCCGACGCCGCAAAGGCCGCATATTTCAAAGTGGCAACACAACTTGCCCTGGACGTGTGTCGCCAGAGCTAATACCTAGTCGAGAAGACAAGTTGTCAAGTGCAAACACACCGTACTCCCCAGCAACTTGCGATTGCGTAAGCCACCTCGCTTTGCAACATTCAATCGAGCCGTGTCTTTCAGCTTAGCTATATCACGACACCGAAGCAAACGCTGGTTAGAACTAAATTCCATCGCATAATATCAAAGCTTAATAAACGGACAAAAAGTCGAAAATAATGGCGCCATTTTGATTCTTATTTCAATAATAATAAGCTGCAACAGAGCAAATTATTAATCGCCTACAGCTGAGATTACGGCCAAATAATAAGAAGAGTATTTTAGTATTCGAGTGGAGACTGTGTAAAATTTTATATCAGTTACAGCAGAGCAGAGCCCTTATGTTCCTAAATAATCTTGCTAAAGTATATAATATACGTAATGGCACAATATCAAACCATCTAAACATTGGTACCGCCACTCGGTTTGACAACTACTCTACCTAAATCTATAATATTAAATACGGTAAACGATGAGAATGTTTACCTCCATATTACTTTCGTACGTCATAAAAGTTTGTTCGGTAAGATACAATTAATAATTTCTAATTATTATTCCGATTCCTACATTAAGAAAATAGAATTTCATTTGTGATTGATTAAATACAGGTACAGCATTAAGTGTTATGACTAAATTCATGAGAGCGATTGGTTACAATATATATAGATACACAAAATAACACAGAGTAACATATTATTTACATAAGTACTTAAGAAATACTAAATAGTAGCATCAGGGCCCTGGTTTTCCGAAGACGTGTAGATAAGCGTATTGTTAGGGCCGCTGAATGTGATTACTACGAAGCAAATCACAAAAATAATTGAGCCACGTTATAAAGAAACAGTCTTCTTCCAACCAAGGTTGAATCAAGTATCTAAAAATAAAAACGATCCGAACTTTGTGGAACACAAAGATTCACATAATTATAAATTGCTGGATTAACAAACTTCGCTTCTCACTTTGGTCAAATTTTACACGCGGAAGAAAAAAATATTTAATTAATTAAGTAACTATAGTAGGAGATACGAGTGATTCGAGTTCGTTACGAAATTGTCTACTACGGAGTTCTTCCAATTCTTTGGAGTTGCGAAATTTGATAAGCCAGTGTGAAATGGTACAACTACTTAGTCACGGACCGGCAGTAGTGATGGTGTTTGGTCGCGGTCAGGAAATGTTTACCACCTTGAAGGTTATACATAAGTTAAGTACCTACGATATGTTAATATTGTTGTGATGTGATTAAGTACACACGGCAGACATTATTGGCATGATGAAATTCATTCGGCCTACTGTCACGGAATACTGATATAATACCGTAATGGTGAACTATTTTTACATAAAAAAAATTTACAATTCATAACGAAACAATAATCATAACTTTAAATTTTTATTTGAAACGGCCGATCCTTTTAACTAAAACATTTAATGTTTTGGAATCAAACTTGAGAACTGATAATCATTTTCAGACCGCGACTCCAAGTGACCGACCACGAACGATTGACAATGAGCGAATGAATACCCTAGTACAATAAAGTATATCGTGTACATTGTATAAAAGACACAAGTACTATAATAATAACACGTTCACTCGAAAGACATCAAATTGGCCGGCAGCGGTT
Organism: Cataclysta lemnata; assembly: GCA_963931975.1. Classification (NCBI taxonomy): domain Eukaryota; kingdom Metazoa; phylum Arthropoda; class Insecta; order Lepidoptera; family Crambidae; genus Cataclysta; species Cataclysta lemnata. The sequence continues at coordinate 23,669,731 of OZ008338.1, forward strand.
TAACTATTTTATTTGTCAATTCTTCTATTTTCGTTACCCACTGTTTGGCGGTGGATTCAGATCCAGTTCTACGACAAAAAAAAACACAGAAACTAAATATAACATTCTATTATAAAATTATAAAAACTTATGTTTCATAATACTGGGTGCCTATTAGTTGCTAACAGGTGGTGACGTTACTAAGTGCCAGTACTATCCACCAACCCGGACTGGGCCAGCGTGGTGGGTTAAGGCCCATTCTCCCATATAATCGCAGTAAGAACAAACAAAAGAGGATTGCACTATCGCACTAAAATTTTATTTGCTGTTTACTGACAAGCAAAATCGGAAATCGTTAGGTTACAACAGAACTTTTAATATTTAATAAATAAAGGTAAGTAACCTTTATTGGCATATAAACAAGTTATAAATTTCAACTGCAACAAAATTACACGAAGAGTTCAAAGCTGCTTAGGCAGAATTGAGATTCAAACGATGCCAAGTGCTCTACCGCAAACTTCTCCGAGAGCGTTTTCGCGGCATAGCTCGAACAACTTCGTTATCTTAGGCGGTCCGTACACAGTCGTAATAAATTACCAATTTATTAGATTTTGGAAACATTGAAATGCACCCATGTCGATTTTACTAATCCGAAGATAGCTCGTCAGGAACTTTCGTTCTCTTTTAATTTTGACACATTCCACCAACACGGGTACCCCCATCCCCATCTTTATCACAGACTCCACAATTCGGAGAGTCTACTTTCTTCATTAGATGTGCAAACTTGTTACCAGTTGTGTAACGTGTCCAGAACATAATCTACGCAGCATAACATTGTCATTTCTACACCAATTTACATTTGCAAACCTGGGAGTACGTGGTGGTTCATTGAGGTTCTGTAGGAGGTGCGACGTGTGTCTGTTACCATAGCTATGTAGGGATATCCGCTTGTGCGCGTTCAAAATTTACTTTAGACACTTTTCCCTTCAATTATACCTGCGCATGCGCACACGACCGCCATTTTGGTTTAACTTAGGGTTTGAAATAAAACAACTTTTACGGATAAGACTCGCGTATAATTTGGTGTTTGGCATATTAATTATTTAACCCAACGTTGCGATCACTTTACAGTGGCCGTGGTCACGGGGGGACTAAAGATGACAGGTGTCCTCACAATCAAGTAATAATTAACTACCGTCATAATATTTGATATTTTAGGTGTTCCGATTTACACATACAGAGCTTACAGTATCATTGTTTTTGGCAGTATGAGGACGGTGTTGGGATTTAATTATTCTAATAATTGGGTCCCAAGCAGGTGGTATGTTCCAACCATTATCCCTATTGAAGTTTGGATGTTTCTTGATTTCAATAGCTTCACGTATCATTCTAGGTACGTATATCGTTTCTCTTTTGCTAGAATTTGCGGTTTGTCAAATCTTAAATAATGGTTGGGTCCGTCTAAGGCATGTTTAACGGACCCAACCATTTTTACTTGATTGTGAGGACACCTGTCATCTTTAGTCCCCCCCGTGACCACGGCCACTGTAAAGTGATCGAAACGTCGGGTTAAATAATTAATATGCCAAACACCAAATTATACGCGAGTCTTATCCGTAAAAGTTGTTTAATTTCAAATGTGTAGTGCTCGTGCAAATATAAGAAAACATTAACTTAGGGTGTTACCATACCAATCGATAGATTTTCGATCGACATCGTCAATCGACGTATAATTGTAACAGTCGACGTCGACCGATATATTTTACTTTAACAATTCCGAACCATACCAATCGACCGACGTCGAATAAAAGTATCGACCGACGATCAATCGATTGGTGTGGTAACACAGTTACGCCGGATCCAGGCGAGTGTAACGTGTAATGTAATCCAACGTGTAATGTAATCCAACGTGTAATGTAATCCAACGTGTAATGTAATCCAACGTGTAATGTAATCCAACGTGTAATGTAATCCAACGTGTAATGTAATCCAACGTGTAATGTAAACGAATTCTACGTACAGACGAGTTACTGTAACGCTCGTAGTGCCGTCCTAACGTATATAGAATTCTCGTTAGTTCACTTTACTCGTTAGATCACTTTACACGTTACACTCGTCTAGATCCGGCTTTACGTGCCGGGATCTATACTATAGTCCGACAAGTTCGTGCGTAACCATGTAACACGAATTCTATATACGTTAAAACAGTAACGCTCGTAGTGCCTATGAGCGTTACAGTAACTCTCGTCTGGGCGTAGAATTCGTGTTACATTAGATGACATTTCGTGTTACACTCGTCTGGATCCGGCATATGGGTGTTACCACACCATACGATCGATCGTCGGTCGATGCTTTTATTCGACGTCGGTCGATTGGTATGGCTCGGAATTGTTAAAGTAAAAGATATCGGTCGACGTCTACTGTTACAATTATTATTCGTTGATTGCTGACGTCGTTCGAAAATCGATTGATTGGTGTGGTAGTTGACTATAAGCACTTACTTGAATTTGTAGTGGGTCCTGGTGTGGTGGTTGATCAGCTGGAAGGCGTCGACGGCGTCTCCGGCGCACCACGTCGCGATCCACCCGTCCAGATAGAGCACCTTGCAACGCTCCGCGCGGAAATCGTTGCGGATCGTCCTGCGGAAACTGTCGGCTCAATGGAACGGTAAAGGGGAGTGCGCAAAGAACAGTGCCCCGAGCGCGAACTTTTCGAATATTCGAAGGTAGGTAATCGTACCGAGAAAGCCAAAACTAACTGAATTCCAAATTTGAAATCTATAAAATACGAACTTTTCGAACATTAGAAGGTAATCGTACCGAGAAAGCTCTCTAACCCCCGAATACAGAAACGCTACTCAAATTTAGGGGACTGCTTAAAAAGTTAAGTGGACACTATCTGTCAGAATTTGTATGGAAAAACGTCAATTTTGACAATACTTAAATGTTAAGCGGAACTCAAACTTTGAATAGCGTTTCTGTATTCGGGGGTGAAACAAAAACTAATTGAATTCAAAATTTTAAATCTATAAAATATATAATATTTCTTACAATCAATTAATTTTAAAATTATAAACAAACATTTATTACGTATTAAATTCTTTTAATTAACACCAAATCTACTTTAATAGCCGTTGAAAATAAACCAAATCAAATCAAACTTTTATTAGCTTACTCAATAAACTTACACTCAAACTTACTCAATATTTGTCAGGTTTATTAACGCTTTCCGTGCACCTTTTGTTTTTTGACGTTCGGCATCGAAACTAATGAAGGATGGCCTTATGGAGGAATGCAAAAGTTTTGTCACGTAAAATTTGATGCCGAGATAACTTGCGTAGATCAAAAAATAATCAAAAGTATCGCTGTCAAACATGAAGATGATAATTCGAAAAGTTCGCGCTGGAGGCACAGAACACGCCTAACTTGTCGTTTTCCAATCGTGTCTTCGAAGTCAGATTTGATAAATATAGAAATGGTATTTTCATTATGGGGCGTCATAATTTTTAAAATGTTTTCAATTACATCGCGTAACGTGCGAGGCGTTTGGGTAATCTTAGCGTCCCGGCACGTAACACGAGTTGAAATGTCGTCCTCGAAAGAGTGACCCATGTGAGAATATTCAGGCTACAAATCGGGGTCGGCAATAATCTCCTTTGCGGGCCCGGCCATTCATCGATCAAGCCGCATTAAGACCTAAGTGCGGCGGGCATTAATGCCATTGACGACGGTACTAATGGGTCGGTAAACACTAAGTAGTAAAGCTTGAATCTAGAGCTCGTAAAGCTTGACGATGAATTATTTATTTATAACTACATACACACACACACAGTTATACACACACTTGAGGAGCTCGCTAGCGCAGTGGCATAGCATGCTTGGTCTACCATTGCGTAAACTAAGCAATGTTCGCAAAGGCCGGTCATTGGATGGGTGACCAAAAATTTATCATCTCGAGTTGCTCCGTGCTTCGGAAGGCACGTAAGCCGTTGGTCCCGGCTGCACTGGGCCAGCGTGGTGGGTTATGACTCCATCTCCCTATATTCTTACATCCATAGGGAAGAACCGTACCCCAGCAGTGGGGATATTAAAAGGCTGGTGATGATGATGAGATACACACATACATAAATCACGCCTAGTTATCCCCGTAGGGGTAAGCAGATTAACACCCACGTTTCGCCAAATGTTACATACAGTCACGCCTTTCTACCAAAGGGATAGATCCCAGAGATCACTTCTTTCCACGTGTTACAATGCTTACATACTTATTTCGCTTCATCCAAATGTCTTCATGCATACCCGCCAGTTTCGGGCACTTTTGACCAGGCCATTATATTCCAAATATAAGACCCTGTTGCCACGATCGGGCACGTAACTAGGTGGTTTAGGAGGAACACTACAGCCCATTGCTCATCATAACCCTAAGTCACCTTGTACTAACATCCGCGGGAGAGAATGGACAATTGTATTCTGCTCTGCCATCACAACCCACAAAATACTTATACGCAAAAGACAAATTAATGATATCTAAATGAAACTCACCCTTTAAACGACTTTGAAGCGTAGAATACTAGCATATTGCCGGATATTTGCAGCCAATACCTCTGCCAAGATGAAAGAGATACCTTCCTCCCGTCTTTTAAAATTGTTTTCCGCCTTACGAATCCTTGGAAGTCACACTCCAACGGTTCCGCCCTCGCCAGATCGCTAGGAAATATCAATTGACTTATTCGAAAATGATATCTGTGTCAGACCAGTTATTTCTCAGATGGTATTCCTTTAGAATTATGTATTATAACAATGGGAATAAACGATATATTTATTAATTCTGTGTATAGTCTTCTAACACTTTTTATAACATGTTTTATGCGAATAAAGATATGACTATAACAATGGGCGATAATAATGAAAGAGGAAACATAATGCGATAAACTAGAAATAGGACAGGCAGAAGAACCAACGTAGTTATAATCACAATCATATTCCATACAACAAAAGCGGGACGGTTAGGCCTCTTGTACACACACGGTTTTTCGCCGTCAAAATCAACAGTTAATTCGCCGTGTGTAGGCACGGTCGTCAGTGTTGTATGGATCACTATCAAAGACGTGCACGGCTCCGCCGCCGTGTGCGCCGCGTCTACGCACGGCGTGCTTTTTATCAGTGTTAGTTTGTTGTATGGCAATCTATGGCCTCTTGTCCACGGCGTGTTAGCCGTACGGTTAAACAACAGTGACGTGGACAAGAAGCCTTAACCTATACGGAAGGATGTGGGAATCGACGTACCTGTGAGGCAGCGACTGAGACATCTTGTCGCCGGCCACCGAGCCGGGCGATTCGAGCAACGTGTCGTCAAGCAAGTTCACCGAGCCCGCCGGCGTTTTCTCCTCAAACTTTTCGTCCGTGTGATTTTTACCGAAGATACTGAACAACAAACAAAACGAACGCTCAACTTTGCAATTTTTGAGAACCAATGGAATCGGCCTGACATATTTATTATTCTGCTCTTTAAATTTTATTGCATTGTTCTAATATAACGCCTTTTATTAATGCAATATAATCTAAACACGGGCGATCTATTGTTACAAGTTATAAATACGTAATTATAAAAAATCCTATTACTTGCTAATTTAATTAGATTCGAGAGTGTCTAAATAGTAAATTCAGCTCTTTAAATATTACAACTATTATCAATAATGGATTTCGCTGGTTGACAACATTTCATTTTTTCAACATACCTTTATTATGATGTTATATGAAATTAAACCGAAAATGAAGACACCGATATTTTTTATTTCTTCTGAATTCCGTCGTTTTCATACAAAAAATCATGATTGAATTACCGGTCATTCTAAACAGACGTAAGCGCCAAATGACGTCAATGTCGTGGACGAATGGCGGAATCACTCTTGACTCGAAAAATAAAAAGATCACTTGTCAAAATTGACGAACTGGCGTTTCCGGTGTCGAAAATAAAAACATTCTGAAATGTTTGAAATTAATTTCAAAGTCAAATACGTTTTAAATTAAAGTTTATGAAGGATTTCAATTTATTGCTACTCTAATATTGTTCATTTCGACGATGACAATTAATAACATTGGATTTGATTTATGACTGACGTCTGTCATCATGTCTATGATAAACTTTTTTATTCTACCATCTAGGAAGGCAAACGTTTTAATTCATACATCCCCGACCGTGACGTCATCGCATGATTTTTACATTTAATTTTTTTTCTCTGTAATTAAGTAATAAAAAAAATTAATAAAAATATTTTCTAAGTCAGGATTTGGAAAATAAAGAAACGGTATTTTTATTTTGGGAGGTTGTCATTTTTGAAATGTTGTCAATTCCAATATTTTCGAATTAATGTTTTGATGGCATATAGTGAAAAAAGTCTTAACGAACACGGTGGAATCACTCTTGCCCCTTACTTGTTTTCAGTTATTTAGTAAGTTTTTAAATATTTGAAAACTAAAAATTTTCAAAAGGAAACACGAATCCAGCCATTTTGGTTGTTATGTAAAAACCAGAACATAAACATTAATTATTAACATTAATAATTATATGCAATGGGTACATTAAAATACTCATTGCATATTCTACAGAAGATAAGTCCTTATAGTTAGACGATTTGTGGTGCATAACTTTTCAGTTGGTCAAAATCCCAACATCTATTAACGCAAAACTTTATTTATATTAGATATTTATTGCGCTACCAACTCAACAAGACGAGTTTATTAGAAGCGCTTGAATAGTAACACGGGAAAGTAATGTATGACTATCTGGAATTCGATAAATCATCGCGTCGGAACAGAACCGCTTTCCTGGAATATCGGTGGGAAATATTTTATTGCAACAGCAGAGCAAAGAGGATTTACCACGCTAAGCTCGGATTTAACGCGTCTGTTATCGGATCGCCTTATTCCAATTATCTTGTGGAATAAGTGTGTAATGCACATTCGATATTACATACGGAGGTTAGTTGCTTAATAATTTAGTCATGGGCATATTAATCAAACTTTTGCAAAAGAAAATTTCTGGGTAATTTATTACCAATGGTTCACTCATCAAACCAATTTAATATCATTAAATACAAAAGACAACAAACTTGAATGTAATTTATAAATTAACGCACTAATTATACAGAAACGACTTTATCGGAAATTTAGTTGAGAACTCACCTGCTTGGTTTCATACTTACCATCTCTGGTCAAACTTTATTGCATTTCAAAATCAAAACCAATTAGATTTGCCTAAAGACTGTAAAACCTGAATAGTGGTGATGGCAAATTAGCTGAAATTATATTGTCCAAAAGGATTTTATTGGCTACAAATTTAAACGTAGATAACTTTTCCCCGTGAATGGTGTACTTTATTTGGAACAAACATGAAATTGCTGTAGACGGTGATGAATTGTAATAAATAATTGTACTTCTAAATACGTTTGTACACTACAAAGCTTAAGCAAGTGCATGTAAAAAATTAGTAACATCACCAATACTGATAGACGCGTAGAATGTATTTTTAATCATTATGCTACTCGTAGCACAGACTAAATACTACATTTTATATTTTTAAGATTCTATTCATTATTTTAGCCGATTTTATGAGACCAATATAGAACAAATTGGTAAACTCTACCTACCTTTATTGTAAAAAGCGTTATTGTATGAATTGTTCCGAAAAGTAAACAGGTATTTGTGGTAGGTTTTCGGAACAAAATCCGTGGTACAAAATTTGCTATTGTACCTACTTGTAGTCAAAAATATTATTTACAAAGCGAAAGCTAATTGAAACAATCTGCAACGCGCGCCCACTTCACAGAACAAATAATAATTTCTAGTGAATGTTAATGTACCTAAATAGCCAGAAAGGACGCAAACACAAATCTTTAAAACAGAAACGTAACGAAAGTGTTATAATTTCAGCTAATTTCTGTTTCAACGTTTAATTTTATTTGTTTTAACGTGCACCACTGTGAACAAACCAGTCTAGATGCTTGAAAGTGCATAAAATGACATAACCAAGCTTGAACATGCTAATAATTTGGAATTTTGCGTTCGAACCAGACATAATCATACTTATCCTATTAACGCATACTCTCTCTATATATCTTTACTAGATTTAGTTCAAGAATATGTGGTTAGGGCTGCTTTTACACCAGAAAAATCCACCAATACGATGGTTCCATTTTTGTATCGGCGAAATACTATTGATGGATTTTATCCTAACACGCCGCTCGCTTAGGCACATCACACATTGCTGGTGTAGACGCACCCTTATTCTTAGGTAATAACTTTGGATACCTAATAGATCATAGAAAGATGTCACTTTAGCCAATCTAAAAATGATTCTACAAACTTACCACTAACATTTTTTATTATAAATTGTTTCTATTACATAACATAATTATTTACAAAAACTAAAGAAATAGGTACTTAATTTATAGGTAACTATTACAAAATATATCAGTAATAAAAAAACATTACATTTCAGATAGGAACTATCCCTATCTCAGATTTCACTGACCGCAATTTTCGTAATTTCTATTAGCTCAAATTATTTATGAGATAATAAATACCAATTTTCCTATTATTGACAATGGAACGAGTCATCAGAATACACTAAACATATCGCTACATTCGTGGCTACTTAATTTATTTATTTATCATCATCACCAGCCCTTTAATGTGCCCACTGCTGGGGGTGGATGCCCCTATGGATGCCCCTATGGATGGAAAAATATAGGGACAATGGGCCAGTGCGGATTTTAATTATTCGAGTTACTAACAAATGAAGCAAGTAGTCGTCAACATGTCTTTATGTCATTAGATGAATCAAAACAAAACCCCGCCATTATAAACAAAGGTGGTGGAATTATTCGCTGTTAGGTACTACGCGTTAGTCTTGCACCTTTAACGCGGCGATGCTAAAAACTGGCAACCCACAAAATTACAAGCCGAAAAAAGCGATCTCGTAAATACGCATAGTCCGTTCCACTTTGGGTGAGCGGTGTGAGCGCTGCAAATCATTGCTTAGCTGGATCCACGTTTTACGGAATGGGTTAACTCACGAGAATTAGTTTATATCCTCAAAAGGACTAGTTCTCGAAGGATTTTATGAAAAGATTTAATTATAGCATCATTTGGCCATCTTATACCATCATAATAGAGTGCCATCCCGAATGATTAAAGATTAATTTTAGCAAAGATTTTGGTAGTTAGAAAAAGAATTTCGAAAAAGGGAATCGAACCCGCGTCCGCTGCTATCCGGGCAGGTGCCTGACCGCTCGGCCACCCAAGACAGTCATTAACTTGCCGAAATTCTTCTAACCTTTACACTTCACGTTGTAAGCCAACGGGAACCCTCGCAATGTAGAAATAAATTTCAAACATTCCAAAGCAGATATGTTTACAAATACCGTGCGTTCGGTTAAGCTTGGGTTTGCTTTATAAACAATTCGATTTTAATTTTAACATTATATAAATGTTAGAAAAATTAGAACAAAGATTTTGGTGGTTAGAAAAAGAATTTCGAAAAATTATGATCTTGATATTTTTCAAAACATTTCTACATTGCGAGGGTACCCGTTGGCTTACAACGTGAAGTGTAAAGGTTAGAATAATTTCGGCAAGTTAATTACTGTCTTGGGTGGCCGAGCGGTCAGGCACCTGCCCGGATAGCGGACACCAAAATCTTTGTTCGAATTTTTCTTTCATTTATATAATGTTAAAATTAAAATCGAATAGATTAATTTTAAAATAATTATGCGGATCTTTTACCGCCAGTAACACAGGATATTCCTAGGTCAGGCATATCGTTATATTTTTACCTCAGTTTATTCATATTTTTAACTATTGTTATCTAATATAGTCCTGAGTTTTGTTAATAATTATTTATTGTTCGTTATTTATTCATTAACCGACTGGGCGGTTAATAAATAAATAATTCCCGGGAAATTCTCCGTGAAATACTGAAATGCATTGTTAGAGGATTCATTCAAGTCTGCAGCTTCATTAAGCCCCGGAAAGTGTCATTAAGGCCTCTAGGTTCAAAGGCCGAACGATCGACATCAGTACTAAAGAAATGTGTGAATGAGAACTGGGTTTCTACATTCAGGAGAAGATTAGTGGCGATATATACGTACTTTACTCAACAAGGCATATATTTCAAAATAGAGAGACATATATTTAAATAAGAGTAACCCCTTCTGTTTTAAAATTCAAATAAACCTGTTCCCTAACAAATATCTTAATTTCGTAATATTAAAATTTGAACATTTGTAATATCGATAAAATAATATCCTGCAATTTTATACATACATACATACATACATAAATCACGCCCATATCCCCGAAGGGGTAGGCAGAGGTGAATTCTCACCCGCGTTTCGCCAATTATGTCAAGTCCCATGTAATAGGTGGCGAGCCTATTGCCATTTATCGGGCACAAAAGTCGCAGTACATTGTCAGGACGGTAGTATAAGAGGAACGCTGCTGCCCATTCCTCATCACTGATTTATCCTTAGTCGCCTTGTACGACACCCACGGGAGAGATTTGGGATGGTGACAATTGTATTCTACTCTGCCGTCACCACACGGCTACGCTGCAATTTTATATATTTTAATTATGAATGCTTGTTATCTGAAAATGCACCATTGAAAATCTTAGTCAACCAATTGTCGTTCAAGGCTGCTTGCATTTTAGAAATTTACTAGTCGTGAATTATATATATATATATATATATATATATACATACATACATAATTCACGCCTATATCCCCGAAGGGGTAGGCAGAGGTGAACTAGCACCCACGCTGCGCCAATTATGCTAGGTCCCATGTAATAGGTGGCGAGCCTATTGCCATTTATCGGGCACAAAAGTCGCAGTACTTTGCTAAGAGGTATAAGAGGAACGCTGCTGCCCATTCCTCATCACTGGTTTATCCTTAGTCGCCTTGTACGACACCCACGGAAGAGATTTGGGGTGGTGACAATTGTATTCTACTCTGCCGTCACCACACGGCTGTGGTGTGTTATTATTCAAGTATATATATATATATATATATATATATATATATATATATATATATATATATATATATACTTGAATAATAACAACATTTTACATAATCTAATATCAAAAACTATGGAAAACAACGCCATCTAGTAACGCACATTGTGAAGATTTTTCGTTGCCGTGACGTCGTGCTGTAGAAAATGTCGGGCCAATGTGATCGTTTGTAACTGCAGCGCCATCTAGCCGCTAATGCTGCTACTAAAAACTTTAGCTTCCCAATTGGCGTACCTCTACAATGAAAAGGCTCCTTACAGCGGGTTAACCATTACGAGCATTCTTGCATTACATTAATAATTTTATTCAGTGCTCCAAGTTTATTCCAGAGTATCAAAGATAAGTCTATTGAAGTTTAGATAACTATCTGCTCTCTAAACGATGCATTAAATTTTCTCTCTTTTCTGGCGTCTCCATAAATTCCTTATTTTATTGCATAACATAATTCAAAATATCGGTGAATAAACTCTTTAACCCTATAATAGTCACCATTTAAATAATGTCATATTATAAATCATCAAGATTCAAATTATGATGGCAACAATTTTATCTGCGAATTAAGGCAGTTACAGGAATGACGTCATTAATCACAGAGCAAGTAGGTACTTAGTTTTGTTTCTGGTAATCTTTTAGTAACGTGTCACGCTGTTTCTGCAATATGCTCCGGAATTAAGGCCTGTCTTATTTGCCCAGAACAATAGCAAAAGATGCACAGTGGCGACAGAAGCATCCATTATTAACAAGCAATAACACCATCAGGAGTATCAATTTATAAATAAATATTAGGCTAAACGCTGCCAATTTCTGTCTGCCTGCCTGCTGCCGATTCCTGTAGCAAGACAACAGCCAAAATGGAGCAAAATACTGCCAAAACTATTCTGTCATAATCTATAAATAAGGACCATCTATTTGTTTTCAAAGACTCCTATGATATATGCTTCACGATAGCTGTGATTCTTGAAGACCACACTAGCGCCATCTATTGATTTAAAACAGTATTCCTATTACCTTCTTTTAAGATTATTTTAATTAATTTAGTTACGAATTTTTAATAAATGTATTATCATCGTCAGCCTTTTAAGTTCGCCTTATAAATCTAAATATATAACCACAATTTACAAGAAATATGCATTTTAAAGCCGAAACGTAACAAAAACTTACCCCGCTAAAAAGTTAATCTGTTGTCTATGCATGACATCTCTTATGTCGACGTCTCGTGGAACGGACTATAGCAAGTTTTATTCTAGATATACCTGGCCTACATACTGTTCAAAAAGTTAAGCAATGATTAAAATCAAGCATAGTATACGTGGTCAGTCGGAATAAAGCTTTTAATGTTATCTATAATACTCCTGCGGTTAAATGGGTCTCGGTAACTAATGTATATGGTGCTATAACTTATTCTAAGAACTACAATAAAAATATATAATCGTCTCTATGTATTACGTCTAACAATTATAATGGTAATGGATTTTAAAATATGTGACAATTTATCAACTACATGAACATTTGTTTATGAATTGTATGTACTGGCTGATGTCTGAGATGTTTCTCTAAGTAATACACAGCTTCTTTTAATTAATACTATGATAATACTGCTAAATTAGAAGATCAGATCGACACCGCTATCTACCCATTTAATGTATTTAATAAATAAACGTGGCTTAATTTATTTCGCTTAAATACGCTTCAATGTACTACAAGTATATTACTAATGCCGAAGGGAAAGTCGGATATGTTGATATTTATATCCACGCCATTTACAGGAAGCGCAACTAAAAATATTATCTATGCATATGGAATCTGTTCCAGAAGTAATATAAACCAAAACAATCATGACAAATCTTTTCTTGATATATCAATACTTAAATGAATACAAAAAATAATAAATAATACTTTAATTGTAAGAAAACATTACTTTATTTAAAAAGATCTGTCAATATTGCTTAGATTTCTATTAATTTCGTCCGGACTATTATAGCATAATGTCCAGTCTGCCTAAGTCTTGCCGTTAGAGCAACGAAAGGCACTTTGAATATTATCAAGTGAGATTAGTATCGTTCTGGCATGCCACACAAATATTGTGATAACTTCATTGGTTAATTCTGTGTCGAGTTTATCCAAGATGCCTTCCTCTCAAACAAGATTCAGTTTCGGGCAAAATTACATGCTGATACCACCTGCACTGTGTCTATATTATTCATTAGAAATATATACTTAAACTTTAAAGTAATCTACACAAAACAAGCCATTGTGTCCATATGTAAGAACTCACCCCACACCAAAATTGACCTTGTGAAAATTTCTTGGCAAGCTCGCACTACGAAACCTATTACCGATTGCAAGAGGAAAAACATACTGAATATAAATGAGGAGATCAGACAATTATTGCATTTAAAACATGATTATGTCTCAGTTAGCTTTCAATAAAATCGTGAATCCAATTATTGTTTAATTTTATTGGAAAAAAAAAACAAAGCTTCAGTTACATGTGTGAGCCTGTGGTGTAAACTGGCAAATGTTGTTAATTCAAAAATGGACTGTTTGATAAGAAATTTCAATAAAATAGAAATATTTCTCGGCTCTGGTGCATCAGAAATTTTGATACACAATTGACACAAATTTTATTTAAAATTTCTTATGAAACAACCACAACTGAAAGTAGTAAGTAGTGTTGAAGAAAACTTGAGAATATTTGAAATTGATCATTACATTAAGAATCGGAGTAACTAATCCAATCAGAAAAGAAAATAGTTAGTATTAATTATGTAGGGTGCCATAGCCAATGTATGTACGTACTTTGATCCTAGCGAGCGGCATTTCCGATGGGTGGGTATGAATTTGGACTGGTTGTAGGTGCCGTGGAGGCGCAGCGAGCCCGAGCCCAGCCGGTGGGATGGCGAGAGGGTGAAAGGGGTGGCGCCTCCCTGAGGAAGGACCTCCTTCACAGACTCTTTGGAGCCGGCGCAGCTGCCCACGGGAGACGGCGGTTCCAACTTCAGGGACAATCTGAAACAATAGGGATGATGGCACTAATGGAATCACTGATATAATGATTTATTATAATAATTTAGGATAAGATTCGTTAATAATCACTTGTTATCAGATTATACTAGTGATTGAATATTTATTTTATAAAAATAAAAGAACAAAACTTAGCAATCCACCATATTTGCTAAAACGCCGCGTGACGTCATCATTTTCTCCATTTTGACATTTCATTTGCCAATCAAATTCACTAGTTTAATACAGAAACTGCTTTTTACGGAATAGTGACGTCACAAAGACGCCATTGCTATTATGGCGGAAATTTTAAATTGCATTATTCAAAACATGTTTTTTCTATCAAAATTCAAAGTTTTTACAAAAATATAATTTATTTTGGGTAAAGTAGACAGACATAAGAAAAGCATGGTGTAGTTTTTCAACATTAGTCATCATGCCTATTGTCAATCGGGGGTCAACATACCATAATCGTTTCATTCTTCGAGACCGCCTGGTAGGGGGCTAATGTTTTTGGTGAACGTATATTACAACTATTTATATATGACTGGCTGATCCGGCAGACGTTGTTTTGCACTGATAACAACTAAAACTTTTGATATTAATTTTTGTTTATGCATATCTTTCAAAAGAACTGTATTTTCTTAAGTGACTACTATTTAATAGTTATTTTCTCTCAAATATAAAGCAACTTTGAATATCCAAACATTCCATAAAAACACATTTGTACTATAACGTTTTTGTTAACAAAGAAAATCAATAACCTACATTTTTCATTCGCTAGCTGTACCAATATACAATCTGACAATTTTGTCACCTGAAATTTGCCTTAAACCGAATCATATTCTTGTTTGGCATGCATACTAGTGTTGAAAAACACAACATGTTTAATCTTGCAGAAGAACACTCACTTGTATTGGTCGTCTTCTAGAAACTTCTGCAGTTCCTCAATGTACCGCACACTGTTCAGGTAAGTAGCTACATGCGGCAAGGGTACAATGTCGTACTCTGACGTTTGGTAGCGCTCCAGCGCTTTTAAAACGACGGCCATTTTCGCAATGCGATGTGGGGAGCCAGCAGGGTGTGCGATGTCAATATACACCAGGTCAGTCAGAAAAATACCTAAAAAATAACACTATATTAAGTAACAGCGCCAGTGACAGAGAGACCGCGGAGTAATAGACTTGGATGGTTTGGTCATGTTAGGCGAAGAGATGAAAGCTATGTTGCCGGAAGAATGTTAGGCTTGAACGTGGAAGGAAGGAGAGGAAAGCCAAAGAAGAGATGTAAGAAGAATGTAAAGAAGGACATGATAGCGAGTAGAGTGGATGGAAGAAGAAGACGTGTTGTGCCGACCCCGCCGGTAAATTATTGTTACAAGGGTGGATAAGGCCACGAAGATGAATGCCATAGGTATACTTTTTCCAAACTCCATCAAGACCTCTTATCACTTACATACATTCATAAATCACGCCTATTTTTAGATATCATTCAAAGCTATTCAGCCAGAAGAGCTAACCTGTAGATGGAATAAATTGAATAAATTGACAGGGGCCCCTACTGTTATAGCATTCACAAAACGTTTTAACAGATTAGGTGATTTTATTACATAGCTCTTAATATGAGGGTATTTCCTAGAATTGTAATATTTAACATTTTTTGAAAGATTGATTGATCCCCGAATAGTACACAGTAATATATTTCTCTTCTATTCGCCTTGTGCGACAGCCGCGGAGAGAGTTTGTGGGTGATGACAATTATTGTAGTGCTCTGCCGTCATCGCACGGCATCTTAAATACAAATAAAATAATAACTAAAGCCTATTTTAATTATAGTTCAATCATTGTGTTACATATCAGATTCTATGTTATATGAGATTTTACTATGGCTATGGATATGTATCATGTGGCAGTACTAAATAATAAATAAAAGGATGTCGTAAGTTACGCTAATACAGTCAGCGTCAAATATTTAATACCTATGTATGTATATTAACACTATAGTACTCTGTACTCATACCAACGACAACACATAAAATTGCCACTGTATCATGTAAATTATTGTTACAAGGTTATTACTACTTATCTGAGTCCAGCAGTATAACAATAAAGGAACTGATATTCACAGAAATAGAACAAGAAAATCCCCCAACCTTGCCTGCGTGCTGAGTCATAATGTTATTAATAATATTTATTAATTTATTTGTATAAATAAAACAATGACAGACATCATAATATTTTTACAGTTAAGTATAATAATGATTCTTGGTACTGTTAGGTAATGAAACTAAGCACCAATATAAAAGAAAGTAATTTTATTAGGAAAATCTTTCATGCTCCAAAAGCAGTTTTTTAAAAGCCTAATTTGTGTGAGATCTGCATCCTACTTGTATATAGAGTCATACCATCTTTTTAAAAAATAATTATTAAATATATTCATTTAAATTATTAATAACTATTAAGTTTTTGAAAGTATTAGATTGAATAGTAAATATAGATTACTATTGAATGTTTATTAATGATTACAGGGATTTTATCAATCAGTTGTTATGCATAAAAGTAATCAATTGAAAGGTCAATCAGTAATATAAGCCTAAAATGTTTATTTATTTCATACAAACGAGAATTTGGTGTCATTGTAATGCACAAGTACAAACGTCAGACTTAATGTTAAGCTGATAAGAAAGCCAGTTCACATGAGTCACAGTTATAAGCAAAATAAAGTAAATACACTGAACTCGGACATGAATAGACTTACTCTTTACAGGGTATTGAATATAATTTTATAATTAAACTTACCAAGATAAGGAATACATGGCAAAGATATGCTTTTCAAGTATTCCCTTAACGCAGTCCAATTATCCTTCTCTCCAAATAGCTCAGCTAGTTTATCAAACTGCTGCTTGTCCTTTTTTGATAGGCAAGCCCATGTTTTTGTCAATCTATAACATAACATCATCACATTATTAAAATAAAGTTGACAGACCTAGTTTTAGCTTCACACCAACCAATTCACACTGAGCCCGAGTAAAGGGTTGCCTAAATCTCTTTATAATCCTTCACCCATAGTAACAGTGTAGTTCAATAAGGGGACTTTTGACAACCCCATTAAAAAATTTTAGGGTTTGGCTTGGTGCTTTCAAGGACTGATAATTTTCCAGCTAATATTATAATAATGTATTTCTTACCTATACACACTAGCACTGTGTAAAGCGGATATGACAGCAAACAGTGAATGTAAATTTTTGAGGTCATGTAACTTCTTTGCTACTTTAATAAAGTGAGCTAACGTCTCGGCCCTCGCCTTAGGCGACTGACTGTTTAATATCTCTTGCACCGTCCAAAAACTAACCTGGAAGATTGAAATTGATTGTTAGACATTAAAATATTAAGCATTTAATTTTTTATATTAATAAAACTACATTGACTCATAACATAAAAAAACAGGTTTTAATTAAAAAATAAAAGACACGAAAAATATTGAAAATGTTAAATACTACAAATATAAGAAATACCCTCATATCAAAAGCTATGGAATAAAATTACTTACTCTGTTAAAACGTTTTGTAAATGCCACAACATTAGGTGCCACTGTCAATTTATTCAATTTGTTCCATCCACAGGTTGTTAGCTCTTCTGGCTGTATAGCTTTGAATGATACAAGGTCTAACAATGTAAGCTGGTTGGCAATATCTTCAGGGGTCAGCCTCAATGCTGAACACACTATATCATCCCACGACTGGTTGATTGTTGATGCTGCTGGTAGACTATTTGTTTTGTACTGATACATAGGATCGTTTTGGCGTTGTCCAGCATTCTCACCCAATCTAAACATACAAAAATATTTATTAATACAAGATAAATATTGCCATTAATATTGTCTAATAAAATAAGCAATTTAAGAAGACGTATTGTCTTAATTACCCATAGTTATAATAGCAGGCACAATCATCTTTCGGGTAATTTGATTGGCTGTTTACAGGTGAATTCGCAATCTTTTTATTGTTCTGTTTACATGTTGGCTTATCTTCTAGTGGCCAATTTTCTTCATCTTCGTGCTGAAAAAATATAAGATTTTTTTAGTTTAATATTACAAGTTTTGATGTCAATCAAATTTAATTTGAGGTGGTTATACAATACTGTCTGGTTTTTACATTTCACCATACCAATCACACATTTTGACTATTCTTACAATACATTTTTATATTATAGATGGAAATCAATAAATCTCTTAAATATATTTTTATGCACCATTGTATCCAACCTTTTTTAATGTGTTTGGTAGCGGTTTGATGCAATAGTTCTATGTTCTATAGAGAAACTGATTATGAGTGACTGATATGAATGGAGGACAAACCATATTGAGAAGACAAATAAACTGGGAACAGGTCAGGAAGTTGAAGACAATAATGATGATAGAATAGTAATCTTTTTAATTTGTAACTAAAGCAGATTAATATTTACATTATGGTTTAAACCAAAATTTGCACAATAAGAAGCAGGATCATTATTAATAGCTATCCCTTTTGTCAACACACACATCTATCTCTACATCTCATGTAATTATTTAATTGCAAAATTTACTCTAATATTTTTATTACAACATATTAATCTTCACAGATTAACCCCTCCAGTAATATGCATATTGTAGAACTTTACATAATGTACCAAGGAAAACAAATAAATTAGTAAAAAATTTAAGTGAATCTGTTTAGCAATAGTGCTAGTGTAATTATGTGGTCAGCAATTCAAATTGTATAGTTCTTGTAAATTCATTAAGCCTCATAAGCTTTACTTGTTGTTGGTAGATATGCAAACTACGGTAGGGTATGCATGTCTAGTCTATGAATTTTTTTTCTTATGCTAACCATATTCACTTTCAATATTATACACACTGATACATCATATACAGACAAATTTTACAGTAAATAATGCTAACTCAGTTGTGAATTGCCAGAACTATGCTTGGTAAAATATTGTTAATTTTATTGATTGGCAATATAGCACAAAGTTTCTTAAAATAGGTTTATTTCAGTAATTGGCTAGAATGGACTAAGCAAGACTATAATGTTGTATTGAAGCTACATATTACATAAAATTTTGTTCATAAGAAGAAAACAGATCACATTTACATTGATGAATGATCTCTATCAGATTTATGGAAAACAAAATTGAGTTGTAACGTCAACAATATTTAAAATAGCTTGATATTATGACTGTTGGGGCATAGGTAATTGACTGATTTCTAGACTCACTTATTAAAATCCATATGGAATATGTCATTTATACACTACTGATACTGCAAATTAGTTTAAGTCAGTTGTTATATTGTTTGGATTACCTTAAGTACTATTTTGTTTTTGTATAATGACTATAAGGTCAATAACACTGATGCATAATCTGTATATATAACAATTACTATTTAACTTTTTAATAATGGGCAATACAAAATCAATGTTAATATAGCTAAAGGTTGACATTCTCTCCTATATTACTATAATCGCATTTGACATGTTGTCCATTACTATAGTAAATAACAAACTAAAATAAGATCCTAATCGAATTACAGACATCTCAAAAGAAAAAGGAGTTAAACCATTGAGCAATATACTGAGACTTAGATTATCATTAGAAAACAAAAGGCTCGCCTTCTATCCAATGGGACATAATATAACATAAGTAGGTGGTGAAATGTTGGTGTTAATACACCTTTGCCAAACCCTTTAGAAATTAATAGGTGTGATGTATGTATGTTTAACGCAAGTTAAGATAATGCACATTTCGAGACTATGGCCTCAGTTCATAGTTATAATGGAGCTGGTGAAGAATTAATATAAAATTCAAGAGACCACCCATACAAATCAATTAATAATCAATGGTTTTACTTAGTTAAGCCAATTTCTCTTTGGGATCTGCATAACATGAATTTAAAATATTTAGAACAAAAGTCTATGTAATACTCAAAATAGGAAACGTAAAATTAGGAATTATAAAAATAATTTAATAATTTACTCACCTCCACTATTCTTAACACTGCTAAACTGTCGCCTAATATATCTCGAGGCATTTTAAAAAATATTATATCACTGAAGCTGCCTAAAATATTTAATTGAATTAATTAATATTTCTGAATTGGTCCCACAGTCTGCATTTACTGAGGATTTCATTCTAAAATGTGTATTAGGGCACTAATTATGTGGGACATTAGTGAACACTAAATATGCAAATATAATTAGTATTGAAATGAGCGGCCTTGGAGTACTTTACTGATATAAATGATAATCGAAGAATGTAAAGTTAACTCACCATTACAATTTTTATCATACGGCGAAAGAAAACTAATACAAGTTTTTATTTTGTGAAACTACCACAGATGAGAAAATTTTATTATTTATATCAAACAAAACCATGACAAACTAGTTTAATTCATATGGCAACTTTGTTGCATCCGTCTAGAAACGGATCTCGGACGATCATTTTATTTAAAGAAAATAGTAAACTATAGAAACATTTTCTATTTTGATTTATAACATAAACAACATAATTTCAATTATTACAAAAGATTTCCTGAAACGAGCACTGGGCAGGTGAACAAATGTGCTTAGCTTTATTTATTCATGCATGAAACCTGTGGGCTCTCCACCGGTTGTAGATGATAAAACTTCAGACCGATTGACAGTGTTTTGTCTCGGGAATAAGTGGGAGTTAGAGCGAAAGGAAATTCTTTTTTCCCCGAGGAGATTTTGTCCATATCCTGTACGACAGGGGCTGTTGTGTGGGTAGAACCGCCACCCTGGATGTAGGGTCCAGATTATTCATCTTTTTGCTGCTCAAGCTGATCCAAAGAGCAGCAATATATAAGCACTACGTTTTCTCTGATCTGAATATCATCAGAATGCAGAAACGCATATATACATCCGAAGCGATGGTAGGATTCTCCAAATACCTATATTGCAGAGAAGAGTATCTGTGGAGCTCACGCTCTTTTAGAGATTGCCGTAAAACAGTTTAAATGCAAACTATGGCGAGGGTTGCTCCGGCGAGGCAAAGATTGACCAGACAGATAAAGAGGACAAATCCGATATAAACACTGGACCACAAGGAGAAATAATCGTCACTGTGAATATTTAGTTAGTTTGTTAGCTCCTACAGCCGTTACCCTGTTAACTCGGATTATGAAAAACCTTTACAATCAAAGCATTGTCAATAATATCTATATAATTAATTGAAATATGTAAGTACTTCAAATAATATATATTTCTTTTGCAATTTGTAATTGTTAAATAAATTATACACATACATACATAAATCACGCCTATATCCCCGAAGGAGTAGGCAGAGGTGGACTAGCACCCACATTTCGCCAATTATGTTAGGTCCCATGTAATAGGTGGCGAGCCTATTGCCATCCATCGGGCACAAAAGTCGCAGTACTATTGCTAGGTGGTATAAGAGGAACGCTGCTGCCCATTCCTCATCGCTGATCTATCCTTAGTCGCCTTGTACGACACCCACGGGAGAGACTTGAGGTGGTGACAATTGTATTCTACTCTGCCGTCACCACACGGTACAAATAAATTAAAGGTACAATTATTCAGTTTTCAGTCATTTTTAGTTGTAGGTATTAGAAATAGACATAATACCTTAAATAATAATATTTTTAGGATCAGAAGCCGTAAGATAATAATAATAATAATAAAAAGAAACACTTGACAATGTCAACTCTATTTTATCTTTTTTAACACAATTTAGCATAATAATGAAAATTTAAATAAAAGATATTTTGTAAATTCTATCGTAATAATCACGTATCATAAAATTCCGACTTATACTAAAATCACTAAAGCAACCGACAGAGGTCCGTCCTCTTCGCACGCTAAGAAGTGAATGCCCGAGGCGCACGCGCTGTTCGGGTTTTATACTAAACGCTGAGCGTAGGGATTTTCTTGGTGGCAAATTGCTTACAATATAATATGCTAACAAAGAATTGGGCTTAAAAATCAATAAATTCTTGCTTGGCAAAAAAGAGTTTGATGCAGTGACAGATGGAACTAATTTTTATTTGCATTAGATATCACTGATTATTGCTATCTAACTCTGGTAATTAAATTATCATATTTTTCGGTAACTTTGCGATTTATTTGTATTTTAATTTATTAGCTTCAATTTAATGGATAACTGACTAAAAATGAATAAATAAAACAAGTGGCGCCCTCATTTTATACAAACTCTTTTTTTATCAAGGTGTATTTTATCTTTGTTTAACTAATAATAAAAATGGCTTAAGCTACTAGCGGTGATGCGTAATTATTTCATCAAGCAGCAATAGGAAGCAAAATATCATTAACGTAAGCAAAATATCATTAAGTAACTTTGGCTCTCTATTTTTTCCTCTTTGATTTGCTCTTATGGGCCTAGGGGAAAAGGGTCTATTAGCTTCGCGTCAAGCTCGTTCATTTTCTGTGTGTTTAATCCTGTTGTAAGGTATAACAAATATTTTTGATGTCAAACAAATTAAACAGAAATAAAAAAGATCTAAAGATCTGTTTGACCTAGCAACAGAATGAAACTCACAGAAAATGAATGAGAATTTGACCCTATGCTGATTGAACGTCTCCGAGACCCATTAGATCCGTATTAGGTCACAGATTAACAATACTATTACGTCTATGTGAGCTTTACATTACTTTTTTATTTGTTTTTAAAATCAATGTTTATAACCTTGCCAGATCTCTTTTGTGAATAGTGCTGAATAGACGAGAGAGGTAGTGTCGCCAGTTTCCCTTAGCTTCCCTTTCTATTATTCACCAACTGATATACTATTTATTTACTATTTCTAGTTTTAATTCCAATAGGTGTTTTAAATACAATCCCGAATTAAAAAAATAAGTTATTTATTTCTTTGAGGTATATGAAAGAATTATCTTATTATAATTTGAAAATATATCTTAGAGTATTACAATTGGTGAAATTTTGTATACTGTTATGGCGTTTGTGTCCCGATACACAACGCATATTCATATCTTTGTCGTAAAATACAAAATAAATAACTTATAACGCGTAAAAAGTGTTGTGACAGTACAAAAAATTGTAAAAAAGACCCTCCTGGTGGTGTATCACAAAGATACGAAAGTGTAGCGCTTCTAGGTTATGTTTCCGTCTTTTATGGGCATTATATGTGGGTTTCAGAGTAACGATTGAAAATTAAGTTTTTTCTCCGGAACGGTATCACTAAAAGTAATGTCTGAATGAATTTCTCACGATTCTTGGACCTGCAATCATGGTGGGAAGTGCCGTCTATTGCATATTTTTGTTCGCTCTTCAGAACAGCATTCAATCTGCTAGATTTTGACATCGAAGTAAGTACACAAATTATAAGAATCTAGTTGTTTTTGGAGCTTTCCAGGTATATAATACGTATTGCCATTACTCGTTTGTTGTTGTCGTATATAATTCATATGTAATATTGTAGGAGTTAGAAGAAGCTCTTCTAACAGATGGCACAGAAGAGTCTGGTAGTTCTCTCCTGACCGAACTGATTGTGCGCCTTCTGAATGGATGCTTGGGCAACAATGATATCTCTGCATTCAATTATCAGGTTAGTTTAACAAATTTGATGTGCATAAAGGTAGCGATTAATTGGTTGCCTTGACTCTTTACACTACAATGTTATAATGTTTCAGATGTATCTGAGGCGTCTATTCAGAAGGAAATGCCAAGATACAGGAAGATACAATCCATTTAACACAGATATTCATTTCCAATTTCTCCCCCTCCGAACTAAAGTTGAAATTCTTTATGCTCTGTGTGATTTTCGTTTAGATGCGGAAGATGTTTTTGATTTGTTTAAAAATCTAGAAGCCGAAAGTCTCAGAGTTGAACCACTAGGGTGAGTAGAGCTGATAAAAACTTTATATCCATAAATCAGATATAAAGTGCCCTAATTTAATGTATTCTTACAGATGGGATGACAACGACTCTGCTTATTGGTATTTTTATGGTACAAGATTATATCGGGAAGACTTATTAAGAAAACCTAAAGGCAAAATCAAAAAGAAGAAAAGTAAAGAAAGTAAAAAGAGAGGGTGGTTCTATGGGGATGATTGGCTTGAAGATGATGAGACTGAAAGGGTCTGGCAAGTTGTATGCTTCACTGAGGATGACTGGAACCACCTGACAGAAAAGTTTAGCAAAGCCACCAGCAAGATTGAAAAGGAGTTATTTCGTTCATTGTCTGAAAACTTTTTACCTGAAATTCCAAGATTGTTTGAAGAGAAAGAAAGACTCCAAAGGAAAAGGTAGGAATATATCTAGACTGAGTGTGATATTGTTTTTTTTTTCCACATACCCTCTTTTTCAATGTGAATTTTCACACTGTACATTTGTACATAAGGATTTAAGATAAAATTATTATCAGTGCTCCTTTTCTTTGTAATTATAGTTCAAACATTTATATCATTTTGAAAATGAAATTTAAAACAAATAGGTAATTGGCTTTTATTTCTTAATAATGTTAGCCTTTAATAAGTTAGTGCAGTTAACAACTATTGTATTATTAACCTAAAAAAAATATTTTGATATTGTGTGACTCTATGCTTGCAAATATAAGCTAAATAAGCATTAGATGCTAATATTATTTTATTTTTACTATTTTATATACCCTTTAGTCAAAGCATTAGCGAACTTTGCCACAAACTATGTAATATAGATGTAAAGTATGCAACTTTTGCGAACTAAAATTTTAGTCTTCTCTTTTATATGTGTTCTCTTGTCATATATGATATTTTCTCAGAACAAGGCCTCCTGGTAGTTCGCGAACGGATAGTGTAGCTTATGCATTCATATAATATGACAATTCATGAGTGTATGTAATGATACCTCATATGAATTAACCATACTTTATTTTTATGCTGGATGTAAAAATTTTGAAATGTAGTTGAAAAGTTTACAATTATGTTTTAATTTGTATTTTATGGACACTTTGAACATTAGATCTATTTTTTTATATAAGACTCTCATCTATTATATTTTATATTGTTAATTAGGTAAAAAATAACATTTTGTAGTTAAATTGATCATCATTATCATTGGTAAGAGACAGGTGAAACCAAGCCTGCGATAATATTTTTATGTCACTGCTACTATAACAAGCCTTTGCGAATTTTGCTTACCTTATACAGTTGCAGATGCATTGACTAAGCTCCTCTACACAGCAACATAATGATCCTCAAGATATAAAATCAAGAATTTAATCTATAATTACTCATGGGGATTGTTTTATATATTTGTAATTTTTTTTATTATTAAATTCTATGTTGAGGAACTTATAGTTGTGGAATTCATCGATATTCAGCTGAGCAATAGCTAAGTACCATTCTTTCCCGAACTTACCAATTGGCTTAGGTTAAACCAATTGGTAGGTTATTAGGATGATTGTTATTAACCATGTGCAATAATGAGTGCTTGTGGTAACATTTACATAAGACTAAAATATTGTTTACCTGCAGGTACACATAAAGTATTTTTATCATAATATGATATTATATAATGTCATTATTTTGTATTAATATATTTATAATAATAACAATTACTAATACTAACCATTGCACATTGTAGGTTCTTTGTAAAGGAAAAGAACTTGCTAATTAATAAGGCTAACGCAAAATGGCTAAGGTACTTGATATTGAACATTAATCTCTGCTCTTCAATGTCTAGATGTTGTTCCATTCCAATCAATTGTTTTCATTGTGAATGCGACTTTGTCATATAGCTCATGCACTTATTCTGCGATGTATTTACTAGTCATTTTTAGTTGAACTGTACATGTTGTGCCATCAATGTTTTTCAATCTCATTCATTCAAATATATTATTCTTAAATGTTGTTCTTCATTTATGTGAAATAGGTTGCAGACATTTTTAATATAAATGACCAAATCATATTTTAAGGTTGCTAGAACTAGCTCCGAGGCGTACATCGAGTCGGGTTTTGCAAAAAATCAAAGAAAAAGAGGAAGTGAAACAAAGCACACATGACAGTAAAGAAGAAGAGGAAGACAGGAAGGAAACACCGGATATTGCGCGCGAAAACAGAGCGAAACGGCGCAATTTGCTGAGGTAAGTTTTGAAATGATACAACCTTATATGGTGACACAAATCTAGTGGGGCAAGTGAGCCATCACGGCATTGCAAAGGGGTGCTCTTAACAAATACTATAAACAACCCCCTCGCCTAAATCGTCTCACAGACAGGCGCTGTCAGCGGTGGCGGGCAGTTGTAACGCAGGTGACATAAGGACATTACTTAATACGTTTGCTAGGGTTCGCCACCGCTGCTGTTTGAGTGACGCTTAAATGACTAGATGAAAATCCTTGGCACTGTATTGAACCTAAAAATTTCCAGAACAAAGTCGTCCTCTTCATCGGAGAACTCGGACAGCGAGAAGGAAGAGATGCCCCAGAAGGTGGCCAAGGCCAAGAAGGGCAATGACAAGCGGTCAAAAAACTCGTCCGCCACGCAAAAGGGCGAGCCGCCGCCAGAGCCGCCCGTCAAAACCGGAAGGAAGACCAACAACTCGCTCGCATCGGCCACGGGACAAATCGTGATACCCGACAACGATGAGCCGGTTAGCAGCACCAGGAAGAAGCTGAAGACGTCTCAGATGTGAGTAGTTTTGTGGCTAAACCCCGAATACAGAAACGCTACTCAAATTTTGGGGACTGCTTATCAAGTCAGGTGGACAGTACCTGCCAGAATTTGTATGGAAAAACGTCAATTTTGACTGCAATTAAATGTTGAGCAGGTCTCTAACTTTGATTAGCGTTGCTGTATTCGGGGGTAAGACATCTCAGATGTAAGTAGATTAAGTAGTTTCTAAGTAGTTAAGTGTCTTTTTTGATAGGGTCCTTCTGGCTATTTGTAGCAATTCTGTCGCGCGTTTCGTTACATACATACATAATCCACGCCTATATCACCGAAGGGGTAGGCAGAGGTGAACTAACACCAACGTTTCGGCAAATATGTTAGGTCCCATGTAATAGGTGGCGAACCTATTGCCATTTATCGGGCACAAAATTCGCAGTACATTGCTAGGTGGTATAAGAGGAACGCGGCTGCCCATTCCTTATCATTGATTTATCCTTAGTCGCCTTGTACGACACCCACGACGGGAGAGATTTGGGGTGGTGACAATTGTATTCTATTCGATTTTAATTTTAACATGATATAAATGTTAGAAAAATTTGTACAAAGATTTTGGGGTTAGAAAAAGATTTTGATTTGGATTTTGGGGTTAGAATTCCCGCCTCAAGATCATAATTTTTCGAAATTCTTTTTCTAACCCCAAAATCTTTGTACTAATTTTTCTAACATTTTATAATGTTAAAATTAAAATCGAATAGTTTATAAAGCAAACCCAAGCTTAACCGAACGCACGGTATTTGTAAAAATATCTGCTTTGGAATGTTTGAAATTTATTTCTACATTGCGAGGGTACCCGTTGGCTTACAACGTGAAGTGTAAAGGTTAGAAGAATTTCGGCAAGTTAATTAGTGTCTTGGGTGGCCGAGCGGTCAGGCACCTGCCCGGATAGCAGCGGACGCGGGTTCGATTCCCGCCTCCAGATCATAATTTTTCGAAATTCTTTTTCTAACCCCAAAATATTTGTACTAATTGTATTCTACTCTGCCGTCACCACACAGCCAATGTGTAAGTGCTTTGGGGTTAAGTGTCTTTTTTGATAGGGTCCTTCCGACTATTTGTAGCGATGCGGTCGCGCGTTTCGGTAACGCGCGATTGAATCGCGACTGTATCGATGCAAACGCGCGACCGTGCCAGACGACATCGGGGGGAGGGTGCCGTGTAAGTGTGAGTGAGAACCTAGCGCGACGGAAGCGCGACAATATCGCGACTGAATCATGGTTACGTGGGCGAGGGTACACAAAAAAATCTTACGTATTATCAAAAGTCGTAGAACAAACATTGTTGCTTATGATGTTAGCTATCTACTCCTGCGAGGTTATTAATGTTTTAAAAATAACCCTGTATATAAATGACGCCTATCCCCGAAGAGGTAGGCAGGGATAAATAAACACCCACGCGTAGGTGTTAATTTACGTGGCCACGTTTCGCCAATTAGGTGGGGTCCCATGTAATAGGTGGCGAGCCTATTGTCATTTATCGGGCACGGAAATCGCAGCACATTGCTAGGTGGTCTAATAGGAACGCTGCTGCCCATTCACACATTACTGTTTTCACCCTTAGTCGCCTTGTACGACACCCGCGGGAAAGACGGGGTAGTGGCAATTGTATTTTGAATTATCAAAAATACAATAATCAAAGCGATAATAGTTATTGGTTGTGCGTGAGTGCAAAGTTGTTTTTTAACTGCGTGCTCAATTTTGATGACCGAGCTAGCGAAGCTAGCTAAAAATTAGAACCCTGAGCGATAGCGAGGGAATCAAAAGAGCACAAGGTGAAAAATCTTTGCACTCAAGTGCAACAAGTAACTTTTCATCCCCCCCAACGAGGAAATTGCAAAATACTTAAAAAATACAATCACAACAGTTTCTGTTTTCACCCAGAAACTTCCGCAACACCCTCCCATCAACGCAAACACACGCCCAACACCCACCCAGAAACACCCAGGTTTTAACAAATTTATGACGTGAAAAGAAAACGGCGCGGGCAAAGCAAATTACAAAAAAAGTACACCAAGAAGGTTCCGAGTCTGAGTTAGAGGATAAAAACGGCTTTTGCACTCAGATATCGAAGAGCAAAAACGCTTTTTCCGAGATGGTGGGATGAAAATAGTTTTATCATGTAGTGTTTCGGTGGTCATGTTAGCCGGGCAGGACTGTGCGAGGAGGCGTCGCGTGGAATGCGTTTGAGGAGAACCAATCACAAAGAGAAGCACTCCACTTTTAAATAGAGTGATTCCATATTAGTTCTCCTCAAACATATTCACCACCAATACAGTCATACTAGAGTGATTCTATTGGTATAATGATGAATAAATGTATAGAAAAAAGACGGAAAGGTCGAAGACCCTGTCGTGAGATCGATGAACGGAGAGAGCAATTGGAATGACATCATTCCAATCCATACTGCTCAAGGATTTGGCTTAAGTTTTGCAGCCGGCCGCCTGCCAAACACCAACCCTCTTTGGGTAGGCTGTTGCTGTTGTTTTGCCCTCCACCATCCGGGCAATCTCAGGTGCTTATTGGCAATCACCCTTAGGCAACTTTTACGACACCCCTGGGATACATGTAATAAACGGTACATAGAATAAGCTTTATACAACCGCGCGAATCGCATGCATGTGTGCGTGACCACTGGCCGCTAGTCGCGCACGCGGCTAGACTGGATAAAACCGGTTTAGGTACGCCCGCTCAGCCAGTTGACAAGCTTTGACTCTGTTCCATTTATCTACTCATGTGCCTGGGGTGTGTCGGGATTGCCACATTCTACGTTATTGTTTCGCTCCAAGGCCAGCATGGAAGATTAACACCCGTATTCATAAACATTACTATGAGGTGCGTAAACGCACAGGGTCCCCAAAACCATAACCATATTCATAGACAATACTTGAGTGACAAAACGCTTTGAGAAATGTCTTACTTCTCACAGTGTTGCTTCTTTACTTATACAAATATTGTTTGTGAATAGGGGTATGTCTTCTCTATTGTCTGTGAGGCGAATAAATGTGTTCTTTCTTTCTTCGATTTCCGTGCGACATCACGGAATTTCACTCCGCGAGTATAATTTTAGACCGTTCCTATCCCACTTGGTGTTTATTGATTGCCTTACAAAAATAAAGCCCCTTTTGTACCCGTTCGATTCGTATCCAACGCGCCCCGTTGCTACCTCCCACGCGAGCAGGTTGGGTGCGTGGGCTGGAGCAGTCGCCTGGATACGTACGGCCGCTAATAACACCTGGGGACTGAGTCTGCCAATGTTAACGTTTTGACGGTTGGTTTGGTCCCTCCATCTATCCATAAATCACTCCTTTCTCTCCTAAGGGGTAGGTATCTTTAGTTGCAATAATTTACTAGTCCATCTGGAACCCTGCTGCCCATTCCTCGTTGTATTGTAACTCTAACTGCCGCACTCAGAGACGTCAATTAACTTTAATGAGTATTTAATGTCAAAAATTTTCATTCAAATCTAGACCATAGACCCGGCAAGAATAGGGACTAGTTTTGAATTGTCATTGCTGTGCCGAGGCTTTGGTTGTTTTCTATTTTAATAACATTCATCACCAGCCCTTTATTGTCCCCACTGCTGGGGCACGGGCCTTCCCTATGGATGAAAGAATATAGGGAGATTGGGCCATAACCACCACGATGGCCCAGTGCGGATTTGTTTTAATTTTATAACATTATCTGTTTCAAAAAGCTATTGAAATATTAACATTAGCAGAATCCGGGCCCCTGGAGTATACATGTATAGAGCCAACAATGAAATCCCAGAGCGTGCTACTTTCCCAATTCAAAATACAATATACAAATACAACAATAGGACTCGTTCGTATCATTTTCGTCGTTAAGGTGTCCGAAAACCTTAATCCCTTTACACGTGTCGTGAAATTGCGTCACATTTGTGTCGTGAAAAGCTTCTTTTAAGATGTACCTACCGTGGTGAGTGCTCTGATGAACTGTTTTCCTTTGTCTTCCTGCTCCTCTTTAGCGCAATACGATGCGTGCGTCTGCGATGAGTCCTTCTTTCGAACGTGCGGCACGAATATCCGCACGGTCGAAAGGAGTATTCATTTTTGTGCCACGCAGTCTAAAGAAGGACTGAATGTGCCTCATTTTTGTGCCAAACAGTTAAAATAAGGATCCATTGTGCCTCATTTTTGTGTCGCACAGTCTAAATAATGATCGATTGTGCCCCACTTTTGTGCCAAGCGTTTAAAAGAAGCAACCCTAGTTGCTCATATTTTTTGTGCCGTGCGTTTAAAAGAAGTATCTATTGTGCCTTATTAAAACAAGACACTATGCTCCCTTCTTCCTATAACATCGGGCCATCGAGTGGGGCGTAATGAAGCACTTTGTAGGCCGGCAATATGCGGTGGCTGTGGTACAAGGGGTAGGACTAAGTTATGGTTAATAGTAAGTCTATATCTAGACCGGAGTGGCTGATATGTATTCCCTATGCTGATCGGTGGGTATTGGCCAAGAGGTCCCCTGTTTGAATCCTGGTATGGGCAAATTTTGTGATGAACTCAAATATTTGTTCCTGAGTCATGGTTGTGTATATGTTTATGTAGTATATTTTCAACATTTGTATACATAATTATTATACATACATACATAAATCACGCCTATATCTAAGCAGCGGCGTTAGCAGCAGCATTAGGTCCCATGTAATAGGTGGCGAGCCTATTGCCATTTATCGGGCACATAGGTGGTATAAAAGGATCGCTGCTGCTTATTCCTCGTCACTGATTTAACCTTATTTCAATTCAATAATTTCTGAATTCAATTATTATGATATTAAAAATATTTTCCGTCATCTAGTATCCTTAACACAAGTGCTAAGGCTACTTACTTTGGGCTAGATGATAGGTGTGAGTGTAAAAATATTTATTTATTTATTATTATTTATTTTTTATTACACGTATTTAGATCATTCTCTTCCTGTCCTTCTTCTTCTTCCTTTATCCTACTCTATCTAAGTATCATCTGTCTGCCCTGTTCCCAGATTATTTGTGGACGGCGCAGGATGTTTACTTTTCTAATTCAGATAAGACATCATCAAATCGAGAGACCGATGAACGGAAAGAGTGATATGGATGACATCATTCCAAATTTCCCATCCAATTCCATACTGTTTTGGCTTTATTGCCGGCTGCCTGCTTGACATCAACCCTCTTTGTTTATGCTGCTGTTGCCTTGTTGCGGTGGTTTGCCTGGGGCGATCTTGTTTAGTCGACTTTTACGACAACCCTCGAGTTGTTGGGGCTGGCACTTTCTATGTTATTTTTTGCTCACAGGCTGGTTGGCTGGTATCATAATTATTTACAATTTGGCAGACGTGGTTATTACCATGAATAGCAACTAAATAAGGCGCAGATCTTTTCGGTTTAACTACGTATTAATTGTTTTCCAACTCCACCGTATGACCGTGGCCGGTTCATATAACATTTTTCGAAACCAACGGAGTCAACAAATAATCAACTGATTAACTAATTTATGTTGTTGTTTGCACGTTATGTAGTGCAACAAAAATTATTACTAGAAATGTGTCTTTTTGGAACGATTTTACTTACAACGAACACAATTTTTTTTAATGAATTGATCAACTGTTGGTTGCAATTAATGATATCAGGTACCTTTTTAACAAGGTACACATTATCTTTAATTGACACCTCCGTACTCGGAGATGTCAATTAAAGATAATGTGTACCTACTTAATAAAAAAAATGACAATTCAAAACTTTTTTATTAAGTACTCATTAAACTTAATTGACGTCTCTGAGTGCGGCAGTAAGTCTTTATTAGACATTTGTGATTGCATTTTAGAAAAAAAAAATATTAATATTCCTGTGTGGGGCTTGAAGAATGTATAGTTGTAGGTATTAGAATCAAAATATGAGTCTTCAGTCGATCATTAGTTCTATAAGGCTCAAGGTCTTAAATCATTCGCGTCTCGTAGGTACTTGATTATTTCAATGAGCAGTGATTCCCCATATTGCTCTTGTCACTTGGTAACACCAATTTTACATCATAATATCTTCAGACATTACATACATAGATCGGTATATAGATAAGTAATGTATATTTGAACGGATCACTGTAAGCACGTATGGTTTTTTGGCATCACAAAGGTTTGTTATGTTCTCCATAATAATGGGAATGTAAAATTCATATGATTTAAAAAATACGATTACTTTGTCAAGTGTTAAATTTTTAATGGTTATTGTGGCAGTGAAAGGAATTTGTGGCATAAAATGCATGCGGGTATCTGATAAAAGCCAGGTGTCAAATGTCACTTATGTATTGGCGTGTTTTGACAAACTTATTCCTTGTTAATTTACAGTGGTGTTGAATGACGATACAAATTGTATTACAATACCATTATTTATTACATGCAACTGAGACCGACAGTGCTAATTTAAAAATACCTCAAGCGCGAGCGTCATGCAGATGATTAATAATTTACTGCCGCAATCAGAGACGTCAAATAACGTTAATGAGTACTCAATGTCAAAAAATGACAATTCAAAACTAGTCTCTATTCTTGCCTTCTATGGTCTTGATTTGAATGAAAATTTTTGACATTAAATACTCATTAAAGTTAATTGAGTCGTTTCTAAGTGCGGCAGTTACTGTATATTCAATATTTTTTATTTGCTTAATAACAATGGGCAACATAAAAGCACCGTACATATCTTAATTCCATGATCGCTGGTGCCACTCAGTTCTTAAAGTGAACTTGTCGTGACGTGGAACGTTCACAGTAGGATCGGGAGAAGTTTATGTTAACACTAAGGCTGGTTTTAGTGTCACGCTGACGAACTGACCGTCAGAACGTATCCATTGCCGGCCAATCAGTGAGCTCTATTGATTCGCCGCTATATACAAACAGTAATGAATGTTGATCAACGCCCTGGCGCTGGCGGTCTGTTCCTCAGCGTGACATTAAAACCAGTCTAAGTCTGCAGGGTAGCGACAAGCGTCGACATAACCCATACTCAATTATACTTTATCATTTGATAATTAAGGAACGGAGGGTGTAAGCTATTGAAATATTTTTAAATGATATCACATCGCAAACATTCCTCTAGGCCTAGAAAAGAGACCAATCTATACGAACAAATAGAATGGAAACGTCAGTTTTTGACTGCTTACCCTTACATTAGACACAACGGTCGCCATGTTGGTTTCTCAATAATACGTCAGTATCATACATTTGTTCGAATAGCCACTTGTCTAGGCCCCCTGATCAGTCCGTATTTATCATCTTCGTGTCCTGTTCCCAGTTTATATTGGGTCAGCGCAGTATGTTTCCATTTCCATCAATATCGGTCAGTCGTCATCAAGCCAACCAGTCCCTTTTGATTCGTTTACCCATCGATCACACATAGAAAATTTAATGTTGTGTTAACATTTTAATTTTGTCCATTTCTAGATTCAGACAGACAGAAGAAGACATACAAACGGACATGTACAAGGTTCTGGAGCAATTGACTGCTCATGAAGATGCGTGGCCTTTCATGGATCCGGTGGAGGAAGAGTACGCTCCGAACTATTACGCGGTCATCAGACGCCCAATGGATTTGCGAAAAATGGAGCAGCGTCTAGATACTGGATACTACACAGACTTTTCGATGTTCAAAGCTGATTTCAAGTTAATAGTTAACAACTGTCGATTGTATAATGGACAGGACAATGGTAAAAATGATCACCTGTTTTTAAAGGAGAGTCTGGCCTATATACTTGTACAGTTATTCTAAATGTAGGCAATAATTTATAAAACAGTTTTTAACTGTTAAATTCCTATTTTTAAGCTCTGTTTTTTGGCTTATTGTACTTATGTTTAGGCTTATATTGCAACACAACAGCCTAGCCTGCCGCCATGGCGGAAGGAAGATGTCACTTTATAACAATGACGTACGTATTTCATTCGACATTAGATGGGATGGGACCTACTTACAGGTGTATGTGATTTTAATGGTTTTCAAAGGTTTTTGAGCAAAAAAACTATACATTATTTATATTGAGTTGCAATTTTCCCAGAATGATTTATTTTTTCTCAATTTTAGGAGATAGTGTACAAGTACATGGGTCAGCCTTAAACATCTCCTTTGATACTAAATTTAATATGCTTTATTTTTATTCAATTTACTCCTTTTCAGAGTACACAACAATGGTTGATAACTTACAAGGAGCTTTTGACCGTCTGACCGAAAAGTACATCCACCGCCTATCTTCGTCGGATGAAGAAATCGCTGTTGAATACCAGCTGCCGACGCCATCTCGAAAACATAAGTTGAAGTCAAGTGAATCTCCAAGTCGCCATAAGAAAAAGAAACGGAAATCTCATTCCGATACAGGTATTTTTACTTACAAAATATGTTACGCACGTGTAAATATAAATTATTTAAATTCTAAAATGTTTGTATAAAATGACTTTGAGACAGGGATTTATGGAGCCCGTGATTTATGTAACCCGTTTACTGGACATAGGTTAAAAATCAAAATTCAATGACCTTATTATCCTGGCTTATAGTTTCACATTTTGAAGGAATTGATTTATTTACAAGGATGTCAGATTGTCAAATTTCCTGTTAGAAGATGAACTACCTAAACCCTTACGCCTTAGAACCTAAACGCCTTCTAGGCGTACGGAATATCCCACTTCAGATCAGGGGTTGACATAAAACTATGAATTTAACGCATATTATTTACACTTGCGATCTGAGGCATTCTTTGTTTTATCGCCCTTGGTATATAATCTACTATTATATCGCACCTAATTTATATAAACTATATAATTATTAATTATTATACATATTTTACTTCTAGGTGAACGTGAATCTGAAACTTGCGAAGACAATAGTGAAAACAAGGAGGAGGAAGAAGAGAAGGAAGCTATGGAAGTAAACCAGGAACAACCGCCTCCAGACGAACATAAAAAATCGAAAGAATCTCATAAAAGTAAGAGTAAAAATAAAAAGAAACGCAAGAGTCACCATCGCCATGGAAAACATTCCAAGAACCACAAAAAAGGTTCTCGTAGATCATCTGAACACGGTGAATCTACAAAGAGGCATGGTAAGAAGCGCTCCAAAAACAAGGACAGAGAAGGGAAGAAGTCAAAACAAAAGAAGAAGAAGAGCAAGCATCGCGAACCAGAACCCAAAACGCAAACCCCTGTTGAAGAGTTGAAGCGTGCAGAATCTCAGGAATCATTGGAAAGCTCCAACCGCAGTAGAAGCGCCAGTCCCTTGCCTTCTATACACACACCTTCCCCTTCGCCCACAGAACTCAATCAACCGGAACAAACTGATCAACTGAACGACTCAGACTTCTTCAAAGATAAGTATGACAAAATAAAAGAAAGAAGGAGACATGCAGCCAAAGATGCATGGGAATCTCTGTTTGATTACAAACAGAAAACAGTTGAAAAACCACCAAATCCACCACCGGAAAAAGAGAAAAATCAAAAGTTAAAGGAGACCATAGAGAAATTGAAAGCCAAAAATGAAAAATATAAAGAATCCTCACTTTTCAATAGCCTATTCACATCTGGACCCAGTAGTTCAGACAAGACACCAGACTCGAATAAAGAATCTTCAGAAAAGGAAACCGAGGAGAAGAATGATGGTGATGCCACAGACGAAGATATTCCTGAATCAGCGAACCAGAAAGAAAAGACGGGACCTAAGAAAGGGAAAAAGAAAGTCACAGCTAAAAACGAATCTGCATCGGAAGCTTTAGAACAAGCGGTAAAAGATATCAGCAAGTGGCTAGACGATGCCCCCAAGGGTTCAGCAGTTAGTTCGCCTTGCGACAGCCCGGCGCAAACCATATCGACAGAGGAGCATGATAACAGCCGATTAGACGACGAGCTATCGCAAAGCGAAAAACCAGCTGTTGTCAGAAAAGAAACTTCGCGGAAAAGACCGTCATCAAGAGAGCCAAAGGTCCTCAAACGAAGAGAGATTCAGAGAACAATTGACAGGTTACAACCAGGGAAAAGCAAAGGAAATTTGCTAACAAATATGACCAACAAGAATGCTGAGAAAACTGAGGAAGTGGAACCCCAAAACAAGGTCCGTGAAGCTAAAGAGGAGTCCAGCCCCAAATTGAGCTTGGGATCAGTGTTGCCAACCGTCGAATTCACCCTCGGCAATGATCATAATTTTGCTAATGACGAAGATGTCCCAGTAATTGAACCACCGAAAATCGATCCTGTGGTACCAGAACCGAAAGAGGACGTTAAACTTGAAGAAAAGCCCGTTGAAAAGAAGGAGGAAGTAATTGCGCCTCAGCCAAATAAGAAGGATGCTGAGGTGGAAACAGATCTCCCCGCTGCTGTAAAACCCAGCCAGGAGAAAGCCACTCCAAACCTCAGTGCTTGGTTCAAGGCCTTTGGGGCGCCTAAAAATACTGCAACAACCACTACTGCTCCTACTGCTGCCAAGAAGAAGGCAGAAGAGAACGACGCCGACGAGAAAACTGCAGAGAATCCAACCAATGACCCTAAATCAGTGAGTCCCAAAAATGCCAACAGTGTCAAGTACGATTCTCCTACCGACCCGGGAACTCCAAATGCGGACGGCGGTGACAGCCCGTTGCCAAACGCGTCAGTGACACCACGCCAGAGGAGAACAAGCACCGGTAGCTCGGTGTCGGAGAGATCCTCCTTCAGCCAAGATCTCGATTCGCCCAGACACCAAATGTCGCACACTTCGCCGCTGTTGCGCTCGCCGGCATCGCCGCGGGACGATTTCCAGAAGATCACGTACCCAATCATCAACGGCACTGTGCGAGCTGGCTTCTATCAGGACACGACATCGATGAAGAGCAGCCCCGAGAAGAGTTGCAGCCCTCGCGAGGCGCCCCAGTCCCCGTACTCGCCGTACTCCCAACAACACGTGTACGCGTCCAACAACGTCCTGGGGTCTACTACTCCGAATTATTTCGTCGATCACAACAAGAGCCCTTTGCCGACGTACAGCCAAAACCCGCCACCCTACTACGACACATCCAAGGTTCCGGTTGTCAGCAAGCCGGCCAGAGTCCACGAGGACTACACGGCTCTGGGCCCGGACTCGTACCAGCAAAACGCGTACACTGGGCCTTTCTCCCCGTCGCCCTCCCCTTACCCACCAACCCAATCCAACTATTCCCAGCCCCAACATTCGCCGCAACCGGCCAAAGTGAACCCGACACCCCCACAAGCTCCTCCACCACCTCAAATACTGTCGGATCCCAAGAACTCACTGTTCCCAGTCAAAAAGCGGACATACAACGAGCCGGACACTTCAGCGGTTGCCAAGAAAGCGGCCGAGCCGAAAGAGGTTCCGACGGTGAGCCAAACCAAGAGCGAATACCCAAAAACTGCGCCATCCATCCATTCCATGGCACCGTCGATGTCCTCGCAGTCCGTCGACGACATAGCGTTGGCTCTGAGCGAGAAATCGGAATTGGCGAAGCTTAACAGCTTACGCGAGAAGACTAGCGCGGGCTATGGCGAACGGCACACTGCAGAACCTAGAGATGTTTCTAACATGGAGATGAACAAACCCATTAACATATCAAAGAAGGATAATATTGATATGGTGAACATGGGATACATGAATTCGGAGCACGACAGGCGGAACAGCGGGGAGTCGCACGAGGTGGATTACACCATGCCAAAAGAGATTCCGAAACAGACTCTCAATCCACAACAGCAGAAGGGGTATGAGGTTGATGCGATCGCCATAAACCTCGGCTTGAACAACCAGCAAATGCAGAAATCTCACGTGAAGTCCGTTAACAGTTCCAACAGTCAACCACCAGCCGCCCATTCCCAACCGGTGTCGCATACCGAAATTACTGCCAACCAGAACATACCTCTTGCGCATCACAACCAATATGATAACACCAACACCGGGCAATCCATCAGCAATTTCTCCCTGAACGACATTGAGCTGGCGAATAAAAAATTGCATTACGCGTGCAGTTCGTCTCCGTCGCCAGCCGCTCTAGACTATGGCAACTGGAAGATGACGAACCAGCTACGCAAACAAGATTTGTTGCCTACAGAATATCCCACCAACTACAGCTCGAACAATATGGATAAACTGAAAGCTGACACGGCCACTTCAAATGCTCCTATCAATTATAACAAAAATATGCACCAAAACTACGCAAATTATAATGTGCCAAGGTCTGCCATGCAGAGAACACAAGAATTGCAACAGACGTTACCCTCTGAACTGAGGATACCGAACCCAAGGGGCCACTTAAAACCAGAACACACATCGTCTAACGCCGACAATGAAATGACAACCAAAACTGTAGACAGCCATGCTAAGCCACAAAAATCTGAGAAGTTGGTTCAAAACCACCCCCTAGTTGGGTCCTTGTCATACAAAACACCGTACAGTTCGCACTCAGGACTACCCCTAGACAGCTTAAGGAACTTGCCAAAACTACCTCAAATGCTGGATAGATATGCGAATGACGAACGGTATCTGTCTAGCTTCGCCGGGGCAAGCCCTTCCTTGTACCACGACAAGACTTACCAAATGGCGCAGATCTTTAATAAGAGTATGCCAGCTGAAGTGCATCCGGCTACATCGGTACATTCGAACATATATTCGCAACCATCAGCGTCGAGCAAAGATACCGCCCCATACAAATTACCGAGCAACATGCCGGGCCAGCCAGAATCCAAGACGAAGACCAAGAGAAAACGCGTCACCGAGCCGAAGGCCGCTCACATGAGCACGCAAAATTATCACACGTCACCGTGCAATGCCGACGTACTGTCTTCTGTGAAAAACAGTATTATACCAGGGAGTGCATTTAATTTTGGCGCCACCACCAACATGGGTATAGCGGGTGGGTTGTACGGCGACAATGCCGGATTTTCGATTGAAGATTTCAGAAACAGTACCGCTAACCAACTGATGGCAGCCAACTACATGGCGGCCGCGGTGGCGCACCAACAGCGCAACAACGCAGAGACCAATGCCGAGAAATTGGTGAAGCCGGCCCATCAGAACTCTGCTCACGCGAGCTCGTTCCCTTTCATCGGGCACTCGCAGGCCCGCGCCGGGTACCCCTTCGTTGGCGCAGACACCTCTTCCCCCCTCTATCAGCAGTACCTTCAACGTCACCAGGAGGAGTTGCTTCGCCAAACCGGCGCACAGATCATGGGCCTCTACCCTCCAGGGTACCCGGGAACCCTTGGTGTCAGGCAACCCTACGACTCCCTTAATAGACCTTCGTGGCTCTAAATGTATTAGTGTTAACATAAAAATGAAAAAAAATCATAATAATCATAAATGTGACAACTGTTATAGAAAATTGTAATGTATATTGTAATATGAGACTGCTTCCTCATAGTCTTATGTGATCTAACTAAATGTTATGTTTCTTGTTGTACAATGATGATTTTATTAGTAAAAGAGGTTCTTCGATGCACCACGTCACTTCGAGAAAAGGTATTAAAATATACTGTACTTTTTAACATTAGTATTCTTTCGCGAGTAGTTCACTAGATTCTCAATCACGAGTCATACTTGCGGTCAAATTGATTAACAACAAAATAAAAAAATCTTAATTGTTAATTTGATCATTTCAGACACTCATTGTTATTAAACTTATCGTTAAACAAAGCAAGTTGAAAATAATGATTTAATTTTGTCCTTTGTTTTCTTTCTTTATTAATTTCTCAAGTTTAAAATTGTTTAATATTAAAATTAAATAGAAATACTCTTATCAACATACAGCTGATATAATACTTGTAGTGATTTTGATAAATTTGCTGATTATGACGATAATCAATTAAGTTTCGATTTACGTTTGATCTAATGGCAATGTCGCTTGTGTATCTTATGGGCATCTGCATTAACAATAATATAATTGTTTTTTTTTTATTACACAATCTGGAGATTCATTACTCTTGAGACTTTCGTAAGTTTAGGGTGAATTGCTCGTGAGATTTAGTATTTATACTTTTTTATTTTTATAATAAAACGAACCTTTTAAATCTTACAATATATACTTTGATGTGTCAAAAATACTAAGTTCTACTTGTGCTTTCGGAACATCTGATTTACCTCTTTATACATTAAATATTGTTGAAAGTAGCGAACAAAAATATTTACTATGGTCTATTTTAAAAACCTTTCATTGTTTTGTATATTTCGTTTAGATTAGCTAGCTTGATATACTAAAATCTTTTCAGGAAGTAGAGACAATCATTGCAATATAATTAAATACATAATAATATTTTTAATTGTAAGATAAATTTATTTAATGTTTTTTCGATTATTAATGACGCTTTTAAGCTGCTTCTAGCTTTAATTTTCTGGACATAATTTTTTTTAATTAAGGTCACATACGTGGTATTTGTTATTTAATAACTTTAGAGTTTACGTTTATTTACATAATTTAGACTGTTGAAATGTGTAAATAGCATGAAATCAATGTTTTGTTAGCATCGTATATTTTGTTTCATAAGATTTACTTTTCTATATAATAAAACTTGAATGATTATGTAGTATTAAGAAATCATATTATGACTTTAGGAATATTGAAAATAATTCTTCTTGTGTAAAAATGGAAATAAAAATATCAAAATAAATCAATTATCTTGTATCATTCATTGTTGGTCATGTGCAAAAATAAGAATAATATTAAAATATTGTATGTATGTGGAGCTCGTTAGCACATAGTGCCATGGGGTGATCGGCATGCGTTTACGTAAACTAAGCAATGTTTGCAGGGCGGCCATTGATTGCGTGACAAAATAGTACATTACATACCAAGGGTGATAAAACATAGAATGTCTCAGGACTTCTTCTCCCTGCCCTGTTCCCAGTCTATCTGGGGTCGGCGCAGTATGTCTTCTTTTCCATTCATCCCGTCAGACGTCATCAAGCCATCCACCCCCTTTTGATTCTTATCATCCATCACACCGTAAAGGTGCTAGTGATGAATGAATGTATAGAAAAGAGACTGAACGGACCATGTCGAGAGACCGATGAACGGAGTGAGTGATTGGAAGGACAACATACTGCACAAGGTTTTAGCTTAGGGTTTACAGCATAGAGGACAATAATACTACGGTTAGTTTACAGTCGGCCGCCTGCCTGACACCAACCCTCGTTGGGTGTGCTGTTGTCGTTTGCCCTCCACCATTCGGGTGCCCCAAGGTGCTTATTGGTCTACACTGACCGGGCAATCTCCCTTAGTCGACTTTTACGACACCCATGGGATGAGTCGTGGCTGTTTAATTCTACGTTATTTATTCGCTCCCAGGCCAGCACAGTAGAATGTCTCAGTCTCAGATCGCTAGTACGTACCTATTTAGGATCGCGATCAATGGCTTTCTTTTTCATCGCCCAAGGTAAGATCAGGAAGTGGGATTTTCCGTACGCGTAACGAGCGGAAAAAGTCCACTTTATGGTGAGGGGTGACATAAATATATTGTCTTGAGTTCCTTAGTACTTCGGAAGGCACGTTAAACCATTGGTCCCGGCTGCATCTCCAGTTGTTTATACTCACCAATCCGCACTTTGCCAGCTTGTTGCGCTATGGTATGGCTTTTTCTCCCATGTATAGACTGCGGGCCAGATAAGTCCGCTCGCGAGGGGTGGCGCAGCTCGCTAACATTGACACTCCTAGAGAAACAAAATAGGAGACGAAATTTTAGTTCCAATTTTGAACACGCGCGGACGTATCTGGCCCGCACTCTATCATCCATAGGACAGTACTGTGCCCTAGCAGTGGGGACTATACAGGGCTGCCTCTGTAGACAAGGGGCATATTTTCGAATGAATAGATAGAGAATACAAATGACGTATGAAACTGGCGTACCTATCACAGAAACAACATGGCGACTGTTATGTCAGATGTAAGATTGTAGGCTACCTGACAGCATAGCAGAATACTACCCGGTTATAATATCTGTAGACCTGCCGTTTATGTTGTCACGTCGACGCTCATGTACTGTGTGTAAAATAAGTGTCACTATTAACTTCGATTTCTTTTACTTGTGGTGTCCGTTAATAATAATTACTAGTGATTGATTTAAAGGTGTTGTGTTGGGAATGGGGAGGGCCTTCACATTCTAGCCAGGTCTACATATATTTTAACCGGATACGGGTACGTAGTACAATAGTCACCACCCCTATCTCTCTCGTGGGTAAGGCGACTAAGGGTTAGAATAATGGGGAGCAGCATTTCTCTTATATATCACCTAGAAATATATCCTACCTAACTACCTAAACATATACTGCGATTTATGTGCCCGATAGATGGCCTGTGCCTGTAGAAATTCTATCAAGGGGCGGTCAAATAGTAGGAGGGTCAAGGAATAACATTAACTCTTTCAGGAAACGTTGGTGCGCAGGGCCCATACCATTTGCTACTCTTGCTTCGTGGCTAATTCAGCATGGGGACCGTAGCATGCTTGGCCTGCGATTGCGTAAATTAAGAAATGTTTGGATGGTGACAAAAAATTTAATGTCTCGAGTTCCTTCGTGTTTCAGGAGGCTGCAGTTGTGAATACCCACCTACCCCCACTGGGACAGTGTGGTGGCTATGGCCCAATCTCCCTATATTCTTCCATCCATAGGGAAGGCCCGTGCCCCAGTAGTGGGGACACTAAAGGGCTGATGGTGATGATGAGAGGGGTAAGGTAGGCTAAGGTGAGTGTAGTCTTAATGTTGTGAATAGGCCCTGTAAACTTACACATTGGTCACAAGACTTAAGTGCTAATTTGTAGTTTAGTTTCTTATTTTATTGGCAATTGGTCGTTTTAAATCATATGAACCATTACTGCCAAACTCAAGATGGAATAAACTATTAGTTATAAGTTGAATGAGAGCAGAAAAGGTTGATACAATTAATAGTTATTGTAGCCAGAGGGCAACAAAAAACATATAGCAGACAAAAAATAAAAAACAAAAGAAAATATACATATTTAAACTGTGTTAATAATTTATTTCCTTCATAAAACTTACAAAGTAGGGGATTACGTAGCATAATTAGCAAAGTTAAAAAGTATCTTTAGTTAAATCAGCAGAGAATTTTTAATTAAGATGCTTAAATTTGTGATCAGCATGTTTAAACAAGTTCCGCTCTGCGTCTGGCCTGCCCAATCATTTCTCTGACATTTTCTTGACTCTCTTCTACGTTCCTCTCCAAATAATCTCTGGTGTCTTCGTATTCCGCATGACGTGCTGTGATCTCCGCCCGTCGTGTTGCCAATTCTTTCTTTATTACTGGCAAATCAGTACGAAGAAACATTCTACCCACTGAGCCATAAACTGGTGTACTTTCTGGTATTTTCTCAATCTCATTAAAAGTCAATTGCGTCATGACCATCATAGCATTCAAACCATTTAACTGAGTATCAATAATCATAATTTTTTTCTTGGTCTCTACCATCTTGGTTTGTAGCTCTGTGAAAGCTTTTCGGAGTTCAAGATCCATTGGTATTTTATTCATTTTATATTGTTTTTAAAGATAATTTTGATGTATCTTTGAAATCCTTACCTATATAAATCAATGCAACTCAGCTCAATAATTCTTATTTCAAAACTGCTTAGGTATTCGTTGTTAACTAAAACTTTTAGGTTATTTTATTTATTTGACAAAGACAAACAGCAAGCAAATTGCTGCGGTTGCTGCCCCATTCCATTCCATTCACTCTCTCATTCCTATTATTTTATCTATAGTCGCTGGCATAGAGTATATAAAATCGCTTCCATGCGCAATAATCGAATGACAGAATACACTAGCAACGGGATCTTGGTAATAAAGCCATGTCTCGTAATTTTTTTGTCGAG
This sequence comes from Cataclysta lemnata, assembly GCA_963931975.1. NCBI lineage: Eukaryota > Metazoa > Arthropoda > Insecta > Lepidoptera > Crambidae > Cataclysta > Cataclysta lemnata. Next base: position 23,714,310 of record OZ008338.1, read on the forward strand.
AAAGGCGGGAAACGTTGAAGCAGGCGGGAGTGTTTTTTGCTTTTGAAAATAATAATTTCTTTTTTGTATTAATAATATAATCAGTTGGGTAGGATAGGTTCTTATTTATTTAGTTAGCTTTATTTATTTATATTGTTTTTTAGTTCTTCTCTAAATTGGTAAGTTTTTCATATTTTATTGTTCACCATGAACGAACCACCTGACCCTGGTGGTTTGTTTGTGGGTTGTAATGTTACGGTGATGAGCCAAGACGAAACAAGTCTAGACACTGATCATAATGATTGGTCATCTCCTGCTCCAAATAGAAAGAGGAGTAAAATAGTAAAGTTTTGTAAGCATTGTAACAAGAAAATGCGTAAGCACAAAATGGCGGGAAAGACCACAGGGTGTCTCTGTGACAAAAATGATAATATTTCTGATGTTAATATTGAAATCGAAAAGGCAGTCCCTGTGTCTTTGGCTCCACCTAAACCACATGATTTGTCTCACTCTCAGATTGAACCACTAGATTCTTCAGGTAGAAAATTATATAGTTCTATTGATTTGCCTCCTTATATAGTTCATGTCCAACGAGAGACAACATCTTTAGATGACAACATTTCTCTTCACCCGGTGCAATTTGGTAGCTTCCTTAAAAAAAATAATTTCTACAATATAATTGATGGTAGTGTTAAAAAAATAGGAAGAAATCGTATCACAATATCTTTCTCTTCTATGGAGATTGCAAATAATTTTATTAAAGATAAAAGATTACTAGATCAGAAGTATAAAGCTTTCATACCAACATTTAACATTACTCGGATGGGCATTATACGAGGAGTTCCTCAGGATTGGACACCAGAGGAAATTAAAGATAATATGACTTTGCCAGCTGGTTGCGGAGAAATTATTAAAGTGAGACGGATCAATTTCAAAGTTTTGGTAGATAATACTCCTACTTGGAAGCCTACCCAATCAATTGTTGTCACTTTTGATGGGCAGGTACTTCCTCCTTGGGTATTCTTATGTTATAATTCACTTTTGGTTGATCGGTACATTTATCCCACAATACAATGTTTCAATTGTTGTCGTTTTGGACATACTAAACTCCAGTGTCGCTCAAAGCCCCATTGCTATAAGTGTGGTCAAGAGCATGCAGGAGATACCTGCTCTGTAGACGATGAAAGTGCTAATTGTCTTAACTGTAAGGGTCATCATTTTGCAACAAACCGTTCATGTCCAGAATATGAAAGACAGAGGCGCATCAAAGTCTACATGGCAGAGAACAATGTATCATACTTAGAAGCGGTTAAATTACATCCACAAGTAGGGAAATCTTTTTCTGATGTTCTTATGTTTCAACCTTCCAAGCCCACCCATAATTTTTCCACATCGCCATCAAAGCAGAATACTTCAAGTAATAGTTACTCTTATAAGAAAACTGTTTATAGTAAACCAAAACAATTTTCATCTAATTTAAATACAAGTTACAATAAAATGCAACATAATAATATAATTAAAGATTATGACATGCCTACTAATAGTAGTAATGGGAGTATGCTACATTGTTCTCAAGGTAGCATTGATGAGAAAAAGACATCAATTACTGATTTAATAATTTCTCTTATCAATTTATTAACTCAACATAGTCATTTTGTACCGACCAACGTTGCCCCTTTACTGAAAACTATTGAAAAACTCACTTGTCATAATGGACCAGTTGGCCAAAGTGATACAGTGGAATTGTCAAAGCATTAACAGTAAAAAATCAGATCTTATTTATTTAATTAATACATATAATCCATTTATTATATCTCTCTCAGAAACCTGGTTAAAACCAGGTTATAATTTTAAGATTTCCAAATATTTTTGTTTAAGACAAGATAGATCAGATGGTTATGGTGGTGTAGCTCTTCTGATTAAAAATTCCTACCAGTATAAACCCTTTTCAATACCATTAAGTGATAATTTTTCTGTAATAGGAGCTATTGTGAAAAATATTTGTTATGTTTCTATTTATGTCCCTCATCCAAGTATATCTATTCTTAATGAAATCAAATCAATGTTAACACTACTTCCTAAACCATTTTTAGTTCTTGGTGATTTAAATTGTCATCATATGACATGGGGTAGCTCTGTTTCTAATTGCTATGGGGAACATTTGTTAGATATCTTAGATTACACAAATCTTTGTGTATTAAATACTGGTGTTCCCACTCGTTTAACTAAACCTAATGAATGTGATAGTGCTGTAGATCTGTCAATATGTACTCCCAGTTTAGCCCCTTCATTGTCATGGAGTCGACTAGATTTTACATATGGAAGTGACCATTTTCCAATTATTATTACATTCCCTTTTAACTCCAAAACTAGCATACAGAGGAAGTGTGGCTTAAAATATAAATTACAGAAAGTAGATTGGAATTTATATAAAAATAAATTGGAGCATGTTTTCTCTACTTTACCTATTATCAGTAATGGTAATGAAGAGCACTGTTCCGAAACATTAGCTAAATGTATGATTGCCGTAGCAGATGATATATTTCCGGTAAAAAGTCTCTCTAACAATCTTATTCCGTCACCACCTTGGTGGGACAGGGATTGTACAGTTGAAATAACTCGTAGGAAAAATGCTGAGCGTCAGTACTGTGAAAATATGTCATTAGTTAACTATAATAACCTCATAGCAGTTAGGCTAGATGTTAAAAAATTCCTTAAGAAAAAGAAAATGGATGCATGGAAAAAATTTTGTTTATCAATATCTCCTCAGACACATGCATCAGTTGTGTGGAGTAATATTCGACGGTTTCGATCAGCCTTTGTACAACCTTCTGTATCAAGCCTTTCTTTAGACATAGCCCAGCAATTCATGGATAATTTAGTCCCTCTATCAGTTTCTGAGTTGTGTTTGCTTTCCCCGATTCCTGATAATTTAGGTATGAATTCTCCATTTTCATTCTCTGAACTAAAAGGTATTTTAGCGCATGTAGTGGATTCTGCTCCGGGTATAGACGGTATTCCATATTCATTCATCACACATCTTGGCGATAACGTATTAGGTTATTATTTACGCCTTATAAACAGTGTCATGTTGACAGGTAATATTCCGTCAACTTGGAGACATCAAATAGTGTTACCATTCTTAAAACCAAACAAACAACCTTCTGACGCAAAATCATATAGACCTATTATTCTTTCTTCAGTTTTAGTAAAATTAGCGGAACATTTAATAAAAAATCGTTTGGAATGGTATATTGAAAATAAGAGTGCTCTATCTAACAGCCAATATGGTTTTAGACGTGGCAAAAGTACTTATGATTGCGTTTCCTTATTAGTATCAGATATTCGTATTGCATTTTCTGATAATGCTTCAGTCGGTGCTGTTTTTATTGACATACAATCGGCATATGATAATGTAAACATATCTATATTGCGTAAAAAATTAAATACTTTAAACGTCCCTGTTATGTTGAGTAATTTTATCATTAATTTATTCTCTGAAAGATATCTTACTTTATATAATGATAACACTGAAATACAAAGATTGATTTCCAAAGGTTTACCTCAAGGTTCAGTTCTTAGTCCATTGCTTTACAATCTTTATACTTCTGATCTAGAAAATTGTTTAGATAAATCATGTGCTATTATTCAGTATGCTGATGATGTTGTTTTATACACTGTAGACAATTCTATACCTCTTATTACAAACACATTAAATAATTCCTTGAGTTTATTTAAAAATTGGTTGGATATCAATGGTTTAGATCTATCGGTTTCCAAAACTTGTACTGTATTATTCACGAGATTGAGATCACAACCCATTTTAAATATTAATTTTGGTGGTAATTTTTTACCTCAGAAACAGGAATATAAATATCTTGGAATCGTTCTTGATTCCAAGCTTACTGGTAGTTCTCATTGTAAATATATTGTCGCAAGATGTGAAAGAAATCTTAACATCTTAAAATGTCTAGCTGGAGCCTGGTGGGGTAGCCATCCTACTTCTTTGAGGCTGCTGTATATAGCCCTAATACGAAGCGTTTTAGACTATGGGACTTTTTTACTTGAGCCAGGCAACGTTACCAGCTTCAGGACATTAGATGGCATTCAATCTAAAGCACTTAGAATTATCAGTGGAGCAATGAAGTCGAGTCCCATATGTGCTCTACAAGTAGAATGCAATGATCCTCCGCTCTGTTTACGGCGGCAGTATTTATCTGATAGGTTCTTCTATAAATCCATATTATTAAATAATAATCCGGTTATCCAGCAACTGGAGATTTTGACACTTAAAACTACATCATCAGCATATTGGTACCGCAAGTCGTTGCCTCCTCTAGTAAAAACTTTTACTAAATACCTGAATTTGAACACATCAGTACATCAGTGCCAAATGTTGCCGATATTTACCACTGATTACAATGCCTTAACATTGGTGGTGAATATTTTTTACAACTTAAAAATTGATGACAGATTAAATGCTAACACCTATTTTAATATGTTTGTAAGTGAGCACTGGCACAATTGGCATAAAATATACACTGATGCTTCCAAAACTAATTTGCAGGATGTAGGTGTTGGTGTTTTTCATAGCAATTTTAAAGTTCATCTAAAAATTAAACTTCCGCCTCAAACTTCAGTTTTCACAGGAGAATGTCTTGGCCTGTTTAAGGCTGTTGAATATATTCTTTTAGCAAAGCTGAAGAAATCTGTAATATTTACAGATTCCTTGAGCTCGTTATATGCCTTAGAAAAGTATCCATTTAAACTTAAAATGTACCCAATAATTTTTAAAATACGCAAATTACTCTTGCAATGTTTTTATAAAGGTTATTCTGTGCTATTTGCTTGGGTTCCTAGTCACTGTGGGGTGTCCGGCAATGAATATGCTGATCACCTTGCTCGTGATGCTGTGCGGTGTGGTGATATAGATTTATATAAAAATTTTAATCTAGATCTAGTTACTTTATCCAAAATTGACCTTCATTTATCTTGGAACCAAATATGGACAGAAGGAGACATTTCGGTAGCTAAACATTATAGACGTATTCAGCCTACTGTCCCTACTAAACCTTGGTTTTCTAAATTAAGGTTTAGTAAGACAGTAACGTCGATACTGATACGTATGCGTGTTGGTCATGTTTCAACACCTGACCGTCTGGCTAGATTTGGCATAATTCATGATTCTGCTTGTGAATGTGGTGAGATTGAGAGTGACACAAATCATATTTTCTTTTCTTGTACACGATACGATAGAGACTCATTTCTACAGTCGTTGATTAAATTAGATGTTCCATTTCCGACTTCCATCCCTATCCTATTGCATAATGTAAATCCTAATATTTATAGGATTTTAGCTTTATTTATTAGAAAAAATGATATTAAAATTTAATTAACTATCCTTCATGTATGTATTTTTTATCTTATCTTATTTTTTATCGTATATATTTATTAATTACCATTATATTTTTCATTTAATTTATTAATTCCTATCCACCTGATTCCGTTCCTATTTCCTTTTCGTTATAATAATAGTTTGATAAGTATCCGCTTTCCCGTTTTTTAACCTAAGTCCAAAATTCCCAAATTCAAAATTTCCTACCATTTTGTACAACAATCATCACTTGAATTATGGCAAATGGCAATATAGCCGAAATGCCATTTTAAGAAGAAGAAGAATTTTTTTGTCATTATTATTGACAGGTTGGCAAAAAAGAATTTCCTGTGGTTACAGATAGAACTAATTGTTATTTGTAATAGCAACACAGATTTGCTGTTGAACTCTGTGAATTCAATTTGTCAAATTCTTCTGTTTTGCGATTTAAGGCCATGTGCAGTGGCGGGTGTACAGTTTGTCTATAAAGTCGTGACAATAATGTTTGAGGAACTAAAACTTTTCATGGGTATGGGAACAACGATGTTTTTAAAAAATATATAATAGGTTGGGGAAAAAGTTTCTTCGCATTTTTTAAGAAAATTCAAAACATTTTTTAATATAGTTTATTTACATTTAACTAAAGTATGTAGGTACCATTTTGTTCGATAACTTTTTGCCATCTTGTAGGTAGGGACATGATCCCATTGCTATAGAAATTTTGGGACTTCTGGTCAAAATACCGCGACAAGTGGTTTTGGCAGTCCTCTCGTGATGTAAACCTGACACTGCCTAAAGAATTCTGAAGAGATCGAAACAGGTGGAAATCTGAAGGTGCAAGGTCAGGACTATACGGCGGATGCATTAACACCTCCCAGCCAAACTCTCTTAATTTTTGCTGAGTGGCTAAAGATGTGTGAGGTCTAGCGTTATCATGATGAAAAACCACACCTTGATTAATTCCGGCCGCTTTCTCTCAACTTCTTGCTTTAATCTTATCAGTTGTTCGCAGTAGAGTTCAGAATCGATGGTCCTGCCTGGTGGTAACAGCTCATAATGAATAATGCCCTTCCAATGCCACCACACACAGCATCATCTTGTTGCGAGTTAACCCGGGTTTCGCCACAGTCTGTGAAGCCTGACCGGCCTTTGACCACGACCTTTTTCACACGTTCTTGTCGTACGTGATCCACTTTTCATCACCAGTTATCAGCTTCTTCAAAAATGGTTCGGTTTCATTACGTCGTAATAAAGAATCACAAATGAGTACACGGTTCATTAGGTTTCTTTCAGTGAGCTCGTGAGGTACCCAAATGTCGAGCTTTTTTGTGTACCCAGTTTTTGTCAAATGCGCCAAAACTGTTTTTGGTCAATTCCCAGTTATTCAGCTACGTCGTAACTACTGACACGCCGATCTTGCTCCACTTTTTCAAAAATGGCATCCATTTTATCTGTAATAGGGCGACCAGTAGGCCTATTCCCTAACTTTTTTTGACAGTTGGAAGTGATTATCACCGAACTATTTACTAATACATTGCTGTTATCACAGGACAAATGTCACAATAGCATTATAGTAAAGTAGTAATGGATACGTAAATAGTTCGGTGATCATCACTTTCAACTGTCAAAAAAAGTTGGGGAATAGGCCTACTGAGCGACGTGCATCTTTGACATCAAAATTTCCGGATTGAAAACGCTTAAACCAAATTTGTGCTACTCTCACAGACACTGCACTAGGTCCATAAACATCGCAATTTTTTTTCGCGGCTTGCGTTGCGTTTTTACCTTTTTTGTAGTAAAATTTTAAAATGTATCGAATTTCTTCATTAGATTCACTCATCTTGGCGGTACGAAAAACAAATGAAAATCACACATTTTTCTAGTTTGAATTTGGAATTATGTTCTTTAAAATGTAAACTTTCAATAATACCAAAACCAGCCAGATACAAATAGTATAGCCAGAGAGATTTTATTACAAGTTTATACATACTATAATGCGAAAAGACTTTTTCCCCAACCTAATACATCAGCTGTCATCAAGTAGTTGTTGTGAAACATTTTTCCTTTTTTATTTATATCATTTTGATTAAACTGCAATAAATTAAGACCAAACTACGCAGAAATGTAGTAAAATTGAAAAAGTACAGTTTGTCTATAAAGTCCGTTTACGAGGGCGTTTTAATTATGATGCAGCAACATTTTACACTTTGACCAAAAATTATTGATATTAGCAGTTCATTCAAGTAAAATAAGGAATATGTAAAACTCATTATACAGTCAAATTTTGTTTCTGTTTTAATACAATAGTTACCTTGCTTATGAAAAGTTTTACCAAGCATTTATATTTGAATTAGAATAAAATTATTATAGTTTAAAAAGAGATTTATTGATCACTCTCATTATCAGATTCCAAATATTTAAGGTCAGGATACGTTTCGTAAACACCTTCATAAGCAGCGCTGTCATCACTACAACTGCTGTGTCCGCTGCTACTATCATCACCTTAGTGAATAATCTACTCGTTGTATAAATAAATGAATAATATAAAATTAAATTAAATTCTGATTCTGAAAAAATAAATTCTGAATAAATAAATTCTGAATCATAGTTTTTCACTTTTCACATAATTGTTGGCTATGTCACAGCACTACTAGCGTGTCCCTTCAGTATTCTGTAATGTGAACCCCTAATTTTATGTTTGCTACTCTACTCATTGAGTTATAAGGTAAACTAGAGACGCTATGCCAAACAAAATTATTCTCCCAAGTCGAATCTACCTATGGTGGTGGGGTGTGCGGGGCGAGCGGGCGAGCGTGGTGTGGAATCAGTTATATGCTGCAGCGCTAAACAAACAACATAAGCGCTAACACAATTAGCAGTCGATTATCGTCTAACCAAAGTATTAAAACATGCAGCGCTGATCGCTGATAGAATGCAGTTTTCTCGCGACCAAAACATCGTAAGCGCCGCTGATTTCATGGCGCTTACGCGTTTCTTTCAACGCAGTGTAACAAAAAATCCTTATAGATTAGATTATGCATCGCAAATGTGTAAATATGCTATTTAATTAATATTTGACATGTTTTAATTAATATTTTGTTACAATTAACGATGATAAGTCACACCACTATCTTTTTGTTTTGTTTTTGATTGATTGTTGCATGTTTTTATACGCAAGAATGCATTTTTAGATCGATCTGTAGCCACAATTTCGGCAAGCAGTCGCATCAACGTACGGACTACAATTCTTGTTTGCGGTGTCGCTTCTATACGCTAGTAATAGTAGTTCAATGACTATACTCGCCATAATTGCTGAAAAGTGTCATGTGTTATTATAATAAAAAAAAAATATGGTAAAGGTAAAAAATAAAACAAATTTACAATTAATTAATATTATTATTTATTTCTTGAGTAATATACAATATATATGAAACGCCCGAGTAGCTTTTCATTCATAATAAAAAAAATCTCTCTAGTCTAACTTTTACTTTAACTTTTCACTTAGTTAATGCAATGCAGAACTTTATGTGATGACTCTTTCACAAAACTCTTTTTCAGGTTTCTCTCGTTTGATGGCAGCAGTTATTCCATATTTCAGCTGTGATGCTGCTGTAAGCCTCTTCAACAAATCGCATCACATCTCGTGACCCAACATTGTGTGCTATTACTTTTCTTTTACGGAATAGTGACGTAACACAGACGCCATGGCTATTTTTGCGTTTTGGCGGATGGAAATTTTAAATTGCATTCAAAACATGTTTTTTCTGTCAAAATCGAAAGTTTTAAAAAAATATTATTTATTTTTGGTAAAGTAGACACGCAAGAAAAACATGGTGTATTTTTTTTTCAATTAGTCATAATGCCTATTTATTTGGCCTACACCTCCCCTTAATATTGAGAAAACAAGACAACAATATTTTTAGGAATTCTTCGTCCTTGTTTCTTTCCATAGATTATCTATCATATTCATTCATTCATTCGCTTTTCGTCGATACCTAAAAATTTTGTCTCTTTCACGCTTTTATTGTATTGACTCTTTCTTGAGTGTCTTGAATGTGACATGGCGTCCATCAAGATAGAACACGGCCTCCTATAAAACTGTTTTTAATGACAGTGCTCTTAGTTTGCACTTTATTACAGAGGCCGTATTAAATCGTATATTTGCATTGATGGTAATGCATGCAAGGAAACCTCAGCGAATAAGCGATGGGTATGATATGGTTTCAGATGCTTCGGCTTAGCAATCTATAGATGGAGGTCGCCGATAGTTTTGCTGGAAATTAGGTGAACGTAATAACGTATTTGTTTGTTTACAGGTACTTTGAGAAGCATCCGGCCCATCCGTATCAGGTATTTTGTATTACCACCTTATTATTAAACATTATTTAAGCCACAGTTTACTATCAATACTTCACAATATGTGCCATCTCTACGTAATAACCATACGCCTCTATTCTTTTCCTCGTTACTATCTCGTAATATCGCAATATTTACAGGCGCAGTAAAACCCTTTCAATAAAAATTACCTATTACCACTAATTTAATTACGTGTGTGTGTGTGTGTGTGTGTACACTCTAAAGATAATGCAATCAGTTTAATTTTTATAAACTGTTATTAGATGCAATTTTAATGCTTACCCTAAATATGCACCCTATTTCGCCCAGACCATATTGTTGTGTTTATTTTATAGGTACATTTTTAATTTTGTATGTTACAATTTTTTTTTTTTTGTATGTTGTTTAACACTTATCTGTTTTTTGTGCAGAAGTACCATTCAAAGAGTGATAGAAGAACTGCTAATGAGTACGTTTCTTCTGAGAGCCAGTACACACCTATCAGATCCCCCAATGGCAATGTTTCATCGCATGGACATGGGACTCACACAAGTCACTCCAGCCACGGCCACCACCATTATCATGTCTCAGAAGATAGAGGATACACAACATCACGAAATGCATACATGCAAAAAGGTTCTGACAAGGAGAGAGACAGAGACTACAAATCCTCTAGAAATAAATACACAGGTTAGTTTGTATCCAAATATTAAAATGCAAAAGAATTTACTTTTTGGGTTACCAGTTTAGTTCCATTGGAGTGAAATTATCAAGAGAGATATAAAATGTATTTTTTTGTGTACACAACAATTTATAACAATGAAATTATTTAAATTAAGCTGGTTTTATAATAAATTTCAATCTTTTATTGAAATTTCCATATCAGTTGTTCTTTTAATAAAAAACTATTAATTAATTATAATATAATTTTCTTGTTATAGATTTTGTTATATATATTTGAATAAACAGAGTTAACTGGTTATCTAAAGATGCTTCAATATATATAAGTAGTACTAAGTTCCAAACGAATTGGAATAAATATTTTTTTATATAATTATACTAATTATGTAGCAACAATGATGCATTACTAAGTTCTAATCTTCTAATTGGAATAAAATATTTATACTACATATTATATATTTTCTTTTTTATTTATCTTAATAATTTTCCAAACATCTGTAAAAATTATATTAATTTTATTATAGACAGTGGAATATTTATAAATCAACTTAATAATTTCAACCCATGTTAGTAGTTTATTACCTTGTAATTAAGTATTTGACAAAATTACATAAATTTTGCTGAGCAAGAAAATATTACTTATCAATAATATTAAAATTTAAAATAAAATATAGCAAGTAATTATTTGATTTATTATGATCACAGTTTATTAAAAAAAATCCATACTGTGCTATGTTTTGTTTTTTAGGGTACATGTTAAATTACTACCTACAGGAGTAATTTATATAATTCATATGATAAATAAAATAGAATACAATTAATTATTTAATTTAACATAATATTTAGTTTTGCAATTGCTGACAGTCCTTTAATTTAACTGATTCTAGGGCACCGTTTTTCCTTATTGATATATTATTACAAATTTTACCTACTTATTAATTTATATATTGTAATTTTAGGCATTGCTTAATCATAAACATTAACCAGGCTTTTGATAAAATAATTTATTAAACATTATGTCTATAGCAATTAAATTAAGTTTTTTACTATACATTTATGGAATACCTAGTAATTATATTGATTTTATTATTACCGATTGTGTGGCTCATTGTCAATGTTCATAACTTTGGGCTATGTTATGTCACTTTGGGTAAATATTGGAAATATTAGTACCCCGAGCCCATCTCTATCATTTGACTTTGCTAGGATGTGAATCTAAATCATCAAACAAAATATCCATGAAATATTTCTGTGTTTTAGTACAACATATAAATTTTATGATTAACAAGAAAAATCACAATTTTGTTACTATAATTATCAGTATGAAAACCATTACTATTATGTCATGTTTTTAGCAGAGGCGAAAGTATATATGCAAAAGCCTTAAATGTAAGAGGTGCTGCGAATTTTAAACTTGTCCTCATACTGAAATTGAGCTTACATTAAAATATGTTACATTCTGGTAAACATAGCTTTTGATCATTTGCAGATAGTGTCAGATCACCAAAGGACAAAAGATGCAAAGATAGTGAAAAAGAGAGAAGTAATCACGAACGAAGTGAATCTGAGAAAAAGAGTAGGACTAGTGGCATGAATAGTGTTAGTAGGAGTAGTAAATATGACAAGGCACCTTCATCTGCTATGTGTTCTGACTACTCCAGTAGTGAGTGGTCAGAACATATTAGTTCTTCAGGGAAAAGGTACTACTATAACTGTATCAGTGAAGTGTCACAGTGGGAGAAACCAAGGGACTGGGACTCACGGAGAATGATATCCAAAGATTCTACATATTCTTCAAGAAACAGTGAGTATATTAAAATATTTTCATATTTTTTATGATTTTTTTGTGTGTGAGTATTTATATGCAACCAGAAATATATTTCATGTTCATTGTAAGGTATCCTCTAAACTTAATTTTTTTATGTAAGTGTTCCAATTGAAATGCAACATAAACTCTTTCATGAATTTTTTGTTTCCTCTACACTACAATATCCCAATTATTATGTGTTGAAATTTAATCAAACATTTATACATATAAACAATCTGGGTGGGTAGAAGTGTATTGGTAAACCTGCATTTAGTCAGCTATTTATGATATGAATTGGCGACATGGTAACAGTGCACTAGGAACAGGCAACCACTTGAAAATATCTATCTGCCGCACAAGACGTCAAAATTTAATGAGTACTTAATACTAAAAATGTCAATCCAAACCAGACCATAGACCTGGCAAGAATAGGGACCAGTTTTGAATTGACATTTTTTTATTAAGTGCTCATTAACATTAATTGATGTTTCTGAGTAAGGCTGTAAGTTGTGTAATCAAAAGTAATAATGAAAATATTGAGCTGCTGCTTAAAGAGCAGCAGCATTATACTTGCTATTTGAACGAAAAATTCACACATATCAGTAAGATCCAAATTAATAATTAATTTTATATGTAGGCATTTAGTAGGTATTTAATTTATGTATTATATACTTTATACCTATATATGTATGTGTATAAAATTATGTACAAGCTAGTCATTTAGTTGTTGCATCGCCATCTTCCCTATGTTTATTTGTTCTAATCCTGTGCATTCAAAGGTTGCTTGGAAGAGATTGCTCTTAGCGATTAGGCCCCCCATTGTGCATTGTAAAGGAAATTATTGCTCTGTATGTTGAATATTTTATATTTGTGTCAATGTGAAATCAAGATTAATTCTATTCTAATAAAATCTAGGACTTAAAATAGAGTTCTTAAATTTTCCCAAAGTATTGATATAATAAAAATATCAAAACTCCTTAATAATATTGTACAATGTCATAACATAATAATGACCTACAAAGTAGATTGATAATATTTGATAACATTACTGAAATAATTCCAGTCACTATATTCTCTTATTTTACTTTCAATATTGTTGATCTGTGCAATAAGTTATTCCTATTGTTGTCAAATACTATGAGGTTTCCTTTTATTATGTTTAAACAATTGTATAAGCTATAATAAATTGATGATATTTTAATGAGCAATTACTTAAAGGTTTATCATAAAATACATGTACCTACTTTTAAGTCATTAAATGCTTCATGTTCTTTTTTTAAATACATTACTATTAATCAGATTTTTTTTATGTCCTGATGCGGATTTAAGCCCGCGTCATCTGCATTCTGGGTACCCTAGACATATTTTTTTCGAAATTTACCTTACCTCTTTTTGTTTTTGTAATAGTGTTATTTTTAATCGGTTTAACATTCCTGGTGACATGTCTTTTAGGAACTTGCTTCATTACATTTTCATTTACAATAGTAATGTAATTTAGCAATTTAACAGACTCTGCATCACAATCTGAGTTAGTACACTCAAGTTAAAAACTGTGTCATATGGATTGTGTGAAATAGGGTCATCAGGCCTGTTACCGACCACTTAGTGGAGTTGTCAACTTTGAAAATCAAAATAAAATATTTCTTCTTGATAATCTTATACAAAAACTATTGAAATGAATTCCTATATTAGTCAATTTATAATTATTGCGAACGTTTTAGTGGTGACAGGAATATTGTTTTTTATATTTTAAATTATGTAATAAAATGCCAATATTACCAGTTTCCGACCACAGAGTTCAGTTTTCGTCCACCAGTTGTCTTATTTTCGACCGCATCAATTAAGTATGGATTTCAGGTATAAAAGTATGTTTTTTAATATAATTGTTTATTAAGATAATAACTGTAGTCTAAAAATCAGTCTTCGTTACAATAAGTTATTTTTGGTATATAATCAAAAAAAATGATAAGAGATCAGACTTAGTTATATCACAATAACATCATTTCTTTAAAACAAATTTTTAAACAAATTAACAATAATAATTGACAAATAAGAGTTCTTTTTACCTAATTGGTAATAATTATTGACAAAATTTACAATATACATACATGTCGAAAACTGGGACATAGGTATTTTACTCTATGTCCGACTTTCGACCATAGGCCATTTCGACGTATTATGTTTATACTTTATTATAGCAACATGTGGACGAAAATTGGCCATCGCAAATATCTGTACACATAAAGTTCATATTGCTAAATAAAAATTAGTTTACTTGCATACATTTTCGAATAACAGACAGATCCTAATTGACATAGGCAGGCCTGTTATAGACCACCCGGTCGAGATTAGGACTTTCTAATAAAAGGGGCGTACCCTTTCTCGTCCACATCGTTTTATTTATAAATTATGGTAAATCAGAGTAATAAACTATTTGTCCACACTTTATGGATGGCATGTTACCTTTTTAAACAGTAAACAAACTAAAAAACACAATAGAAATGTTGCACGCAGCTTACGTAAGTTGCGGCACGTCACTATTTTTTCTGCAATATTTGACACGTTTTCACTCTTTCGCCGCGTACCTTAACTTAATAGGTTTATAGCTAGTTAATGGCCACGTTCTAATGAACTTTGAAGGCATGTATTTACTGTGAAGTTATTCCGGTCGTAATATGTAAACATTTAAGGACCTACGTATGACCGCTTTGCTATTTTTTGGCGTTTTATCAAAGAGGGCGGTTAAATGGTCGAATACAGGAAGCGGTCGGCAAACGGGCACAATTACCCTAATTTTGATACCTTGTCAACTGTCTCAATATACAGGTGAGTTTTCTTTTCGGGTCAGTATAGGGAAATTCTAAACTATAAGAGATAGAGAAAAACTCTCTTAGGAACCGTGATCTTAATTTTAGATACAATAAAAATGGTATTTAAAAAAATAATCTTAATAGATTTGGAGATATCGGATTTTATGAAAAAATTATTTTGTTTGTTATTTCGATCGTATATCACTAAAAATATGTCTAACGTAAATATGTCTAAAGTTGCTAGAAATTGTTGAAATTGCTTGAAATGAACATTTTATTAAAGATAAATTTTTACTATCTAATTTATATTGATGACTGAAAGAAGACAAAACCAAATATCTGCCACTTGCCTTAATCCCACGAAGTTTAACTAATAAAGAAAACTAAAACGTTAATTTCAACAACTTCTAGCAATTGTAATAGACCTATGGTCTCCATATAATTTTTGGTTTGTATAGTGATATACTATAGAAATAACAACAAAAAATGTTTTTTCAAAAAATCCGATATCTCCAAATCTATTAAGATTAAATAGTAGGTTTTCCATCAAGTGCACAAAACGAATTATTTTGTGTCCGAGACTTTTAGCAGCTGATAGTAATGTCGAGGATAAAAATGGTTTTGTGGACGAGTTAGAAACTCTGCTTTTCACTTCGATTGCGAGGAAATAGAACAGTAGTTTATCATAACATGTCTTAAAATTCAAACTAAAATTAGTACAGTTTTGAATACTTAAGGAAATTGTTTTTCCCATTGATATTAGGCTTGGGTTGCAGACCTATACAGCCAAGTATTAAATTAATTTTGAAATAATAATTTTCTTAAATTAATTTAATAAACTACCGTACCTACTTTATTTAAAATTTTAATATCTTTCATGTCTTAAAAAACACATTAGGCAAATAAATTTAAGTAAATAATAAAATAACAAATTTTATCTCTGAATTTCTTATTGTGTTTGGCTGCATAGCTCATTTTCTTTGCCTTAATATAGATACTTTTATGATTAGATACGTTAATGTTCTAGAGCACAAAATTCGATTTTGTGCAGCCTATATCCTGCACAAACAAGCACTTTCAAGGCATGAGAAGTGAAAAAAAAATTAAAATACCATTTTTATTTTATCTTAATTTAAGATGACGGTTTCTAAGAGAGTTTTTCTCTATCTCTTATAGTTTAGAATTTCCCCATACTGATCCGAAAAAAAAATCACTGTGTATTTGCGTGATTTTGTGGATGGAAATTTCATATCTTTAATACCCACGTTTCGCTGTCACCACACGGCAAGAACAAAATTTAAACAAAATTTCAGTATCAATAAATATACAATGAATATCAGTCATAACATATCACACAAGACATTCAATGAATCATATCACAAAAGAGTATCAATTAAGATCTTTAACCTTGTCACATAAAATTTAACAAAGCAAATATAAGGAAAGCCTTACACTGACCTACTAATATGGAAAATAAAATTATTGTGGCTGCTATTTATGACACAATTGCGTCAACATCTCATGGTATCTATAAATACTACCTATCAATCCAGGTCAAACTTTGTGCTCCAATTTTAATCCTAATCCATTTATCTAGTGTGTGTTGGAGTAACGAAAGTTCAAACATTATAAAATCTATCGTAACATCACCGTAAGTGTTCAAGATTTATAGTATTGAAAATCACGAGAGAAATGAAAAAAACAACGCGATTAATATTATTAGTACCTTACCCATTATTATTAAATTATGAACGAAAATCTAATTAAAAATATCAAAATGTACTGTAATAATGTTTATCGTCAGCCTTTGTTGCACATCTTACAAATTTTTAAGTTTATGCAAATTGCGAACCAAATGCCTATTCTTAAATGGCATACGCATTCGCATTACCCGACGCGATTATGATGCACTTGTATTAAAATTCTATATTGCCGCGTGGTGACGGCAGAGTAGAATACAATTGTCACCACTCCAAATCTTTCCCGTGGGTGTCGTACAAGACGACTAAGGATAAATCTGAATATGATTAGGAATGGGCAGCAGCGTTCCTCCTTATACCACCTAGGCTAGCAATGTACTGCGACTTTTGTTCCCTATAAATGGCAATAGGTTCGCCACCTATTACCTACCTACATGGGACTTGACATATATGGCGAAACGCGGGTGCTAGTTCGCCTCGGCCTACCTCTTCGGGGATATAGGCGTGATTTATGTGTGTGTGTGTGTGTGTATTACCATATTATTATGACGTATGTAATTTCTACTATAACATACAATGCGTATTTTGTTAGGAACATTATCGCACGAAGATTATCAAAAAGAGAAGTCGCGCTACCCCCGTAGGCCTAGCACGTGGGTCGTGCACAAATGCTCTCTCCACCACTTGACAGTGTATTGTTTCGAGATTTAGTGGGAGTTAGAGCGAGAGGATTTTTTTTCCCAGAGGAGATTTTGTCCACTTTTCGCGCTAGACCTACATAAATGGGCCCTAGTAAGATGTGCTTGTTTTTTACATTAGCAAGCATTGTGGTGTACTCGAAATCACAAAACAATTTGCAAATAAATCGCTCCATCTGGGCGGACTCTCTCAGCGATCGGTGTTTACAACGTTTCAGCGATACACATACGATCGTCGAACACTTGTTACACTATACAGATCCCAGTGTGAAGAGGTTTTAATATAATGTGTGCAAAATGTGCTCCAATTATTTATAATACATATATAAAAAGTATAATAATAGGGGTTATAAAGTATGAAATTTCCGATGTTCCCTCATTATTTAGTAGTAGTGTATAATTCCTTTAAAACAATAGTTATGTCCATTATTCTTTTTTTATTTTTAACTTCATTTCAAGGACTTATATTTATATATAAAATTTGATATTATTTTTATTTCCTTCACTACCAATAAATCTTCAAAAACCGCTCGTCCTATGTACCACTTACATCCACGGACACTGACACCAGTCCGTCTCCGTTATAAAAAAAATCTCTAGGTATCCTATAGCTTAATGTTGTCTAAATATACCCACAAAATTATATAAAATTTAGATTTGTGGTTCCGTAAAAATCGCAAATATGTTTGTATGGAAAAATGAATTTTCGCTAAATTCTTCATACAAAACGGCAATCTGATACTTAAACCCCTAATATTAAGCCGTGTGCGGCAGAGCAGAATACAATTGTTACCACCCCCATCTCTCCCGTGTGTGTCGTAGTACAGGACGACTAAGATTAAAGACAGCTATGAGTAATGGGCAGCAGCATTTCTCTCATACCACCTAGTAATATACTGTTTTTTATGTGCCCGATATGCTCGCCTCCTATTATTAACTTACTTGGCCAAAAGTGGGTGTTAATTCACCTCTGCCTACATCTTCGGGAATATAGGCGTGATTTATGTAGGGGAGACCGGGGCTGGTTGTGACATTTTTTTTACAAACTGTCATATTTTTTAATTGGGGAGATTGTTTTACCTGAGTATAGGCTTGTTTGATAAAGTAACTATTCAGGATCTTTATTTAAAATAATTGTTATGTTGTAGACTAATAGTAATGACATAAATGTGTGATTTGTGGAAAAAAAACCGTGTAACATCCAACCCCGTGCTTGGGGCTGGTTGTTACACTACATGGGGTAAGTTGTTACAATAAAAAACAAACGTATTATATGAGTTTTTATTAGGAACAATCATCACAATTAGTTACTTTTCTTAATTTAACTAACCTAACGTATATCTAGAAAGCAGTCTTTGCCTCATTACAACGAAAACATAATATTCTAAAATAAAACGAAAATACAAAATTAATATTTGGTCTTCTCCTGCGTAAAAACAAAACAAAGATAATTTCTCATCTAATAATTAGATTATAAAGCTCAACATTAAATAAAACCCTTGTACACACTAATCAACAATACGTATTTTAAAATTTAAGATGATAAACTATACTTTTAAAAAACACAATCAGATCTATAAGAAAAGCTGAGCAGTTTAGTCACTGAAGTCTGAAAATCAGTTTCGTAATTCAAACATATATAATTTAAAACATTACCATTAACACATTTCACATGTGACCAATTTTTACAAGCTCCACACTCTACCCATTCCTCACCAGATTTCTTTGGATCAAAGGGATCACAACATATCAGACAAAAATAACCATCTTCTTTTTCACTTTCTTCGTCAGTGTCATGTAATACCTTCCTCTTTACAGCATGGCAGTCACCGGCACCTCAGTTTTTCGTACATACGTCCTCATCCTATAAAAAAGACAATAACTATGTAAGACAAATTATGCCAATCGGCAACAAGCACCACGGGGCAGTTTGTGATTTGTCACTACCTGCCCCGAGCAAATGTAACTTTTAACCCCAACGCCAAATCTGACCATTTAAGGTTATGCAGTGAAAACATTAATAAATATAGCTGTAAAAACGTAGATTCATTGCAAAACGAAAGTATTAGGGAGTAAAAATCACAACAAGGACATCTCTGCTATTATGGAACATAGCATGTAAACCAATATTACTAAAAGTGTAAAATTTTACTAACCTGCGATTTTAGTGGCGGCACGCTCAGGCTCCTCTCACAAAAATGCTGGCGCGACTGGCTCTTGCGGCACGCTAGCCGGCGGCGGCAGGAGTATTTGTCTATTTCTAACGTCAATATTGCACTCTCTGTTTCGCGGCCATTGCCACTGTAACAACCTACCCCTGTAACATCCAGCCCCTGTCTCCCCTATGTAAGTAAAAATCTCGTGTCACAGTGTTTGTTAGCGAATTTATGATTGGATTGGACTATCCAACACAAAAAGAATATTTCAATTTGAGTCAGTAGTTCCTGAGATTAGCGCGTTAAATCAACCAACCAAACAAATAAACAAACTCTTCATCTTTTTAATATTAGTATAGATAGGTACCCTAACTTGATAATTCTGGGTCAGCTGGTAATTGTTTCTTCTTCTCCCTGCCATGTTCACAGTCTATCTGGGGTCGGTGCAGTATGTTTCCTCTTCAATTCATATTGGTCAGACGTCATCATGCCATCCGCTCCCTTTTGATTACACACCGTAAAGGTGATAGTGATGAATGAATATATAGAAAAGAGACGGAACGGACCATGTCGAGAGACCGATGAATGGAGAGAGTGATTGGAATGACAACATTCCAATCCATACTGCTCAAGGTTTTGGCTTAGGTTTTACAGTCGGCCTGCCTGACAGCAACCCTCTTTGGGTATGCTGTTGTTGGTGATTTGCCCTCCACCATTCGGGTGCCCCAAGGTGCTTATTGGTCTACACCGGGCAATCTCCCTTAGTCGACTTTTACGACACCCGTGGGACGAGTCGGGGCTGGCCTATTCTACGTTATTTGTTCGCTCCCAGGCCAGTATAGAAGACATATCAGCTCGTATTTGTTTCTAATTTTTAATGAGCAATTATTACGGCTCAGAATACACAACCTTTCTTTTGGTTTAGCGATGGACATCAGTATATTAACAAGAAATGTCGTTGTTTATCGTTTTCATGTCTCCTTGGAGTTCTTGGTTATATGTTATGATAGGTATCTGTATTCGCTGTCGAATGATCAGGGAGTGCTATTCGCCTATAAAATATCCGATATAAATCCGATATACGTTCTTGTCGGGGCCTTTTCCGCACTTAGCCTCCTAATTGGGCCATTGTGCGTGTCTTCTTTTCGTCCAACTCCTACCATCACAGGTCATCCCAAAAAGTTAGCAGCCTTGCCCGTTGATCATCCGCGCTCCTGCATTCTGTAAGCACGTGCTGTGCCGTTTCTTCTGCCTCCATGCATCCCTTTTATAGAGGATTCTGCCCAATAATGGTAAATAGGTGCTTGCTTAGGGAACAGTGGCTAGTTATTTTACCTATTACTTTTTGGAGCTTGTAAAAATCTTTTATGAAATTAAAAGAAATCTTTTATGCATAAATCATGTCTATATGCCCGAAGGGGTAGGCACTGGTGAATTAACACCCACTTTTCGCCAATTGACTTAGGACCTATGTGGTGAGCCTATTGCCATCTATCGGGCACATGTATACACAGGTATATTGCAAGGTGGTGTAAGAGGAATGCTGCCCATTACTTATTGCTGTCTTTACCTTGGCTTTGTACGACACCAACGGTAGAGACGAGGGTGGTGCCAATTGTATACTGCTCTGCCGTCACCACACGGCTACAAACCTTTTATTAATTGTTATATTATTTCTAAAAATTTGTAACGTCCAAATTAAAAACCAAGTAGTAAAACCAGATTTATTTTAGTAAGTTCATCCACTTCGACACAATAAAAAACAATCACTGTAGAACTGCAATATTTTTTATAAATAAATGTTACACATGCACCATCTATCTATCTATTAACGAGTGCAGATGCAACTGGGACCAACAGCTTAACATGCCTTCCGAAGCACTGAGGAGCTCGAGACAATAAATTTTTGGTCATCCACCCAATGGTCATCGCCCTTAGCGAGCATTGCTTAGTTTACACGATCGCTGGCCGAACGCGCCCTTGCGCTGTCGAGCTGCTCTCTCACATTTTAAGTGACACAATGGTATTTTGAGATTTTAGATTTTACATGTTTGTGTGCGAATGCATGTATCGGTGCTGTACAGCGTTTTAACCTGACCAAATGTGATAAAAAGACGTATTTCGTTTTATATCTCTTATTTCTGAATTTGTCAGTCTCCGCAGCGGAATGAGCGAAGCGAGCTAAGCGCTAAATCATGCTTGCATGTCTGCTGCTTGTTAGCGTAGGCTTGCGTGCTTTTTTGTATGTGACTATGAGCGAATATAATTTGCATGATACTATTATTGACATTTAATTTAATATGTGAGGAAAATTATGCGGCTTTTTCTTTAGTGAAGTAGGAAATGGTGAAGGGAATTTTTTTTATTCCTAAATATTTAAAAGTTTAGTTAGTAAATCCAATGTCCAGAAATTCCGACTGAAATGTGTCTCATATACGCCCTACTCGCATAAGTAGGCGGTGTTTTCTACTACAACTCGATGTCCGACTACAAAGAAGCCGCTTTTGTCGGTGGGCGTGCAGCGCTGTGTGAATACGCTTTACTAATTTTAATAGCAATTCAAATTTAGAACTTCAAATCAAATCTTATACTTAAGGGCCTGTTTCACAATCGACAAGTAAGTTCGAAGTAGCTTACTTTGCAGTTCAATTGACATATATTTCATATTACAAGTGTCAAATGATCTGCGAAGTAAGCTACTTCGAACCTATTTGTCGATTGTGAAACAGGTCCTAAGTCTTTTGTTTATATAATTTATTTTATGTATTCATTACAAACGACGACTTGGTTATTGACTAACTGCCGCACTCAGGGACGTCAAATAACGTTAATAGGGTCGATTCTGACCATGGTTCTCTAAACCTAAGACTAATTTGACAACAGTGTTTCTCTGTCATTCTCAATATAGAATGAAAAGGCGAGACTGATCTTAAATTTAGTTTTAAGTTTAGAGAATCATGTCAGAATTGACCCTAATGAGTACTTAGTGAGTCTCTGAGTAGTGAGTAGTGAGTCTCTGAGTCTCTGAGTGCGGCAGTTAGATCAATAACCAAGATTTTCATTTATTTTTCGTCATGGATTACGTAGGCTCCCGGTATAATGTCATAAGTATGTATGTATATTGCATATCTGAAACTTATTTGGGTGAAACAATATGCACTACCTTCTAGAATCTAGATAGTTGAGAAAAATATTATGTAAAATTATAATTATTTCGTGGTAGCGGCCAAACAAAGGTCCAAGCGCACTTGACCCATTTTATTCTATATCACTGTAAACAACAATTTTCGCATGTGAATAATTATACTTACTTGTTGGGTAAACATAATTAAATCAAAAAATACATCATTTTATTTACTGTGCTAGTCAGTCTTTATTGGGCTCAGTGTGTAGGTAATTACTTATGATTAAATTCCTACAGCATTCATATTCATATGGATACAACAACTATTCTTTAACACCAATGAAAAAATTTGGTGGTTAATAAGACGCAAAAGTCAGTGATAATTGTTTTTGCCGTATTTAAGAGTAAAATGTCCAACAGTGGGATTTTACAGGTTAATAAAAATAGGGTACTTGCTTTTTTTCGTAAAGAAATTATGAATCAAAGCCAGATCAAAAATCCTTTACAAAAACTGAGTTGTATTTCAAGAATAAATATAGTAATTATTTTTTTTGCGTGTTTAGTAACACTTGTTCAAATATTATAAAATATATTCAGTAAAGAAATATTTAGTATATATTTTTTACTGGAAAAACACAAAATCATAAAAGATACAGGATACTATCTTCAGAAACATAATTATGATGTTTTTTTATGAATACTTCTGTGGCACAATATTTTTTTTGTAAACCTGTACGGCTGTACGGTATTCAATCTACACCGTACATTGTGCAACCAATAAGTATGAGTAAAAAATGTTCGTAGCGAATTGACCCAGTTATATGTAAAGGGGTCTTTTATTTTATTGTATCAGAAGAAACAATCAGAACAGCGGAAGTTACTAAAATTTATCGAAACGGTTCCCCAACAGACAGTGCAGACACCATTTTCACCTATTATAATATAATTTTATTGGTAACTCACGCTTGACAAAATAAGGAATAGTGGTTTATGTAATAAAATAATAAAGATTAATAAGATAGTTAGCTTTTATTTATTAAGCTTTCTTACTGCTCCAGTTAATAAAACACTGTATAGAAGAGCCAAATAGAATAATAGTTGAATTCACTTATTTCCTATCCTTTCTAAAATGGAACCACCTTGTATTACGAAGCCGGATTATCATTGTATCTTCAATAAGAAGGGAGGTCAACGTTTTCCGTAGGTACGACTTGTTGCATTATTATGGGGTGACAATGATATCGGAATAAAAATAATATCACTAATTATTTCGCCATTGCTTTTTACCGAAGTTTCCTGTACTGTTTGGATGACATTTATGTAACTAATTTGCAATAGTCAGTCTAGACTAGCATTTTTTGTCCCTGGAAACAGAAAAACATTGTTCACGCAATCACCATACAATATTGCAACAGCAACATTGTAAGTTCATTATCTGTAATAAACTACTTTTGTGCACTTGTATATTTAATATAACGTAAAGTGAAAGATATGGAAGAGAAATTGCACTACTAGCCTTATCATGTATAATAACGTATCAATTGCCTTCCGAGAATATGCATTTTGCTTAGCATGGTTGGAATATATTCACTGCTCAGCTATTAATACAAAATGGATGACTTATATGGAAGCTAAAACCAGCCATTGAAATGAGGAGACATTTAGTATGAAAATTATAAATCTTTAATTCAAATCTGAAATGAATTGGCATATTGTATTGAAGTTATGTCACATATATACATATATATATGTTTATGGTAGAAAATGCTGTTAACATTTCACATTAACATTTACTATGTGAGATAGCATAACGTAGGTAGTTCATGTTAACGATAATCCAAATGACCAGAGTGGATGCTCGTAATAGTGAGTCTTCTCCTTCCTGCCCTATTCCTAGTCTACTTAGGGTCGGCGCAGTATGTTTCCTCTTCCATTCATATCGGCCAGACGTCATCAAGCCTTTCACTCCCTTTTGATTCATATCATCTATGACACCCAAAAGGTGCTAGTGATGAATGAATGTATAGAAAAGACACGGAACGGACCCTATCGAGAGACCGATGAACGGAGATAGATAGTGATTGGAATGACAACATTCCAATCCATACTGCTCAAGGTTTTGGCTTAGGTTTTAAAGCCGGCCGCCTGCCTGACACCAACCTTCTTTGGGTATGCTGCTGTTGGTGGATTTCCCTCCACCATTCGGGTGTCCCAAGGTGCTTATTGGTCTACACCGGGCAATTTCTCTTATTCGACTTTTACGACACCCATGGGATGAGTCGGGGCTGGCCTATTTTACGTTATTTATTCGGTCCCAGGCCTGACTAAAGGTGATTTTCCACTAGAGTGGTGAGACGAGACGAGGCGAGAAGAGAATTGAAATTCCTATGGCAAATTTTCAATCCTCTCCTAGCAGCGCATCCTTGGTTGATTGAACAGAACAGATTGAAAAGTGTGGATTGCCGAGAATATACATACATACATACATAAATCACGCCTATATCCCCGAAGGGGTAGGCAGAGGTGAACTAGCACCCACGTTTCGCCAGTTATGTTAGGTCCCATGTAACATTGCCGAGAATATGCAGGCGTGAATTGAAATATTTGTTTGTGTGAAAATGAACCAAATTGCTTCTGATATAGACTTAACTCTGCAACAGAAACACGCTTCTCGCGATAGGCTTATTGTTGTTCGTTTCTACTTAGTAGGTAGTTTCAAAACTTTCGTCGTCTAAAGTCCGTTTTGTTGACCAAGAGTGGCACTCGCCATGATTAACATGATATTTGATATGATTTCGAACCCAGTAACGGTAAGATCATTTTCTTAAAAGCACTATGAGATTGAGCCGTGTGGTGACGGCAGAGTAGAATACAATTGTCACCATCCCAAATCTCTCCCGTGGGTGTCGTACAAGGCGACTAAGGATAAATCAGTGATGAGGAATGGGCAGCAGCGTTCCTCTTATACTACCGTCCTGACAATGTACTGCGACTTTTGTGCCCGATAAATGGCAATAGGCTCGCCACCTATTACATGGGACTTGACATAATTGGCGAAACGCGGGTGAGAATTCACCTCTGCCTACCCCTTCGGGGATATGGGCGTGATTTATGTATGTATGTATGTATGTACTATGAGATTATTTCTTGTTGTAGTATCTTCATGTGATTTCTCTTTCATTAACATATTTAATAATACTTATTCTCGGGACAATACAGAAATTGCGTGTGTATTGCAAGACGAACTCAACAGCACTCTATATCTTGATCTAATGATGCCTACGGGAAAAGGATCAGTGCGATTTCAATTCTCTTCTCGCCTCGTCTCGTCTCGCCACTCTGGTGGAAAATCACCTTAAGACTAATAGTAAGTAAAATCCCGAAACAGTACCTAATAATGGTATTCTGATTGCTATCAGCGGTAGGTACATTTACTGCCCCACGACGACGTACACATCTACGGACATCGCTATAATGCGAATCGTCAATCGTGATGCACCACATCCCGCTCTATTTTGTACCTACTTGCTATGAGTTACATCAACGCATACAATGTGTATCTCTCGTACTAGAAAATAAAGGCCTTGGTTTTATTAAATTATTTTTATTTTGAACATTATATTTATAAATGTTACGAAAATTAACATAGAGAAAATAATTTTATGAACTTTTTCTAACCACTTGCCGTGTGGTGAGTAGAATATAATTGTCACCATCCTAAATCTCTCCCGTGGGTGTCGTACAAGGCGACTAAGGATAAAACAGTGATGAGGAATAAGCAGCAGCGTTCCTCTTATACCACCTAGCAATGCACTGCGACTTTTGTGCCCGATAAATGGCAATAGACTCGCCACCTATTACATAGGTCCTATCATAATTGGCGAAACGTGGGTGTTAATAATACACCTCAGCCTACCCCTTCGGGGATATAGGCGTGATTTATGTATGTATTTTTCTCACCACCATTTTCTTTGTCTTGTTTTTTATGTTATTCTTGTAATTACCAATAAATCTATTAGTATTGATTGAAATGGAAGGACATCTGATTCAGCTATTTACCTAACCTTTGAAATACATCAATATTTTCATTTAATTCAATCATTAAATAAATGTTAGAAAAATGGTACAAAGAGGACGAAGTGTGAAGGAAGAAGTGGAGAGGACGCGGGTTCGCTTCCCGGATCAAGACTATAATTTTTCAAACTTTTTTAACCACAATCTTCTTTGTACATTATACTATTTAATACCCGTATACATATTTTATTCCGTTCTGGACAGTGTAGGTGGGTAGGTAGGTTTATTTTGTGCACTATACCTATTTACCTAGTAAGTTTAAGTAGAGTTCTATGCTTATTGTTTGTTGTTATAAAACTGTTTTAAGTACTTACAGTTCTACTTTAGTACTACTTTATACGAAACTTCATACATAAATCTTGAACTCGTTTCAATGAAATTCTGCACATAGGTTTTAATAGGTAAGGATTAGACGGTCAATAAAAATCGCCATCCAATTTCGTAATAAACATTGATTAATAATATCATCTGGTTTCAAATAATTATCTTCTGATTTTTTGTTAATATCGTCAATAAAGTTGCAAATTCCGTTTACTTACACTGTCACTGACTGTCTAATCCTTGCCATAGGGTGAAATTGTAGTAGGTTAGGTAATATGTATTACATTATACACAATTATATACCAATTAGTAAGATGTAAGTTATATTTAGAAATTTATTGGACCTAAACGCAACGATGCGATGGTCCAATGTATATTCTAAACTACTCAAATTCTTGATACATAGACTTGTAAAATAGTTTTTATTATAGTTAACTCAAAACACTTTTCCGTGGATAATGTGGCTGTAGCTACTCCATTTATCTGATACCTTACGTTCGAGCGATCTTAAAAAACTGTATAAATAAATACGCTTAGAATAAGTTATCTATAATCCAATACGATACATAATGTAAAGAAAAAATACTGTCGCGTACACCGAATATTTCAGTTAAAGACATCGGTTTGTTGTCTTTTTGGCGTCGTCGTCGTAAAATGTAATTTCCTGGAGTTTATTATCTGTATTGATGACAGTTATTTTTAGCGCTCAACTCGACACAAAGAGCGTTAACAAGCGGGGCTTGTTGGTCTATCTTGATCCAGCGTCCCCTTCATTGCACAACTCGTAACAGTCGGTAAACGTTTAGGCAGCCCGGCTGGCATGACCACTAAAACTACGGATAGGATATAGCCATTTATCGCGTTGAATTGTCAAAATTCCATAGATATTTGACAGTTCAAAGCGATAAATGACTTTATCATATTGTGTTTCGGTGGTTCATGCTCGCCGTGCAGGATTATATTAGAAAAATTACACGTGAAACTAGTGATTATAAAGAAGCCGCTAAATGTATTCCAGTGGAAACAGCTGCTAAATAAACATGAATTCTGACCCCAAAACTAAAAGATTGGGACAGATCTCCATGTTTTTTAATTCCCTAGCAGTATTCCTATTTCAAAACAGCACGAGAGTCGGCAAAAGAATAAATAATTATGAATTTGTTTGAGCATTCAGAGTTCACGACACCAGAAACGTGTAGTATATTTGACTATAAAATTTGCTTGTGTATATCTCTGTTGCCTTGGTGATGCAAGCAATTTGCTAGTTGGGCAAATTTAATAGGTCAATAAGTACTGGCTTAGTTTACAGAGAATCCTGTAGTCATCAATAAATAAATGCACCATACACCTGTAGTTGTTGACAGACTGCATTTTAAATAACCTATCCCTATACAGCCAATTAGTCCGTATGTGGATTATCGTATGGATATATATGTATATGTGTGCAATGTGGTATCGATCGGTACTTTAATTTTATTATCGTTAGGTGCCTTCTCAAGCCTTTGTAGACTTTAATAATTTTAGAATAGAAGCTATGAGAATAAGAAAGGTAACTTACTTTACGGCGGTTTATTTATTATATTAAATGAAATTTAATTGATATTATAAAATGCAATTGCCATTGTTGATTTAGCTTATTCTATCTAGCAATAAACGACATGATTTGTACAAACTTTTAACAAATGTGTGATATTTTTCGTGGGTCAGAAACATGTGCGTTCCCATTGAGGGTTCACATTGGAATTTTGAGCTTTTGAATGTGTCAGCGTATAGTAAAAGTTCTCAAACGATTGTAAATTCAATCCGTGGTAAAAAGTGGACCCTAGTGACTAACATCTATATTTAATAATCCTACCTAGTCTTAAATGGTTTCTATTACTACACCAAAAAGGTCAAATAAGGTAGGGTTTCTTGGTAGGGAAATTGTTTGTACGATGAATGCGGACATTGTTTCTCGACAAACTCAGTCAAAGTTTGTTGTTGTCGAAATCAAAAGTCCATATTCGGACTCCGTAATATTTTGCAATCGCCTCATATTTATTCCTTGAGGTACCTACTGTTTTGCAATCTAAAATATTCCAATTTATTGCAATGGAGGTTTTACTTTGAACATAATATATTAAATATGAAATAACAGGCAATCTTAATAATAATGAATTTACTATCATCTGCCGTGTGGTGACGGCAGAGTAGTATACAATAGGCTAGTTGACAAATTTTGGAAAATGAGATAAAACTATACCTGTGTGCCTAACTTACACAAAAAATATATATTATTTTAATAAAATATGCGTTTTACTTATATATTTCACGTTTCCAAAAACCAATTTTAAATTTGCCTTGAAAACGGCCAAGACTGTCATGGCGTCTTGAATGACGTCACGATATACCATTTCCTATGTAGTAAACGTCTACATTGCCCGTCAAATAAGCAAATGACGTCATGCTCTCAAACACGGGACGTGGACAAAGAATCTCCCTCCGCCACTTGACAGTGTTTCGTCTCGGAATTTAGTAGAAGTTAGAGCGAGAGGATGATAGGAATATATTTTCTTTTCCCCCGAGGATATTTTCTCCACATCCTGTGCTACGGGCTTCTGATTGGTGTTTAGTGTCACGTGGCTACATGCCATTTTTTGCCGGTTTTATTTTACAATAATATTAATAATCTTTACATAATGAAATAAATTATGTTGTTTTGTTAACTACATATCATAATTAATCATTAAAAGCTCTTAAGCCAACCGATTTATTCTTAGTAGAAACAGGCCTATTGTCACCACCCCAAATCTCTTCCGTAGGGGTCGTCATACAAGGCGATTAAGGATAAATCAGTGATGAGGAATAGGCAGCAGCAGCGTTCCTCTTTAACTACCTAGCAATATACTGAGACTTTTGTGCCCGACAAATGTCAATAGGCTCGCCACCTATTGCACGGGACCTGCCATAGTCGGCGAAACGTGGGTGCTTGTTCACGTCTGCCTACCCTTTCGGCGATATAGGCGGGATTTGTGTTTGAAAGTAATACCTATCTATATTTATATAAAGTAATATCTATCTGTCTTCTATCATCTGAAAGTAATAAATAATAATATTGGCTTTAAAATATCCGAAGTAATCTATGAAAAACTTACTTGCCAACCTTGTTGGCACATTATGCAAGGTTGTACTTAACACGCTGCTTCAAATGTGAATACATTATTATTTATTTACTTTATTTTATTTTCTTTGGATAGCTAACAGCTTACTAAACAATGCTAAATTTACAAATAGTAACATTCAAGAGCTATTGACAAGCTACCAACCTACTTGTTGTATGTACTGTTATTATTTATTAACAGTTTGGATGCAAATATTTAAAAATAATTGAAAACCAGGGAACTACTTATATCTACAACTAGTAGATAAATGATATTTTTTTACAAAGAAAATTGTGGTAAGCAATGTTTGTTATAGTCTTGATGCGTTGCCTGACGCGGGTTCGATTCCCGCATCAAGACCTTTTTTTCGAAACATTTTATCTTTGTAATATTTTATATAATGTTTCTATAATCTATAATGTTCAAATAAAAATCAAATAAAGATATTTTTTATTAAAAGACATAAAATACCATAGAGGAGGGTGGAAGAGGAAGACATGTTGTGCTGACCCATATTAAAATACTCATAGACTAAAATACTCCACGAATTCCGCGGTAATCGTAAAATTAAAAATGGCGGAAGTCAATTTAGTAGCGGTTAATCTTTAGATGATTCCCAACAAACTACTCTTGCACCGATATAATATGTCGCAGAATAGTTATCAAAACGGCATTATTATATTCGTAATTCTTAAAGCCGTATCAGCCGTGTGGTGACGGCAGAGTAGAATACAATTGTCACCACCCCAAATCTCTCCCGTGGGTGTCGTACAAAGCGACTAAGGATAAATCAGTGATGAGGAATGGGCAGCAGCGTTCCTATTATTAGCTACTGCGACTTTTGTGCCCGATAAATGGCAATAGGCTCGCCACCTATTACATGGGACCTAACATAACTGGCGAAACGTGGGTGCTAGTTCACCTCTGCCTACCCCTTCGGGGATATAGGCGTGATTTATGTATGTATGTATGTATGTAATTCGTAAAACAGCGGGTTTTCGTTATTGAACGCAATTTTAATGACTGATTTCAGTAGTATTGATTTTAGTGGTATGTATCTGCTCATGGGTTCTACTATGATTCTTGTATGCACAGTATTTAAATAAATGGTAAAACAGTACATTGACCACTTGTCTAAAAGTGCAGGATATGCGCGAGTCTGACTCGTTGAGGGGTTTAGCGAATTCGAGTAAGTTACTCTGAATGTATTCGAGTACACTACTCGAATTCACTAAAGAATTCGCGTTGGGTTCGGTCCACCTGAACAAAGGCTTTTAGAATTGACTACTTTTGGATTTCTGTTTTTGATAGTACTGATCTAATCTAACCAGTTATGTTAAATAAAAAAAACGATATTGACTTATTATTATAGAAATAATGATTTATATTACATATAATAATAATATAGGATAAAGAGATTCGATAAAATATACTTGTTCCCAGATTATATTTGTGATTGATATTTAGTATATATTTAAAATAAAAATATTATAGATGTTCCAAAAATTTAAAAAAAATGTTGATTCTGGGACAATTGCAAATAAATTTATATTATGAATAGTTTTTTGGCTTAAAAACATTTTAAAATCACATACATCTGTGAGTAGGTACCCATCTATGTCAAATAAAATAAGTACGTCAATGTTTTTGAAGTGACATTTTTCATCCGCCATGACGGCAGGCTAGGCTAGGCTGTTGTGTTGTGCAATCTAGGCCTAAACATAAGAACAATAAGCCAAAAAAACAGAGCTTAATAATTAGGAATTTAACACTTTAGAATTGTTTTACAAATGATTGCCTACATTTTGATTTAAGAAAAAATGTAGGAAATGTAGTAAATTATTGCCTACATTTTGAATAAGTCTTCTATGCTGGCCTGGGAGCGAATAAATAACGTAGAATAGGCCAGCCCCGACTCCACCCATGGGTATTGTAAAAGTCGACTAAGGGAGATTGCCCGGTGTAGACCAATAAGCACTTTGGGGCACCCAAATGGTGGAGGATGGGTTAATCTGATAATTGGTGATCAAAAGGGAGTGGATGGCTTGATGACGTCTGACCGATATGAATGGAAGAGGTAACATACTGCGCCGACCCCAGATAGACTGGGAACAGGGCAGGGAGAAGAAGAACAAGAAGATTTTTAATAACTGTACAAATATATGGGCCAGAGGCCATACATTTTGGAACATCTCCTTTATCAATCCGCCATATCTAGTCTAACGCCGCGTGTCAATTTTTTTTGAAATTTTATCTGCCTATTAAAATCACTTTAAACTATAGAAAATGTCATATCTTACGCTATAGTAACGTATAGTGACGTTTTTTCTATGAAAATCTTAATTTTTTACAAATATATAATTAATTTTAAGTAAACTAGATACGTAAAAATAATGTGTAGTTTATTAAAAAAAGTCATCATGCCTATTAAACCGATTTAAACTGTCCTGCCTGCCCCATTGGTTGTTGTACAGTTTTATGCATAAGTAGCTACATATTCCAATTTAACTTTCAGATCGTGATAAAAGATCTAGTTCTAGATCGGGCAGAAGAGAGTTGGAGAAACCTAGTAAAAGAACAAACAGTGCATCCGACAGGTACTGGAACAGCAGTAGAGAAGATGACGCGCACGACCGAACAAGACCAAAACATTCGGCCTCCGAGCGCGATGGCAAAGGTAACTTGTAAAATCCAGGCTCCTAGGCATCATTGTACTTCTCTTCTTCCTACCCTTATCACGCTTTAGGCGATTAACATGTTTTCTTCTTCCACTCCTCTTTCTTCTTCACCAATTTAAGCTCTCCTTTGGTTTGCCTTTTCCTTCTACTTCCCTCCAAGTTCTTACCTAACATTTGGTTGACTAACTATAGAGGAATATTAAGTATACTTGAAACAAAATCTACAATATTTTCTCAATGTAATTGTGTATCGATATGGGCGTTACCAAAACTAGGTGCTAGACATTTGTTAAATTTTTTTCACTCATCTTCAGAGGAACGGGATGTTGGGCTGTGGAAAAGACGGATGAAAGAAAATTGCACTCGGCACAGATGAGAATGTTAAGATGGATGTGCGAAGTGTAAAAAATGGATAAGATAATGAATGAGTACTTTTAGACGGGGGGTGGGGGGTCTGAAAATATGAAAAGGCCGCTTAGATGGTTATGTTGTGAGACGGGATGCCATGAATGTCAGTAAAAAGTTGTAGACACAAATGTTGATAGATGTCGAAGTAGAGGGTGGTTGGTTTATGAGATGACGAGTGACAGAAGATAGTGGAGAAAGAGGACATACTGCGCCGAACTCAAATAGGATGGGATAAGGACAGGGTGATGGTGGCTTATAATATTACCTATGTGATTTTCAATAATGTGTATTACCTATGTGATTTTCAAAAAGCCGTGTGGTGGCGGCAGAGTTGAATACAATTGTCACCACCCCAAATCTCTCCCGTGGTAGTCGTACAAGGCGACTAAGGATAAAACAGTGATGAGGAATGGGCAGCAGCGTTCCTCTTATACCTACCACCTAGCAGTGAACTGCGACTTTTGTGCCCGATCAATGGCAATAGGCTCGCCACCTATTACATCGGACCTAATATTATGGGCGAAACGTGGGTGCTAATTCAACTCTGCCTACCCCTTCGGGGATATAGTCGTGATTTATGTATGTATGTATATGTATTTTTAATAATCTCTTCCAGATGGTCAGTCGTTACAAGACATGGACATTTCTCCGGACCGGAGTACACCTCTCTCGGAGAATTCGTACGGTGCACGAGACGCGAGTTCCGCTGTACGAAACAACGCGGAAAACAATTCTGTTCCGCCTGTGGTGGTTCTCGATAATTCAAATCAAACGGTGTGTATAATTATGCAAATCACTATTTTTTTCTTTGAGTTGAGAGGTCCCCAGATGGGCTTTACTTCGAAACTATATCCTGGCAATTCAAAAACATTTTAATGCAGCATATGGCTTGTAAATGATACCTCGGCAATATTTAGGCTCGGACGCTAAACATTCATTGGCCTTACTAAAAATATGTGACAATAAATAATAGCTTCTTGAATATAAAAAAAGCACAATTCAAAAACGCTTTTCTATCTGAAATAAGTCTTACTGCCGTGTGGTGACGGCTGAGTAGAATACAATTGTCACCACCCCAAATCTCTCCCGTGGGTGTCGTACAAGGCGACCTTAGTCGCCTTGTACATAAATCAATGATGAGGAATGGGCAGCAGCGTTCCTCTTATACCACCTAGCAATGTACCTACTGTGACTTTTGTGCCCGATAAATGGCCTACCTCGCCACCTATTACATGGGACCTAATATAATTGGCGAAACGCGGGTGCTTGTTCACCTCTGCCTACCCCTTCGGGGATATTGGCGTGATTTATGTATGTATGTATGTAATAAGTCTTACTGCCGCACTCAGATACGTCAATTAACGTTAATGAGTACTTAACGTGACATTTCACAACTAGTCGCTATTCTTACCGGGTCTATCTATGGTCTAGATTTGAATGTCAATTTTTGACATTAAATACTCATTAAAGTTAATAGACGTCGTTGAGTGCGGCAGTTAATGCTATAAATTTTGAATGCACAATGTGCATTCATCCAGTCACACTATTGCAGCTATACTTTTTCGTGAAAGTATGGATCCCCGTTACAGGATATGTGTAATAAAAATAAATCCTAAAACAATTATTTTTGTTATGATGATTGACAACATTTCATTGAAAAATGTTATACACTGAAACAGAAATTCATTAAATTATTTTTTTTGTTAATTACAGACAAAAAATTAAATTTATAAAACGTGGCGATCACGACACAATTATGGCAGATTAAGTTAACGTCTTTGTTTCCCTACACGGAAAAAAACCAATGTATATTTAAAATGTTTATTGCGCGCTTAGACCCAATTTCATTATACCAGATAAAAACAATGTATGTATGTGGTAATTAGGTTCAAACATTCACCCAACAATCTATTTTCATTTTTTACAACGAAAAAGCCAGGTTGTAATCTTTTTTCGCTATTTAACCTAGTTATGACGTCATTTGGCGCTTGTATCTGTTTAGAATGGCCGG
The DNA here is from genome assembly GCA_963931975.1 of Cataclysta lemnata. Lineage (NCBI taxonomy): Eukaryota > Metazoa > Arthropoda > Insecta > Lepidoptera > Crambidae > Cataclysta > Cataclysta lemnata. The sequence continues at coordinate 23,749,606 of OZ008338.1, forward strand.
TATTTTAATGATGATTTTTATAAAAATAATAAAGTTAATTAAAAACAGGTTGTCATTATTACAGTCTAATCATTAAAATAGGAAATATTGTCCATTCATCATGCAATAACAAAGCGTAGCCAAAACATCCAACTAAGGGTAGCTTAAAATTGCCCGAAAAGGCCAGCTAAGTTGTGAAGCACATTGTATGTACACAACAGCACGCCAGACTACCACAAAATGTTAAATTTTCTCAATAGACTTTTGGCTCTACTGCCACCAAGATAAGGTTGACAATCAATTGAAGAAATTTGACAATTTGGGTAGTCTGTTGACTGTATTTTATAAGACCTATTGTATGACACTTACGCTGTACTCAGAGTTCTCAATTAACGTTAATGAGTATTAAATATAAAAATGAAAATTCAAAACTAGTCGCTGTTCTTGCCACCCGGCAAGAATGGTCTATCTATGATTAATGTGTGTGGGACTCGCCCGACTCATTGGCGGCGAACCCCTAAGTAAGGCTTCGCGACTCCCCTTAGATTGAAAAACACTGGTCTTGATTAAAATGAAATTTTTTGACACTAAGGCCCGAGTTCACCAAAACATTATTCAACCGTCGATTTTTGACATTTTATCGTATGGAATAACTGTCAAAAACTGTCAGTTATCTTTTAATCGCTTGATTTGCGCGTCGGTGAACTTGGCCCTAAGTACTCGTTAACGTTAATCGACGTCTCTGAGTGCGACAATCAGCAATAAAGTATTTGAATCTCGTGTTCCATTCCCAGACGGGCTCGCTGCTGGCGGCGGCGCTGCCTCGCATCGTGTCCGCGCCCATGGTGGTTATGCCGGTGCCGGCGAACAACGGCGGTGGCGCGACGCCCACCGAGTGCGGTGGCGGGGGGGACACCCCCCAGAGGGACGCGGGACCCCCCACCCCTACCCACTCGGAGAACACCGACCCGCACGCGCCACCGTTGCACCTCGAGAACGCGCTGCCCAGGAAGAGTGAGTGATCGCTATTCTTCTTCTTCTTCTTCACCAGCTTTCAGGCTATTCATTTGAGATGGTGATGGTGGAAGGACCGCCTCCGTGGCCTAGTGGTTCGCCCACCGGAATGATCCAGAGGTCCCGGGTTCGATCTCCTGGGGGGTACAAATTTGTACTCGGTTTGGTTGGTGGTAGGACTTCTTTCAAGTACGCCTGGCTAGTTACCACCATCTTATCAAAAATCTGTCGCCATAATTATAATGTTTACAGCAATATTGTGTTCCGAAAATGTATCAGGTGAGATGAAGGGCAAGAGCTTCCCTGTCTAGCATAAAAAAAGGAAAGAATTATAGTCTGACAAATTCGTGCGCGACCCTCCAGCGGTATGAGGGGCGGGGACGTGGCGCTCGGGATGTTGGCGGGGGTGGGTGATGCGGGGAGGAGGGAAAACTCTCCTCCCCGTCTCGCCCGCCCCCGCTAGCATCTACTGTTCCCCGTCCCCGCTAGCATCTACTGTTCCCCGTCCCCGCCATTGTCTCGTACCGCAGGAGGGTTGCGCACGAAGTTGTCGGACTATAGATAATTGTACTTTCAATACTAACGTGTATTCTGTAGGAAAGTAAAGACGTGTAAAGTTGAGGATTCGATGCTTCCATTGACTTTGATTAATGTTGGGGCTAGTTGTTAGGTGTTATTTTGATAGGCGGCCCGTGCAAAGCCGCGTAACGATCCGCGATCAAATTCGATCCAGATTGATAGCCGTGGATCGCGATCGAGATTGACTTTGTACGGGACGCCTTACGCAGCGTCCTACGTGAGCGACCCAACGCGGACGCGATAGCGAACCGATCCTAAGCAAATTCAATGCGGTGCGCTCTGACGCGGCTACTATGTGCGTGCGTTCTTCATCATCATCATCATCCTTTTAATCAGCCTTTAAATGTCGCCACTGCTGCCTCTATAGATGGAATAATATAGGGAGAATAGACCATAACAGCCACCACGCTGGCCCAGACCGGATTGCCGTCGACTGCAGATGCAGGAGCTTCAGCTCAACATACGTTGATATATAATCGACTGTTGTGTGTTCGTTTAGTGGAAAGCCTGGGCAGCTACTCGTCTGTGGTGGGCGGCGGCACAGTGCCGCACGCGCCGCCTATGCTCACGCCGTCTCTCATCAACTACGTGCGCGGCGACCTGTCTGGTCACGTCGCCGGATGGCCTGCGGACATACTTGAAAAACAGGTATATACAAAAACTAGCCTTTCATTGTGACCCCATTGACCCTACACTGCCGCGCTCACGAAAAACGCATCATCTACCTTTTTACAACTTCTGAGAAAAAGGCGTTTAAAGTTTTTTTTTTCCTTAGTACATTTGTATGAACGGAGCTGGGCTAGTTATTGATGTAAATACTTGAAAAAACAGTATATTGAAATGGTCTCTATGCCAAAAGTTATATAGCTTGTTTTCCTGATTTCAAATATTATTATGTATATAACTCAATTTCGCTAAAAATCGTATATAGTGCGTTTTTCGTAAGCGCGGCAGTACAGCTAGGGCACAGATCGTCCTTGTTGATGTAACAGATTGCTGATGAAGCCTATACATGGATGATTCGAGCATGGTGGCTCAACATCACCAGCCTTATAATGTCCCTGCTGGGGTACAGGCCTTTCCTATGGATGGAAAGAATATAGGGACAACGGGGCATAACATAACCCACCACGCTGGCCCACGGATACGATTTGGTAGGCATTAACAACTGGAGATGCAACCGGGACCAACACCTAAACGTGCCTTCCGAAGCACGGTGGAACTGGAGATAATAAAATTTTGCTCGTCCTATCACCGGCCTTGGCGAGCATTGCTTAGTTTACGCAATCGCAGGGCGAGCGGGCTAAGCTCCTCCTCTTGTTTCTCCTCACACTTATTTCCGCTTCATCCAATTTCATCAATGCCCGTCGGTTTCGGGTACTGTTGACCTGGTTTTTTTCGCTGTCTACTAAAAAAGGGTTGATGAAAATGAAAATATGGTTTATTCATATAAGGTGTTATTACATACACTCATGAATCGTCATATAAATTGGAAACTTGAAGTCAAAAGGTTTCCAATATTCAACGCATAAGCTACGCCATCCGTTTGTAAACTACCAGGAGACTTTGTTCTTAGAAGAACCGATAAGATTATACCCTATTGTGTGAGTATGTGTGTGTGTCTGTGCCACTGACCTCTATTATACCTGTACGCTGGACTGAAGGTTGTCATCCAAAAAACGAAGCCAATTTTATTATCGCCAACTTGGCGCTGATGGCACTGGTGTACGAAGGCGAACGTCCACGGAACTAATATTATAGATGCATTTGTAATGTCAAATACTACACAAACGTCAAATTTAGAACCCTTGCCGCTCGACGGGGCGCTTCAAATCGGCACAAGAAACCTTTGTCATTTTAGTAGAAGCATTCAGTCCAGCGTACATGTATAATGGAGGTCAGAGTGGTGTCTGCGTGTGTCCCTTTTGGCTGACGAGGCAACCGCCCAGCAGGCTATCAAGTTCACCGAGGAGGCGTACCAGCTGGGTTGCCTGCAGTGCACTAGGGTGTCGGCCGAGCTCAAGTGCTCCCGCTCCCTGGTGCGCCACACGGAGATACAGGCCACGCTACAGGAGCAGAAGTGAGTCTCAACTGTAGAATGTATACCAAGGCTGTGTGCTGACGGCAGAGTATAATACAATTGTCACCACCCCAGATCTCTCCCGTGGGTGTCGTACAAAGCGACTAAGGATAAATCAGCGATGAGGAATGGGCAGCGGCGTTCCTCTTATACCGCCCAGCAATGCACTGCGACTTTGGTGCCTGATAAATAGCAGGCTCGCCACCTATTGGGACCTGACATAGTTGGCGAAACGTGGGTGCTAGTTCACCTCTGCCTACCCCTTCGGGGATATAGGCGTGATGTTTGTATGTATGTATACCAAGGCCGATAAAACACATAATGTTGACTCAGATCGCAAAAAATAAGCGATCTGAGAGGATCTCCTTTCTATCGCCCGAGATAAAATCATAGTTTTATGTCACCCCCTGCCTGACCAGGAAGTGGGATTTTTCGTACGCGTAACGACATAAGTAACTTATTATAGGGAGGAATAAGCTCAAACGCAGTAATGGTTGTCGCAGTAAATTTACAAATTGAGATGAAACAGGCATTCCGTGCACCGTACGGGTGTCTGTACCCCGATTATGTAAGCCTGTTCGTCTACGTCTCGCTTTCATCTACCTGTCACACTTTGCGATTATTCTAAATGAGTGAGAGTGACAGGTCGACGAAAGCGATTGATAGAGGCTCACATAATAACCTCGCCGGTCTTTTTACATTTTGAAATGTGACATCACGAAATTCAGGATCCCTCCCCACCCCTTGTCATGTCACACAATGTCACACTTCGTTGACCGCCTGCCCTCTTAAGGTGTGACGGGTGACGACAGTGACGACGTACTTTGTGGAGCGCCCCAACAGCAGTAGGTCCTTCAAAAAATACCATTTGACATGTGCGGTGTGGTCTGTGGCAGGATAATGTACCTGCGGCAGCAGATCTCGCGGCTGGAGGAGCTCAAGTCGCAGAACTCGTTCATGTCGGACGACTAAGCCCCGCCCGCTGCATTTCCCACCCCGGAGGGCACTTTCTACAATCGACGCTATAAACGTTGTTCATTCCGTTCTTTTTCTATGTAATTTAGATCGAATGATTACTGTTGTGTTGTGTGAATTGATGTTAAATTTTAAGCAGTCGTTCCCGTGAGTTTCGTCAGGATTGACCAGTTTTTGACCATTGCAAGCAAACGAGACGCGACACCCCCGAGACAGACGTAAATGTTATAATTATTGTAAATAATAAATTGTAATTAATAAATTGTTTGACTATTCAGAATTTATATTCAATTTGTGAGATTAGAGTTCACCAATCCTGGTGGAAGCCACGACGGTACCTCCTACCACTGTCAGTCAATCGTGTTCGGCACACTTTAATTCTTTTTTGTAAACAATTCGATTATGTAATAGTGTTGTAATAAATAATAGGATTCGTGTCGTCCCACTTCTCAGGATTAGTCAATTTGTTTCAGTGTATTAACTGTTGGTGTTTAAGCTTCGACACGGTAATTGGGAACACTCAATGTTCAATGCCGCTGGTGCGTTGTCGAGTGTTCTGTGTTGTAGCCGACACGTTCGCGGGAAACATCTAGATTCTTCCACGGTGTCGTTGCAAAAATAAATTGAGTGTATACTGTAATAAATAAATAAATGAATAAAGATGTTCGTTATGTAGATAGGTTAAGCTGAGTGCGGCCGCGGTAGCCCGCGCCTTCGACGCGCGTTCTGACTGTTTCCTATTTATATTCTTCATGGTCATGAGAGGATTTATAGTGATACTTTTCATTGGTCAGTTATAAGGGTACAGTGTTTTTAATGTGTTTATTGTAAAGATTAAATTATTGATTAATACATTTTGTTTTATATAGTTCTTGTGTAAGCCAATATGGAACAGTTGTAGTGGGTTTGGCGAGAGCGTTCGCCGGCACACCTTACGTGTCAACGCCACAAACCACAGGCGTAACGATTATATTAATTATTGTAAACATAAATTCATGTAGTTATGTTAGTTGATTTTATTAAAAAATCATGTAAGCTTAATTAATATGGATCGTATCGTGTTTTTTTTTTGCAGAATTATTACGGGGATTTAATTATTATTGTAATAACATAAACAATCAGATACATTCTCATTTGGAACCGTTTTCTTTTTCGAAAACCAACTCCCAATCTGTAAGTTTTCCATTAAGCCAAAGAAATTTTAACTTTTAGGTGTCGGCCAACGTCAAAGGACCATTTGTCACACTGTGCATGCGCAGCTAGATCACCGATCTGGGGATTCCGTAGCGTTCGTCCTTCCCTTAGTGGTTTTAATGCAAAATGCTAAGTTCAAACCCCCTTAATTCATTAATACACCTGCCACTTTTGTTAAACTTCAATACAATCGAATATCCAAGGGGATGGCGAGGTATTCTACTGTGGGTGTACTACTACATACTTATAAATAAAAACATTTCAAAGATTACCTCGACATGATCCACTTTGTGAAACACTGTCAAGTGAGTGTTGTGGTGAATTTTGTTTGAAAACCCATGAATATTATGATGAAATTCCATTTGGCTTGCTGCTAGCAGTACCTGCTTTATATTATAAGCATGTAGAATTAATGTCGAGGGATTCTATGTTTGGTTGCTTTTTAATTGTGTATATGACAGAAAGTGGATGTTTCTGTAATAAACTAGCACAATGAGGCACAAAGGAAAAAAAAATCTATAATTGCTTCATGTGTAGGTTCCTTTAATGAAACATTGTAGGATATTGATATGGAGAATAAATGTGGTGACATATACAGGCCTTCTAATACCAATATAACCTCAAAACCATTTTAAGATAAAAATCGTATAAAAATTGTATTTTATACATGTGTGGCGACGGCAGAGCAGAATACTACTGCCACCACCCCTCTTCTCCCCTGCGATTGTGTTATAAGGTGGCAGGATAAATACAAAGATAAGTTGTATTTATTCTGTCGCCAATTGTAATACATAGTTCCTTGTTATTGATGAGATCTTCAAATGATTTTGCGATTATAATTGTTTTGAAAATTGACCCGTGTAAGTCAATTATGGCAAGGCTTTACCTGTATACCATACAGAAGGAGATTTGGGCGCATTCAGATGTATGCCAAAACAAGCGTCTACAACTTGTAGGATTATTAAATGTGTTTCTATTGGACGTTGACAATTTTGTCAGAATTACTTTGTTGTATCGCAATATGACGATTTGGTTTATTCGCAAATCTATTCGTTCTCAAGGCATACCTACATTATCGATCGGCATGACCTTCGATTCGCGACGCAACGAATGCACGTGGCACTCGCATCGCATCAGTATGTATATTGGTGTAAAGCGAGTCGCACACAGCGAATATAATATATATTATAGCGTTTAGTATAAAGGTAAATTATATTACATGACCACACGCAAGCAAGGTACTATATCGCAAATACGGTATTCTATCGGAAGCATTAGGTATGTCTCTCGCATATCGACCGGTATCATAAAGTACTGTAAGGTAAAATATATATTATATTCATTGTGTGTGGTGGTCCTTTGAATAGTATGGTGAGCGAGACGTCGAAGATAAGATACATTTTATAGTATCTTCGTTGTGTGTGATACGCTTTAGAGTCGAAGTCGTTGCCACTGTCCGACACATTGTATTTCATCCGCATCGTGATTTCAAATAAGTGCAACATGAACGAGATGCCAAGGGAAACTGTACTCTACACAATTTACATTTAGCGAATGAGTAGTTAGTTAAAACCGGACCCTGTCTAGCTCTTTTTAATTTCTTTCTAAGGTTAAGTTTAACAATTTAAATGGAATAAGTAATTGGACAACCTGTGTAAAAATAACAGAATTAATTACTGTGATATTCATTCACTGTTGCATGTAATAATTAAAATAATTTTACTTGTGTGTAGGTCTGTGTGGAGATATAAATGTAATTTAGGTGCACGCTGTTTATATTTACACTTTATTTACATTATTAATTATAATTTAGTGCCCAAATGTCGTAGGTATCTGTTGTTAACGCGAGTGTGAATGTTGCTGTGCGTCCGATGGGACGATGCTTGCTAAGTGCGCGCCCGTGCCGGCTCGGGAGAGGCGGAGGGCCACACCGCGGAACAGTCTACTTCCTTGTCGTCTATTTAAATTAATTAATTGTCAATGGGCTAAAGTTAAGAGAAATAAAATATATGTTTAAGTGTCGCTCTTTCATTCTTAAGTCTCTGTTGTAGGACACACATCCGATTTAATACCGAAATTTATATGAGCCCCTTTTTTCTTAATTTTCCGTCAATTATGAAGTAATAGGTGTGTGTAAATTTTTAACCAATATTAGTATACAATGTTTACGTGATAGTTCACATAATTTATTAATTGTGTGTCGTGGAATCGTCTGAGTGTTGTTTACTAAATAAATCCCTGTAAATCAAAAGAATATTTTTCTATATTTTGGGTGTAAAACTAACATGTTTTTAATAATTAATCTAGACAGGGAAATCGGGCGTCATTATGTATATTTTTATTAAGAAGAAAAATAGTATTTTTGTTACTTTTGAGAGTAAAATTATAAAGTTATTACAATTAAATATCCATGATTAGAAATCGTAACCGGAATAATCCACGATTAGAAATAGAAATACATAATTGTTATAATTAACAATGAAGAATTTAAAGTTCATATTTTTGGTTTTCCGTACCCCTAATCTACAGAATTCTCTTTTATTTTCTCTCGATCTAGAATTTATTCGCGTAGGTAATAATGGTAGACGAGCTCTCTTTCTTTGTGACTGTCAGTCGGTCAAAGATGCCAAGCGGACCGTCTACTGAAGTAACTATAAAACGCTATTAGATTAGAAGTTAGAAGCGACGATTAGGTATAAATGGAGTTAATACCGATTAGTTGGAAGTGGCTGCCCCGAGCCGCACGGCACTGTATGGAAGCCGTAGCGCCCGCCGCCGTAGCGTAGTAGATATGTTGTCAGATGCGACCCACGTGTCGGCCCCTCCACACAGAGCTCGATAACATTCATTTTCCACGTTTCCATAATTATTGTCTTCGTATTTCCGTTTTCATACATTGTTCGAAATACGAATTTTAACCAGTTTTAAATAAATAAATCAGTTTCAAATAAATATTACTAGTTTCAATTGTTAATGTGAGGGTAAAATTCATGAAAGCTATTGGTAAGTTGATGCAAGGGTTTCTTAGAAATATAATATTTTTAAGGAAAGTCACTACATGAGTGTAGATGTAGGTGCAGTCTACATTTTGCTCATTTAAAATAAACTACTCAGGATCCAATATGGTTGACTTCGCTATATTCTTTAATTCAAAATGTGCATCTGCATTAAGTGTTCTTTTTTCAACTTTTAGTAAATAAAACTATATTTATAGGAAATTTAGTAAAAAAATCTAAAAACTATGTATGTATTCAAGACTCCCATGTCTTGAATAAAACTTGAATTAAAGCTGTTATGCCCAAAACACTGGAACACTCAATCCAGACGTTCCAACAAATGGGTATAGTCGATATCTAAGAAAGTACTAACTTTATGATAACAGTTTTTATTTTAGAATTTAGTAAAGATTTTTTAATGTATTTAAAGAAATTACCAGCTTGCCAGGAGGTATAAGCCCCCATCAGTAGAATCAGTAGGCTGATGATGATAATGACCACGATTGCTTGGTCTTATTCAATGAAACTAAAAGAAATAATTCATCTATTTTCCATCTTAAGAAAATGTCTTGGGGGCTGTGCAAACGTAGCCACTTATTGTTGACGTCACTGCACATAAAACGACCACAGCAATATAATCCGTCAAACACCAAAAGGCTATGTCTGCATAGGGATCGACAGATTTTATGTTTATTTGGTGAAAATAAAATATTCACTTGTAGCTTGTATCACACAATACACAGGAGTGTCTACGTTTTCGCAGCACCCTATTGGAAAACCGGACACTTAGAATTATGTAATTTACGACAGAAATTTATCATATTATAAAACGATTAGTTCGTGCACCACAGAACAGCGAAACACCCTTCAGTCAGAAAGTGAGGAGTCGCAACTATGACAAAAACTAAACACGAGAAAGAAAGAAAGAAAGAAACCACGTGAAAATGCTTACCAATCATTTGTACGCAGGTCCTCATCAGGCAATTGCACTATTATGTAAGCAGTTGTTGATCCTTCGCGTATTACAGGTAATAAGTATGTAGTGTCGGCAGCAAAGATGGTTTATAATGCTTGGTATAAAACATTCAACTTCATCTGATATAGAGTAGTCAAAGATGGTGGTCAGGAAAAAACCGGCTGATCTTCTTCAGACCGATTTTAAAAAGAAAAAGTAGTATTGTTTGTATAAGATTGTCTCATGGGGAATAGCTATGCCGTATTAGATAAGTAACCATAAAGTAATAGGTATGAGATCAGTGAGGCGCGGTAGGATGAACGAAGAACAAACCGATAATATCATTATAATATTAGCTAAGATATTACAAAGAAAGTAGGTTATTACAGTACAATAAGCAAATGTGACCTATTTTTCTTCGTGGGCAAAAACTTGGTTTTATGTTACCTAACTCGCATACCTACCTAAAAGGATTACACAATGTTGTGTTGCATCACGTGTTCGCAATCAGTCTTCAATCTGCATACGCCAGTCACAATAAAGCACCGCTTGTGCACAAGTGGTGTCCTCGTTACGTTTATTGAGCAGGTATAGTCAGCACATCAGACCAATGCTCTGAGAAATACGTTTTTTTTAGTAACAATCATTTAATGTTATTTTATTGTACGCAGTCAGCTATCACAAACAAACGTGTTAAAGAATAATAAAATGTATAAAATAAGGTACCTACACAATTTAAGAAAATGGAATAGATGTAAAAAAAATTAAATGCTTTTAATTACCTATTAACTGTTATGTAATGAATGTAATTGTGCTATTAATTAAAAAGCATCGGAAGACTGATGTTCATCCTAAGATTGGCGTGAAGCAAGCTACTGTGGGCGACATCTCTCATTCCTACATCCTTAATTTTATATGTAATCAGTTACCTACTAAACGTGAAGATAATTTTTTCATATATTGTTCTTTGTAAATTATAAGGCAAGCGTAATTAACATCCTTGTAACGCCAAGATATGTTGGTCTGCTATTTACTTCGCAGAAATAAGGTGGGTACAGACATCAAATCATCATACAGGAAGCTAGAGTGCATCAAATAGCCCCTTTCATTCAAACAAGTGTCATCAACTCATTTACATTCGCTACAGGATAATTTTCCAATTTAAACCGCGTCCGATGATAGAAGCGCTATTACAGTGTACAAAGTACAGTTACAATGTTGCACTGAGAATCTATATTGGATTGGAGCGAAATATCCGGTGACGCGTAATGAGTCCGCTTTGATGACTGACGATGATGAAATATGACGATGATGAATGAAATAGGGGGTACTAGATAATAATGTGCATAGACAATACACAATGATTTGATTTACGCCTATTTAACCCCGCAGGGGTAGGGAGAGGTGCATTAACATTCACAACTCCCATGCAATCCATCGGGCACATAAATCGCAGTACCCATACTGGTAAGTCGTGTATAAATGGAATGCTGCTGTCCATTACCTACTCATCGCTGCCTTAACCCAGTCGCCTTGTACGACATTCCCGAGAGGTATTGCCACCAATAATATTTGTGTTCCGCTTCGCCGTCACCACACGGCACACAGGCATAAACATGAAATAAAAACAAATTTCAAACTTCTTAATTGTTTATTGAGTAATACTAACATAAAAATACGAAATAACAAAAACTAATTGAAACAGCTTCTTTAGTATCTAGTTTGCAGAATTGCATACTAAGGGCGTCTATCCATTTGAACTTAGATAGCGCGTGACACACTTCTTCCTCCCTAGGTCTTCAAGGGAATTACTATACTCGGCAGAGCAAAATGAAATTATAAAAACCACCCGGTCGAGTGTCCGTAATAAAGGTATAAATTAATATGTGCTTCTCTAGTACCTACCTACTTTTGTAACATACTTATGGGTCTCAAATTCCCAAAAAAAAACAATTTGTTAATCCGTAAATATTTCAACACACTAAATTGACAGGGTCTAGAGTTATAGGCTCATAACTATTGTGTAGGTATAACTCTTTGTGCTTAACAATACATACCTACACTCCTCAACAATATCTAAGGATATTTTATATACCACTACTTCATGTTCTATCAGACTCCATTCTTATAATACTGATATAGTCTTTGCAGTTTTTCAATGACTTACTTAATTATTGTCATCCGTTATCATACATTGAATTACTTGCATAGAAATCGTTTTTTAGAATTAGCGCCTATACAACATAAAGTCAATAAAATATCCTTAGATAAAGTTGATAAGTGTATATTATACGCTGTAAGTTTATATATATGTAAAGAACTCGACTAGAGAGATAAACGCTACAGAAGAGACGCTACGAGAACACAAAGAGACGAGGAGTTGCCGGACTACAACTCTTACCACTCAGTCGGTGATTTGCGTAAGCAGCGCGGTGCCGCGTATGATCCAAAAGTCGGGCGGTTGGTCTGCGGGCAGAAGGACGGGCAAAACGAAATTAGTGCTGTGCCCGGTGGTCGACAGGGTGCCCGCGCGCTCCGCTGTCTTGTACAGGGGCGCCTCGTACCGGGGGTCCGGCCTGGGCAGCTCGAGCACTGGCTTGAACCACACCACGGGCAGCGGCGGGTTCATTTGGCCTGTTAATAATGCACACATCACTACATCATCATATTACACAAACCTACATACATCTGTTTGTGACAAGACATACATCATCATATTACATACACACATAAATCACGGCTATATCCCCGAAGGGGTAGGCAGAGGTGAACTAGCACCCACGTTTCGCCAACTATGGCAGGTCCCATGTAGCCTATTTGCCATTTTGTTGAGCACAAAAGTCGCAGAAGGTACATTGCTAGGTGAGCTATAAGAGGGAACGCTGCGGCCCATTCCTCATAACTGATTTATCCTTAGTCGCCTTGTACGACACCAACGGGAGAGATATCCCCATCTCGGTGACAATTGTATTCTGCTCTATTTTTGTATTCTTTCCTTCAGCAATTTCTCACCCACTCCTCTCGCTATCATGTCCTCCTTTACACAATCCATCCATCTTTTCCTTGGCCCTCCCTTCTGTGCTATGTGCGTCTTTTCCACGTTCATACCTAACATTCTTTTGCCAACATAGCTTTCATCTTAGCATACCATGACCATATTATTAGCAAAAAAATGCACAAATGTGTGTCAGTAGTGTTGGCTCCTTTCCGCCTAACACTGTCCAATTGGTGCCGTTTATCATTTATTGCATTGATGTCAAGTCAACGCTCGCCTTGTGAGCTTAACAACTGATACATTGTATGCATTTCTAGTCTCAGATAACAAACAATGCTGATTGCAATAGGTCACACAGTGCAGTCCTATCATTGCTTTCAATTAACACAATAAATGATATTATTATGTTGAAGCCGTGTGGTTGAAGGTAGAACAGAATACAATTGTCACACCCCCACCTCTCCCGCGAGTGTCGTACAAGGCGACTAAGGGTAAAAACAGCTATGAGTAAGCAGTGGGCAGCATTTCTCTCTTACCACCTAGATGTTAGACAGGGCAGCTCTTGCCCTTCATCTCACCTGATGGTAAGTGACGACAAGGGACGAATATGGAATCTAGTTTTACCTGGAACCCTCAACAACAGAGGGGCTGGCTATCTTATCACGCATTGTCAGAACACCATAATGCTGTTAACATTATTATGGCGACAGATTTTAATAAGCACGAATTTGTAGCCCCCTGTAGACCGAACCCGGGACCCCTCGATCTTCATTCCGGTAGGGGCGAAATAGAAAAATATTTATTGTTTCCAAAAATATTATTTACAATTTGTTGGGGGAATTCTCTCTTTAAGTTTATAATAAACCTGTACTGAGAAGTTTCCGCTCTTCAATAGGTGTGCAATAATTAATATTTATATGGGTGCAAGCGAGCAACAACCAAAAATCCCATGAAAAATGTGACAACATAAAAAGTCAACTGTATGTCACGATAGTATACAATACAATTTACCACTTAGATTGTGTTCACGTACAGAATCATCATTAGCTTAAACTATTTTGCCACAAGAAACAACACAAACCACAAAACAATGCAAAAATATAACTAAATAATAATTTGAAAACTAACTATATCACAACAATTATCTTTACTTTTTAGCATGTTGCGTCAAGCAACGGGAACAACACAATACAATATTAAGTGCATAAAAATTGATGCTTACACGAGATAGTTGCATTTTTTTTTTTACGTTACATAAGCCTACGGCGGATAATAATCAAGTTATCTTAGAAATTTTAAATCCCACAAATAATTACATTATTTTTAATATATCAATGAACAAAAAACTCCGATATCAACACTACCCGGTGACACAATTAACAATACGTTTGCGGGTTTCCAAGAAGTGCAATCACGTTTGCGAATGAATCAATTGAACAATGAAATTAACAATATCAAAAGACTTATTTATACAATAATCATGTCCAACCACTTGTTTGGTTAGAGCACTGAAACTGGAGACTTAACACATTTAAATTTACAATGTATGAAATTAATTTGTTAGTTACTATGTAATAATGATTTCATATTCCTATGGTATCAGTCATATAGAGCTAAAATTACACCAATTTAATTATGTATAATTTATCAAGATTATTTAACACCTACGTAATATAAACATAAGATGGAGCATAACATGATCATACGTTGTTTCTTACTATTAACTAAGAAAGTCTAACTACTGAATCTAAAATGGAGGGTTAAAATTTTGTCAGTTTATTTATATGTGTGTATGTTTTATTTGCATAGTGTAGTTATATTCCTCCATGAACTATTCATCCAATTTAGATGAAGAAAGGTGCCCATCGATTCGATATTATTGCCCGGAAAACAAAGACTGCGTTTTAACCGTCTTTATCAATAGGTGGAGACGATTTTTGTAAGTAAATTACTATTTTAACCGATATATAACTTTTTTTTTTCCCGCGAGTTTTTACTTACTTATCCTATCATAAGTCGGTTTACAGTTTTTAATTCTTTATGTTACTTGTTTATTTGTTATACTTCTCTATTCATTATTATCTTTTCTATTTTGTCATAATCCTGATTTTTAATCCATGCAGTTAAAACTTCTTTACATTCTTTATAACTCATTGTGTATATTTTCAGTATTCTATTTAAGGTATTATATAGATGCACAGATTGAGACTTATATTGTCTTTTCGAAAAAGTAGTCCTGACTCTTTTTATTCTGATTACTGCAAATGGGTTCCTTTTGTTGATTATTACCTGATTTGGACGAGTTTTTTTATGAAGTAATAAAATGCTCTTTACAATGTATAACTTTCTTACGGTTAGGACATTTGTAACATCATAAATAAGTTTAGTGCTGTAAGTTTTTTTCTTAAACATCATAACTTTTAATATAGCTCGTTGAGCTCTTTCAATACTAATAAATATTGTCTTAACCACTCGACCACGAAGGCGGTTACTATCTCGAGTTCCTCCGTGCTTCGGAAGGCAAATAAATTTAATGTTTAGAGTTGAATAAACAATAAAACATGACATTTGTGATGACATCAATCGACAATTAAGTTCTAAGTAGGTTACTTCGCAGATCATTTGACAGTTGTAATATGAAATATATGTCAATTGAACTGCAAAGTAAGCTACTCCGAACTTACTTGTCGATTGTGAAACAGGCCCTTAAGTAAAATCCGAAGAAGAAAATTATAATTTGAAGATCACAAAATCTGAAGAAGAAATATAATTTGAAGATTACAAGTCACTACATACCTGGCAATGCGTCCACCAGACAGTTGGATCGCATGTCCCATCTGCCTGCGTCTATGAACAGCCCGTGGATGTTGACACCATCCTCTGGCACCTCCAAGTCGCCGTACACATTCACCCCTTCCTCCTAAGACAGAGATAAGAGAGAAAGGGTGTTTAGCTTAAACACCCTTTTAAATAAAAAAAGAGGAGCTCGCTAGCGCAGTGGCATAGCGCGCTTGGCCTGCGGTTGCGTAAACTAAACAATATTCCATCAATGCAATATGGATGGGTGACCAAAAATTTATTATCTCGAGTTCCTCCGTGCTTCGGAATGCACGTTAAGACGGTGGTCCCGGCTGCATCTGCAGTCGTAAGTACCCACCAACCCGCACTGGGCCAGCGTGTTGGGTTATGGCCCAATCTCCCTATATTCTTCCATCCATAGGGAAGGCCCGTGCTCCAGCAGTGGGGACATTAAAGGGCTGGTGATGATGATGATGATGATCCTTTTAAATAAAAACATTATAACAGACTGCCGTGCCTTGCCCTGTGGTGACGGCAGAGTAGAATACAATTGTCACCACCCCAAATCTCTCCCGTGGGTGTCGTACAAGGCGACTACGGATAAATCAGTGATGAGGAATGGGAAGCAGCGTTCCTCTTATACCACCTAGCAATGTACTGCGACTTTTGTGCCCGATAAATGGCAATAGGCTCGCCACATTTTACATGGGACCTAACATAATTGGCAAAACGTGAGTGTTAGTTCACCTCTGCCTATCCCTTCGGGGATATAGGTGTGATTTATGTATGTATATGATGACTAATTTTGAAAAACTACACCACATTGTTTTTACGTATCTACTTTACTTAAAATAAATTATATAAATAAAAATTTCCGCTAAAACAGCAATGGCGTCTGTGTGACGTCACTATAGCGTAAAACACGTCAGTTTCTTTATTAAAAAGTGATTTTGATTGGCTAATAAAATGTCAAAAAATAGTGACATCACGCGGCGTTTCACCAAATATGGTGGATTGCAATAATTGTATTTTTTTATAAAATAAAATAAATATCAATCACAACTTTAATCTGAGAATCTGATTCTATCTATTAAATCTATCAATCACAACTTTAATCTTTGTTACAAGTGATTTTTATCGAATCCCCTTATCCTCAAATATTATAAATCATTATTTCTTTGTTAGTGTCATCATCCGACTAGTCGGCGATTAGGCGGTAAAGCCGACTATTCGGCCACTTTGTAGCCGCCAAAAAGCGCCGACTATGCGGCTTCTTACTTTGTTACATTCTCAATATAATGTAGACAGGATTCGTTGTAAAACACCCGTAACCTTTTAGGACCAGATAGATAACATCATAAACGACAATATTCGTTCTACAACTTTTGATAATTCGAAAGAATGACACACGTTTCCAATGTTTAACGTATTTCTTTGACGATTCATGAGTGTATCTAATGATACCTTAAAT
Organism: Cataclysta lemnata; assembly: GCA_963931975.1. Lineage (NCBI taxonomy): Eukaryota > Metazoa > Arthropoda > Insecta > Lepidoptera > Crambidae > Cataclysta > Cataclysta lemnata. The sequence continues at coordinate 23,766,643 of OZ008338.1, forward strand.
GAATAAACCAATTACATTTTATTTTTACATTTTAGCAACTGCGATTTCTGATTGATGGCAATAGGCTCGTCTTCTAATACTTGGGACCTAAGTTGATTGGCGAAAAGTGGGTGTTAATTCACCTCTGCTTACCCCTTCGATAAATATTTAAAGTATTTCTCCTGTACGAGGTAAACAGAGGTGCTTTAACACTAGCGTTTCGCCAGCTCATGCCACTCTATTGCTTTTTTAACCCGGAGACTCTATCCCCCAAATACAGAAACGCTACTTAAATTTTGAGCACTGCTTATAAAGTTGAGTGGACAATATATATGTCAGAATTTGTATTGAGAAATGTCAATTTTGACAACACTTAACTGTTGCAGGACTCAAACTTTGAGAAGTGTTTCTGTATTCGGGGGTATGGCCTACTAAATAAACTCATCTCCACTCACCTTCTTTCTCTTGTTCTGCTTGTACACGTCCTCTTGGGATAGGTAGAAGGGAATGGGATGGAAATCGAACATGAGCGCGTCAATGGGGACCCTGTACCGTCGCGCGTACGATTGCAGCGAGCCCGTTAGAAGGCCTTGGGGGAAGAACAGGCCGGATACCCAGCTGCTTGGCTGCTTGCCCTCCGTCAGCCATTTCTGGTAATAACAACAAATATAACATACAAAGAGGCAGGAGAGAAACATTAACGTACAAAGAGGGAAGGGAGAAACAATAACATACGAAGAGGGAAGAGAGAAACAATAACGTACAAAAATGGAGGAGAGAAACCGGAATGTTTTCGGCATATCTGCTTAGCTATTTCTTGTAATAAAGCATAACGTAACATACAAAGAGGGAAGTGAGAAACCGGGATTTGTTCAGCATGTTTGCTTAGCCATTTCGGGTAATACAATATGACATACAAAGAGCGAAAAGAGAACTTAGAGAGGTTATTAGAATAATTATGTCACCGGAGAATTCAAGAATATGTAATAAAAAATGTATATAAATATTAAAATTTAAAATATACCTCAACAAAATCAACGCGAAGAGTGAGATCATGGATCCAACTGCCCAAAGATTTCAGAGAGTTGTAGCCCTTCTTGTGCCACATCGCAGGCACCCTGTTGTTCAGGAAGGCCGTGAACACCTCCTCGAAAGCCTCCGACATCACAACGACACCCTGAAAGTTCAAACAGCCATTTGAGTTCTTCTTCTTCTTCCCCCTGCCCTGTTCCCAGTCTATCTGGGGTCGGCGCAGTATGTTTCCTCTTCCATTCATATCAGTCAGACGTCATCAAGCCATCCACTCCCTTTTGATTCATTCGTAAAGGTGCTAGTGATCTATTGAATGTATAGAAAAGAGACAGAACGGACCATGTCTAGAGACCGATGAACTTACAACATTTCAATCCATACTGCTCAAAGTTTTGGCTTATGTTTTACAGCCGGGCCGCCTGCCTGACATTAACCCTCTTTGGGTATAGCCATTTGAGATCTGTAGGCCTATAAAGCACGGAACGTGGACAAAATCTCTCCCCACCACTTGACAGTGTTTTGTCTCGGGATTTAGTAGGAGTTGGAGCGAGAGGAAAATATTTTCTTGTCCCCGAGGAGATTTTGTCCACGTCCCGCGCTACGGGGGGTGGCTGAATCTGTTGTCCCCATTGTATTTACACAAATAAAAGCAAAGCGTTATTTTGGCAGCTTAAAGTTCAAGTGATAATTAATGTTATACATAGTTTGAAAAATATACATGATAATTATGATAGCGAGCAACAAATATAAAACTGCTCTAAGTGCGAAAACGCAGACAAAAACTGTTTGAGTATGATAGCTGTCATATGAATCGTCCTATATTTTACAAACGCCAGTGGATCGAGTTAACAACCGACTCCAGCCCGGCTAGCATAACCACCGAAATACGATATGGGTAAAGCCATTTATCGCTTTGAACTGTCAAAAATACATGGAATTTTGACAGTTGAATGCGATAAATGGCATCTTATCATATCGTGTTTCAGTGGTCATGCTAGCCGGGCAGGAGATATGGATGAAGTAATAACAGTAATAAAATTCTGACATGCCAACAGCACGTCAGGTTACCAGAAAATGACAAATTTTCTTAATCAATTTTGTGCTTCACTACGAAAAAGTTAAGGTTGACAATCAATTTAAGAAGTTTGACTGTTTTGGGTAGTGCCAAGTGCCATTGACTCTAGGTAGGATTACTGGTAAGCCAACAAATGAAAATATTGAAAAATAATCGCATTGCAAAATTGTAAGCCGCATGATACTGACCACAATTTTTCGACAGTTTACTTATTGTACAAAATCCTCGGCTCTTATCAACATTTTACAAACCATAATTAAATCTTATGGCTAATATCGGATTTTACTAATCATCTTCATCATCACCAGCCTTTTAATGTCCCCACTGCTGGGGCACAGGCCTTCCCTATGGATGGAAGACTATATAGGGAGAACTAATATTCTGCTGCACTTACGAAAAACGCATTATGTACGATTTTTAGCGAAATTGAGTTATATTATGTTACATATTTCAAATCAGGAATATACATATTTTCCAGATACACCATTTCAATATACTGAATATTCAAATTTTTACATCAATAAATAACTCCGCTCTGTTCGTACAAATGTACTAAGAAAAAAAAAACTTAAAATGCGTTTTTCTCAAAAGTTGCAAAAAGGTAGATAATGCGTTTTTCGTAAGCGCGGCAGTATTAATATCTACTAAATAATAATTATAAATTAATTATATGCAACATCCCCCCACCTTTATAGCTTTCTGCAGCTCGTTCAACGAGGAGTGTATCAACACGAGCAACATGTTGAACCGGTCCGTTTCGTGCATCAACACAGTGGTCAACGAGTTCAACTGGCCCATGTCATCTGGGACCATCAGCTCTGGGTTGATTTGGGTCTTGTCAATCTTCGTGGCGACCACCACACGGGTCTGGTCGCATATGCGCCACACTATCTGGTCCGGTGTGTCTCCGCCTCCCCCGCCGCCTGAACGGGGTTGGACGTCCACTATCGTTTGAACTAGCGTGTTCGTTTCCTTGTTCTAAACAAAGAAAGTAGAACAGTGTAAGTTCATTTCAAAGAATTTAGGGCAACATTTTTTTGTAAATTTCACGAATATTTATTATTTGTTGAATAGAAATGCAAAGGAGTCTATTTACTTCTCTAACTGCCTTACTCAGAGACGTCAAATAACGTTAATGAGTACTTAAAGTCAAAAAATTACAATTCAAAACTAGTCGCTATTCTTGCCGGGTCTATGGTCTAGATTTTAATGAAATTTTTTTGGCATTAAATACTCATTAAAGTTAATTGACGTCTCTGAGGGCGGCAGTAAAAGGTCTTTTTACATACATCTGGCCTGAAGGCAAAGAAAAAGGTATAGATGAAGATTATTTAAAACGAATTAGTCAACATATTTGAACTATAATCGATATTAATTTTCAAACTTTCTTTGTTTCATTTCAGGATAATTTCGATTCCAATTAACATTATCATAAGGTCCATACATTTTGCCCGTTAAAAACGACATTAGGGCACCATGTTATTTCAACCATGTAAGAAAAAACATAATTCACCATATTGGAGATCGAGTCTATCGCCATGTATCCGGCACATATTTAAAACAGTTATAAAAAAAAAGAGAGTTGTAATACACTATTGCAGACTTACCTCAAACGCAATATTGGCATTCTGGTGCATGCCGAACACTTCAGGATCCTCTATCACAGGCAACGACTCTATGTACTCCCTGTAGACTTCCAACTTGTCCGCCCTAGGGCAGTAATACTGGCCAGATCGCGAATAAGTGTACCCGTCCTCTAAGGTGGGCGGCGAGAAGAACAGCTTCAGGATTGTCGTGAGACAACGCTGGTCCCACATGTCGGTCACCCGGCCCCCGTAAGTTATAGAACCTGCGCGTTGAAACGAGTTTTTAATGTGAAATAGCGAAAAAACGCTAATCAGAAAAGCAAAAAAAGTTTGTTCATAACTAACCATTAAATTTATACAATAACACTATAAATCAGTTAAGTGAGTGGAATACAATCGAAGAAAAAAAAAGAGATCAATATTGTGATAGCATATGAGTCGATAAACATACAGTCATGTTGTTACAACAAATAATTGTAAAAAGCACCTCTAGACAAGTGGCCAATCTTTATCGACCACAAATGTATGAAACTGACGTATCACTGAAAAAACAACATGGCGACCGTTGTGTCAAATGTAAAAGTAGGCAATTGTTAAAACATTGACATTTATTGGATACAAACTTATTTAATCTTAAGATTATCAAGGCTCTGGTTCATACATATGGCTAGAAACATTTTGTGATTTTCAGAATGTTTTAAAAACTGAATAAATTAAAATTTACTCATTTTGTCCGTTCTTACTGGTGATATACTCCAGTGCGTCCCACGGCATGTGCCCGTCCTCGCAGAACATCTGGAGGTTCAACATCGCGCACTCCCTGTCGCTGTTGTTGAACTCGTAGGTGATGTTCCACCCGAGCGGGCCGAACTTTTTGCGCTCCTGGATGATCGCGTGGAACATGCAGATGCCGAACAGCATTGTTCGCCAGTCTTGCTCGAGTACTGGAAGAGAGAAACGTTTAATGAGACAACACTACAAAACGAACAAAAATATTGTACAAAGATTTTGGTGGTTGGAAAAAGTTCGAAAAATTATCTTCGGTCTTGATGGGGGAAATTTCGGCAAGTTAATTAGTGTCTAGGTTGGCCGAGCGGTTAGTCACCTGCCCGGATAGCAGTGGACGCGGGTTCGATTCCCGCATCAAGACCATAATTTCTCGAACTTTTTCTAACCACCAAAATCTTTGTACTAATTATTCTAAATTTTATATAATGTTGAAATAAAAAACTAATAAAAATATTGTACATACATCCATATACACCCAAAGGGGTAAGAAAAGGTGAACTAATACCCACTTTTCACCAATTAATACCCACTTTTCACCAATTAAGTTAGGTACCATATAATCTCTTACAACGGAGTCTTACAAGGCGACGAAGCGACAGCAGACAAAGACAGTGATGAGTAATGGACAGCTGAGTGCTAGTTCACCTCTGCCTACCCTTTCGTGGATATCCCCTCGTCTGTCACGCCACCTCATTGAGGTCGATGTCAAAAACCGCACATCTGTCAAGCCGCCTCCAAGAGGTCGATCGCTCCTACATTGTATTAAAGCACAACTCACGCGATTTATTTTATCTATTACTGCTCTAACTTATGCAACGCGTAAAGAAAAGAACAAGGACGGCATATAATGACACATGACAACCAAACGGCGCCATTTTAATTGAATTGAATGAATCACTAGTTGTACCTACTCGAGCTGCCTTTGTGTTTTCATAGAACTGTCAAAAATTTCAAAAATACATTTCAACATAGAATTAATAACATATTTCCAGTATAATTGTATTAATGTGTAAATACACTAGATAGCTTGTTTCATAAAGATTACAGAAACACAACATTTATAAAATAGCTTTCATACAACATTTTAGAGATATTTAATTTTAAAAAGACGCGCCTTTTTTGCAAGGGGTGGGGGGGCCGCCAGGTGACGTAAGCGCGCGAAATTCAAAATGGCGGGTATCCCTGGAGGGGATATAGGCGTGATTTATGTATGTATGTATGTATGTATGAGTTCCTCTGATACCACCTAGTAATATGCTACGATTAGGTGGCCATAGGCTCGCCCCCTCTTACACGACCAATAATAGCTGGCGAAACGTGGATGGTGTTAATTCACCTCTGCCTACACGGTATAAATAGGAGTGATTTCTATGTGTTGTTGTAAAAAATAAACCCCCGAATACAGAAACGCTAAAGCTTGAGTCTAGCTTAACATTTAAATGTTGCCAAAATTGACGCTTTTCCATACAAATTCTGACAGGTAATGTCCGCTTAACTTTTTAAGCAGTGCCCCAAATTTGATTAGCGTTTCTGTATTCGGGGGGAAGTGTCAAAACAGCTTAGTGGCTGGCTACACTACCGTGGTTCTCGAAGAAGTCCTCCTCCATCTCAATCAGAGCTCTCTTCACGTTGGCCTTCAACCCTTTCGGAGGTTCGTTGGTCACCTTGACGGAGTTCTGTAGGACTGACACGGGGAACTTTGGCGTCGGCATCGAACTCAGGAACAGCCTGAACTCCGGATTGGGCGTGCCGTGTTCACTCGAAAGGCCAGCCACTATCAGTTCCAGGCTCAGCATCCAGGAAGCTGCCAAGTGGCAATTCTGGAAACCGTGAGAAGCATAAACGGAGCTAGAAACAAGGAAGGTCAAAGATAAATAAGCAATGCTATGATTTCATTGTTATTTGACTATTAAATAAAATAAATGCAGAATATTTTATGTGTAAAATTATTTGTCGTTCTGGGAATCGAACCCGCGTCCTCTGCAATCCGGGCAAACGCCTATACCACTAGGCCGATTAATAAATAATTTTTCGGAACTTGTCTGACTTTTTTTTCTTTGTGGCAATGCTATGTGGAAGGTGGCCCAGAACGGGCATACTGCTCTATACACTCCTGTGTACAAAATCATACCTATACGAGAATACGCGTTTCAGGCAGTATACCCCGAGGTCACCTTGCCATATGCTTTATGCATATTATGAACGAGAAAGGGACGCTCCCATAGTTTGGTCCCATGTAGAAAGGCAAACGTATTAATTTATTCCTCCGTGGTTGTGAGGTCATCGAATGTTTATTACATTTTTTTTTAAGTAATAAAAAATGTAATAAAGAATATTTTCGAAAAAAAATGTAATTTTCTTTTTTTTTTTAATGGGCTACATTGCTATAATAACATTGCCGTACTACACCTGTCCCCCTACTATCGATCACCTGCAAAAATATCCAGTCGCCCCGCGGCCTGGCGGCGTTGATCATCCTCTCGGCGACCGGCCCCTGGCCCTGGCCGAGCGAGATCGAGTGCACCCGCTCTCGCATGCCCATCTCCGTGGCGAACTTCTGGAACGCGCCGAACGGATCCGAGCCGGTGCTCAGCACGAACACCAGGGGGATGTTGGATGCGGTGTCGGCGTACCTACGACACGGAACACCTATAAGCTTTCATACCAAGCACTGACCTCTATTATACTAGTGCGCTGGACTGAAGGTTGTCATCCAAAAAATGAAGTCAAATTGATTATAGCCATCTTGGCGCACTGGTTTACGATGGTGGAACGTCCACGGTACAAATATATAGAGATGCATTTGTAATGTCAAATACAAGCACCAAACTTCAAATTTAGTACCCATGTCGCTCGAGGAGGCGCTTCAAATCGGCACAAGAAACATTTGACATTTTTGTAGACGTATTCAGTTCAGCGTACTTGTTAATAACTACCAATCCGCACTGGGCTAGCGTGATGGGTGACCACCTAATATTCTCTGTTTATTTTTCCATCCATGGGTTCATCTGGGTAAACTGTGCTATAGGTATCACCAGTGGGTGCATGTGGTAGTACTCACAAAGTGTTGAGTTGCACGGTGGGGCTCTCAATGAACACAGAGCCCAAGCTGGTACTGACGTACTGCGCTATAGCGAACACGAGTTTCTCCTCCTTAATGCTCCTAATCAGCATCAGCTTCTCGAAGGTGCTGAGTTTCGCGTCCCAGTTTATTTTCGGTGGCGTCTTGTCTTTTACATTCACATGTATGTCCTGGTGAAGGAAACACAATAGCTACTTTATTACATTTTCTAGAGGCATTCATTGGTCGCCTGTGTTACATTTACATGCATACATCGTCTCATACATCTCGCCTGATTGATCAAGAAGTGTAATAACACCCGCTGATTAATTTCTTAGCACATTATTCGGGAATATTCAAATGCACAAATAAGTACAAAATGTTAATCTTATATCTACTGTGTATAAATATTTATTTATGTAAGATATTTTGACCGTAACTAGGCCAGTATACAAATGTTAATTGTATACAAATTTATATATTATGATTATGATTATGGTTAAGAAATAACTTATAACAGAAACTTGTGATCAATTTCATATGATTTTTTTTTAATATGTAAAGTGAAGTAGACTAAAGAAGAGATGGCAGGAAGTCCTGGGTACAGGTAGAAACACGAGCACCTCATAGTGTACACAAAATCAGCCCATCTAGAAAAGTAGCCCAATCTATTCGACGTATGAAACTGACTTGCTACACATAAAATAACATGGCGACTGTCGTATAAAATGTAATAGTTTAAAAAAAAATACATTTTGGTCTATAGAACCGTGTTGTATCGTTTGCCACCTGGCTATAGGCACTCTGGTTAATTACAGTTGTCCATTACTATTTTAATTTTAATTTGAATACCTATTATATAAATGTTAGAAAAATCAGAATCACTCCCGTGGGTGTCGTACAAGGCGACTAAGGATAAATCAGTGATGAGGAATGGGCAGCAGCGTTCCTCTTATACCATCTAGCTATGTACCTACTGCGACTTTTGTGCCCAATAAATGGCAATAGGCTCGCCACCTATTACATGGGACCTAACATAACTGGCGAAACGGGGTGCTAGTTCACATCTGCTTTCCCCTTCGTGGGTAAAGGCGTGATTTATAATAATAATAAATATTTTTACACTCACACCTATCATCTAGCCCAAAGTAAGTAGCCTAAGCACTTGTGTTACGGATACTAGATGACGGACATATTTTTAATATAATTATGTATATAAATGTTGAAAATATACTACATAAACATATACACAACCATGACTCGGAAACAAACATTTGTGGTCATCACAAAGTTTGTTTCCGAGTCCAAGGCGGCCGTCAAATGTATGTATGTATGTAGAAAAATCAGTACAAAGAATATTGCGATTAGAAAAAGTTCGAAAAATTACAGACCACGACGTCTTGGCTGGCCGAGTAGTACAGGCACCTAGGCATCTGCCCGGATCGCAGAAGAAACGGGTTCGATTTCAGCATCAAGACTAAAATTATTCGAACTTCTTCAAACCAGAATATTCTTTGTATAGTTATGTTACTCATCATCATCATCATCACCAGCCCTTTAATGTCCCCACTGCAGGGGCACGGGCCTTCCCTATGGATGGAAGAATATAGGGTGATTAGGCCATAACCCACCACACTGGCCCAGTGCGGGTTGGTGGGTACTTACGACTGCAGATGCAGCCGGGACCAACGGCTTAACGTGCCTTCCGAAGCACGGAGGAACTCGAGATAATAAATTTTTGGCCACCATCCAATGACCGGCCTTAGCGAAAATTGCTTAGTTTACGCAATCGCAGACCAAGCGCTCTGTGCCACTGAGCTAGCGAGCTCCTCGTTCTCTTGCGAGTTATGTATATTTAAATAAAATACGTAAGCGGTCATATTTCTCGAAAATGTAAAAACCACTCACAACACTAAACGATCCGAGCGTGATTGGTATCTTCCTCAGGCAGTCGTCTACGAGGCCGGCGAAGCTCGCGTCCGTCTCGTGTAGGTGGTTGACCGCCAACCACATCTGATCTGACAGAGTCTCTACCGTGGGCTTCTTGGGTGGCACCTGAATGGAAGTACACATGTTACAATGTCATAACTCGTTGACAATGGTGGGTTTCCCTACAGCCTACTTGCGTGCCGTTGCGTGCGGCGCGTTTAGTATCAACTTGGTATTGAACGCGTCGGAGTCGTGGTGGGGAGTCGGGGTGGGTTTTGGGGACCTTTTTTATGTTAGACAGGGAAGCTCTGGCCCTTCATCTCACCTGATGGTAAGTGACGATGGTAAGGGCTGAAGATGGAATCGAGCTTCACCTGGAACCCTCAACCAAAGAGGGGCTGGCTATCTTATCACAATTGTCGAAACACAATAATGCTGTTACCATTATTATTATGGTGACAGATTTTGATAAAATGGTGGTAGCTAGCCAGGCGGACTTGAGAGCAACCAAACCGAGCAAAAATTTGTACCCTCCTGGGGATCGAACCCGGGACCTCTGGATCTTCATTCTGGTGGCCGAACCACTAGACCACGGAGACGGTTGAATCTTCGTTGACCTATCGTAATTGACTGGGGCATGCTGCGCACTCGCCTATCTTTTTTGGACACACGGGTTTACCGCATTCTACGTTACTTTATTGCTCCCAGGCAAGCATGGAAGAAATCTGTCTGTGTAGCACATTATAAATAAATAAACAAACATCCAACGTGCCACTTTAGTGCCGGCCGGTCCGCGCAACACATAGTTCCACTGTTCAATCGATACTAGGCCCGCGTTCAGATACACAGCCATGTTCAACAGGAAGCTGAACACCAGTTTGTGCCTCTCGAAGAGACCGCGCGATACGTTGCGGTAGACCGACAGGGTGATCTCGCGATGGAGGATCTCCAGGCGAGTCTCTAACACGTCACATTTCTCGCTCTTCTCTATCACCGCGTTGAACACCTGTCAATGAGAAAAATAGCAGAATGAGACATCATCATCACCTCGTATTCGACCACACTTTCGTGCTATAAGGCAATGCAATCACTGACCTCTATTATACAACTATGCTGGACTGAAGTTTGTCATCCAAAAAATGAAGCCAATTTGATTATCGCCATCTTGGCGCTGATGGCACTGGCGTATGAAAGTGAACGTCCACGGAACTAATATTAGAGATGCATTTGTAATGTCAAATACAAGCAACAAACGTCAAAGGGGTATGGGCACAAATGTATGGACTCTGGTCTAAGACCAAATAGATATCGTTAGAAAGGTATATACTCATAGAATACGAATTGATATGATGGCGCTTGATCTGAATCATTTTATGATTACATCTTTAAGTATTTTTGTTATATTCGTCAAACGTCGCAATTCGTCCATACATAAATTCTATACCTTTCATTTAAGACCTAAATCATTAAAATCAGTTCAGCCGGACGAATATAACAAAAATAGTTAGAGAGTTGGAGATCAAATAGATCTCTCCAGTATGATAGCGCAGGTATGTGACAAAAATACAAGATGGCGGCCGTGAGTGGCATACAAAAACACATATTTATAAACCGATATCTCGAATCGGACAACAGTTCGAAATGTGACCCCATAATAACTTCTTTCACTCTAGAAAGGACCTGTCCATTGCTATACGATTCAAGTCTATTGGTCAGTAGACCAAAATGCCCATACCTCTTTAGTACCCTTGCGCTCGATGGGGCGCTTTAAATCGGCACAAGAAACATTTGTCATGTTAGTAAAAGTATTCAGTCCAGCGTATTTATATAGTAGAGGTCAGTGGTTCCCGTTCTAACATATATTCACTAAGACAATGGACAAAGAGACGGACCTGGTTGAAATACTTCAAGGAGAACTGGTACATGGGATCTATGTCGGCGAGCTGCGCCACCGCAAAGTACAGAACCGCGCCACGGGTCGCCACCGTGCGATATTTCTCGCGGGCGGCCGATATGTTGATTTCGGTGGCTTCAGTCTCCTCGAGGCGAGCGTTGATGATCTCGGATGTTTCCTGATGGTTATTTAGAGTTTACAGTGAGTTAGTTTACAATGGGTTATTTTACAGTGACTTAGTTGACAATGTTCTTTATCAGTGAATTAGTTTACAATGAGTTAGTGTAATGAGTATAACGATCTGGCGGGGAAAGGTTTGGACCTGGTTGTTATTGTTGACATAACTCAGCGGTTCTCAATCTTTTTTGATGACGGAACCCTTTTTGAAAGCGAAATACTTGACCATAAAACGATATTTTTTAAAAGTGTCTCGACTTTACGTTTTTAAGTCCGAAAGTCGATTTTTCACAATTTTCCTGCCCTTATCCCGCTCTAGGCTGGGTCGGTACAACATAGCGTCTAATCTCAGAGGTGGCTTTTATCAAAGGGACTGCGCGCTTACAAGAGCAGAGCGGTCGTCTAAAGAGAGGTGTTTTTATTTTATTTTTTCTAAATTTTTGGGGCACCGGGTATATCGCAGGTATATCGCGAAACACACGCATTCCGCAGAGCATTATGTACGCTGTTAAGCCCGTCATAGCCGTAGCTATAATATATATTAATATGAATCATAGCAAGACATATAACAACATATTTTCAATATAAATTTTCGAGTGGCCGCACACGCAACTATAATATATATTTCTATAGCGCCACTAAAATTTGTCGACAAATACCTATATCTCGGTATATTTTGGCAGACCGAGTGAGGAATAAATATATATTATAGTTAGCTCCCGTCTGTGGTAGTTCGCTATAATATAATATATATCTCGATATATTAATGTATATTACAGCTTCGTGTCGTTTCGTGTGGTGACGGCAGAGTAGTATACAATTGTCACCACCCCAAATCTCTCTCGCGGGTATCGTACAAGGCGACTAAGGATAAATCAATTATGACGAAGGAATGGGCAGCAGCGTTCCTCTTATACCACCTAGCAATAGCAATGTAATGCGACTTCTGTGCCCGATAAATGGCAATAGGCTCGCCACCTATTACACGGGAGCTAACATAATTGGCGAAACGTAGGTGCTAGTTCACCTCTGCCTACCCCTTCGGGGATATAGGCGCGATTTTTTTATGTATGTTGCAGCTGCGTCTGTGATGGGTTTTAGTGTTACAAAAGGTGAAAAAATGACCCTGTCTTCCTATTACTCCTTCCAAGGCTGATGTTGAATATACCCTACCTTACTCTCGTTGAGCGTTTCGATGAGCTCCTCGTCGTCGAGTATGTTGCCAGAGGAGGCGTACAGCAGCCGGAGAATTTTATCCTCGATCTCCAGCAAGGTGGCCTTGTCCGCGTTGATGCGCATAATGAGCTCGGTACGGATCTTCTCTAGGTCCGGACGCTCCAGGCGGACCACGTCTCTGTTGGTCGCAGAACGATAGCAAAATGAAGGTCTGAGCATATGTAACGGAAACCACCCCAGACGGGACGTGGACGGGGCCTCTCTCGTTCAAAAAGACCCTTGTGAGACATGGACGGAGCTTTTTGTACGAGAGAGGCCCCGTCACTGTACCGTCCGGAGTGTTTTCCCGTTACGCCACTTGGCTAGGCCCCCTGGATCACTTAAGATCAAACAATAATAGTAGATTTTCCATCAAGAGCACAAAACGAATCATTTTTGTTCGAGACGTGCACAAAACGAAACTCGACATTCTCATTCTCGACATTACTATCAGCCCTCGCCTTCGGCTCGGGTTGCTAAAAGTCTCGGATAAAAATGGTTTTGTGGACGAGTTAGAAACTCTGCTTTTCACTTCGATTGCGAGGAAATAAAATAGTAGTTTACCATTACATTTCATAAAATTCAAACTAAAATTAGTACAGTTTTGAATACTGAAAGAAATTGTTTTTCCCATTGATATTAGGTTTGGGCTGCAGACCTATACAGCCAAGTGTTAAATTAATTTTGTAATAATAATTTTCTTAAATTAATTTAATAACCTATTGTACGTACTTGAATTAAAATTTTAATATAATTTATGTCTTAAAAAACACATTAGGCAAATTAATTTAAGTAAATATTATAAAATAACAAATTCTATCTCTGAATTTCTTAGTGTGTTTGGCTGCATGGCTTATTTTCTTTGCCTTAATATAGACACATTTATGAGTAGATACGTTAATGCTCTAGAGCACAAAATTCGATTTTGTGCAGCCTATATCCTGCACAAACAAGCACTTTCAGAGCATGAGAAGTGAAATAGTAGATTTTCCATCAAGTGCACAAAACGGATCATTTTTGTCCGAGACTTTTGGCGGCCCGAGCCGAAGGCGAGGGCTGATAGTAATGTCGAGGATAAAAATGGTTTTGTGGACGAGGTAGAAACTCTGCTTTTCACTTCGATTGCGAGGAAATAAACAGTAATTTATCTTAACATTTCTTAAAATTCAAAACTAAAATGAGTACAGTGTTGAATACTTAATTCAAGACTTGAAATTGTTTTTCCCATTGATATTAGGCTTGGGCTGCAGACCTATACAGCCAAGTATTAAATTAATTTTGAAATAATAATTTTCTTAAATTAATTTAATACTTACCGTACCTACTTGAAATAAAATTTTAATATGTTTTATGTCTTAAAAAACACATTAGGCAAATAAATTTTAGTAAATATCAAAAAATAACAAATTCTATGTCTGAATTTCTTATTGAGTTTGGCTGCATAGCTCATTTTCTTTACCTTAATATAGATACTTTTATGATTAGATACGTTAATGCTCTAGAGCACAAAATTCGATTTTGTGCAGCCTATATCCTGCACAAATAAGCACTTTCAGAGCATGAGAAGTGAAAATTATATTTTTTAATTTCTTTGATAAGTCTTTCTTTATCCATTTTTGAAAAATCATACGTCTGACATTCTATCAGCACCGTAGTGTCAAATGTACGAGTAGTCATCAAAAATTCACATTTGATTCTATCCCTTCGAATACATTGGCCACTTGTCAGAAGAAGGTCATAATAAATGCTGAATGAAGTTAGCCACTCACGCAAGCAGTTGGTCCTCCAAGCCGGACAGGGTGACCGTGAAGTTGACAAGGGTGACCTGTATGCAGATCTCGGGCAGGTAGTGAGGGTTCGCCAGTTTCGTGGTCAAGTACAGCCGGAAGTTGGTGTCGTACTCGATGTCACTGTCGCCTAGGTGGATCAGGAGGCGACCTGCCTGCGAAATTCATCGTAACATTATTATTACGTACATTCACAAATGAGAAATGATATGAATGTGAATAAGGAGACGATAGCACTTTCAGACTCCCTCTTACGTACTCATTCCTTATCTTGTCCATTTTTGTCTTATAACAGATTGTCTTATAACAGACTTATAACATAATAACTTATAATACCTGCAAGAATGTCTGCTTGAGCAGAACCGGCGACAGTGTAGCCTCCAGACTCTCCCCCAGATCCTCGATGAGCATAGGCCATCCGAGACGGATGCAGTTCTCCAGCAGTCGCAGGTATGCAGCGTCGTTCAGTTTGGTGATGACGAGCCCGTTGTCTCGCTCCATGTTCTTCACCCATCTGTTGGCCTGGAAAATGTACATCATCATCGTCGTCACCAGACCTTTAATGGCCCCACATGTGGGGCACAGGCCTTCCCTATTGAAGAATTTAGGTAGAAAGAGCAGCATGCTTAACTTAACACTTAGCCCGATGAATGCTACTGAATAGGTATTCTTCTTCTACTCCATGCCCTGTTCCCAGTCTATCTGGAGTCGATCAAGACGTCATCAAGCCATCCACTCCATTTTGATTCGTCACAGCGGAAAGGTGCTCGTGATGAATGAATGCATAGAAAAGAGACGGAACAGACTATGTCGAGAGACCGATGAACGAAGAGAGTGACTGGAATGACAATATTAGAATCCATACCGCTCAAGGTTATGGCCTAGGTTTTGCCGCCGGCCGTCTGCCTGACACCAACCCTCTTTGGATATGCTTTTGTTGGTGGTTTGCCCTCCACCCTCCATTCGGGTGCCCCAATTCTACTACACACATAACTCATAGTCGACTTGCAATTGCTTATTTCGCGGTCTTTGCAATAATGTACTATAGTATGGGATGTAAAAAACGACGGAGTTTCGCGGGAACAAACATTAAAAAAAACATACGGGTACGAATTGATGAACCTCCTCCGTTTTTTCGTCGGTTAAAAAGATGTTAACCTGTTCCTGCGGGTCTATGGTGAGTGGCCAACGGCCTGCTCTAGTCACCAGGATGCCGTTTTCGGTGGAGACGGCATCTCGAGGGAGCCCTTGCGAGTTCCACATTCGCACAGTGTACGAGTCTGCCATTATAGCGATCAGGCTGAAAAAAACACACTTCGTAAAATATACATACATACATAATTCACGCCAATATCCCCGAAGGGGTAGGCAGAGGTGAACTAGCACCCACGCTTCGCCAATTAGGCTAGGTCCCATGTAATAGGTGGCGAGCCTATTGCCATTTATCGGGCACAAAAGTCGCAGTACTTTGCTAGTTGGTAGGTATAAGAGGAATGCTGCTGCCCATTCCTCATCGCTGATTTATCCTTAGTCGCCTTCTACGACACCCACGGGAGAGGTTTGGGGTGGTGACAATTGTATTCTACTCTGCCGTCACCACACGGCCAAATATGCTTATGGTTAATTTGATTTTTATTTGAACACTTGCTGACTCGCCAAATTTTGTTTTGCCCTTATCACCTATTAGTATAGAGGAGCTCGCTAGCGCAGTGGCATAGCGCGCTTGGCCAGTAATTGTGTAAATTAAGCAATGTCGCTAAGGCCGGTCATTGGATGGGTGACCAAAAATGTATTATCTCGAGTTCCTCCAAGCTTCGGAAGGCACGTTAAGCCGTTGGTTCCGGGTGCATCTGCAGTCATAAATACCCAACGACTCGCACTGGGCCAGCGTGGTCAGTCATAAATCAAATCCAATGTCATTAATTGTCATCGTCGAAATTAACATTAATAAAGTAGCAATAAATTGAAATCCTTCTTACTGCCGCACTCAGAGACGTCAATTAACTTTAATGAGTATTTAATGTCAAATATTTTCATTTAAATCTAGACCATAGACCCGGCAAGAGTAGCGACTAGTTTTGAATTGTCATTTTTTGACGTTAAGTACTCATTAACGTTATTTGACGTCTCTGAGTGCGGCAGTAAAACTTTAATTTTATATTGTCATTATCTGTCTGTCATTTGAAAGATTGTCATTAGCTGTCATCAATAAAATATTCAGTTGTCAGTGTCTTTCCCACGTCATTTCTACTGGTAGAATATCGAAAACGAGTGGGTAGGACCACTGCGCGCCGAAGCGCCCATGGACACGAGTGTACCTGGCACCTTGTGTGTAAACCGGGTCTTCGAACTTTTATTCGACGGGTGCGGTGATGGAGGAGCTCGCTAGAGCAGTGGCACAGCGCCTGGCCTGCGATTGCGTAAACTAAGCAATTTCGCTTAGGCCGGTCATTGGATGATTCGTAAGGCACGTTAAGCCGCTGGTCCCGGCTGCATCTGCAGTCGTTAGTACCCACCAACCTGCAGTGGACAAGCGTGGTGGGTTATGGCCCAATCTCCTTATATTCTTTCATCCATAGAGAAGGCCCGTGCCCCAGCAGTGGGGATATTAAAGGGCTGGTGATGATTATGATGGTGTTTGTGGTAGTGTGACTTGCTCTTATGACCAGACTGTACAACAAGGCCTACAAAAGGGTAAGGTAGGCAGTAAGGTTGTTAAAAGGATCGATTTACTCGAACGTGTCGGAGGACGGTATCTCGAGCGCGCGGCACTCGTCGATCCACTTGTGTTCGAGCTCGCGACGATAGTGCGAAGGGAACGCGCCGAAGTAGGCGATACAGCCCGATGCCACTATTATATCGCCCGTGGTGCAGTACAGCTTCTGGGTCGCTGCCTGTGAACGAGTACTTTGTTTTATTTATGTCACACCTGACCATAAATAACTACCATAAGCTATGATCATAATTCGATAAACAAGAAAGCCTTTATTGCTCTCGCCTGCTTGTGTTCTGAGACGTGTTTTGTTTCATGTGTTGCATTATGCCTCCGGCAGGACAATATTTGTGGTGACGGCAGAACAGAATATAATAGGCTCGTTCGACTGATTCTGAAAAACTACATCACGATTTTATTACGTGTTTTCTTTACCCCAAATAAATTGTTGTTGTAAAAACTTAGGTTTTAAATTGGAATAAAAATTGAATAACGCAATTTAAAATTTCTGCCAGAACGCCAAAATAAAAATAGTGCGAAGACACGATTTCATAACCACGTGATTGTTTCTATTGGATAGTAGTGATTATGATTTAATTTTGAACTTAGCAATCTTTTTTTTGCAATTTGTATTTCTATAAAATAAATATCAATCACAAGTTTAATGTGAGAACAAGTGACTTTTAAAGAATCTCCTTAATCTCAATTATTATTATAAATAATTATTTCAGTGATTCCTTGTTAGTGTCATAATCCCCATGGTCTCCACCCTAATCTTTCCCGCGGGTGTAATACAAGTCGACGTCCGATCCCGTACTGTATTCTGCTCTGAAGTTTCCACACGGCACGGCAATAATGAATCATGTAATGATAGAACCGACCTTGACAGTCTCCTCCCAGCGGGTCTTCTCGTCGGCCAGCGCCTGTGTCAGTTTGCCAGCGCGGGACAGTCGCGCTGCGGCCAAGTCGACGTCCGCTTGCAGTTTGAGGCGTTCTTCTTCCACCACCTTTACAAAAGTTTTCTTTAAGTCCGCTAGTCACATTAATAGTCCACAACAAGTACCACTGTTCTCTAGTGTGTACGTACACACGTATAAACATCACGTACTCATTCTCAAATCATTATTTAAGTCGTAGGATAATTTTCTTAAAAAAAATAAAAAGATTTTCCTTTTAACGCAATAATTCAATGTCAATGACCAAGATTGCCTTAGACATAAATTCTTCTTGCTCTCCCTGCCCTGTTCCCAGTCTATCTGGGGTCGGCACAGTATGTTTCCTCTTCAATTCATATCGGTCAGACGTCATCAAGGCTTCCACTCCCTTTTAAATCATAACATCCATCACACCGTAAAGGTGCTAGTGATGAATGAAAACAGAACGGACCATGTCGAGAAACCGACGAACGGGAAGTGTGATTGGAATGACAATATTCCAATCCATACTGCTCAAGGTTTCGGTGTAGATTTTACAGCCAGCAATGTCAATAACCAAGATTGCCATATAAATTAATTTTTAATATACTATTTAAAAATATATTTTAATAACCCAAAGATTTCTAATTCTGTTGGGCGCGGCGTGACGTATTGTCTTTTTCTGCATGGTAATAATAATAACTCATATGGATATGAAAATGTATAAGATATAGCTTTAAAAATGGCATCAATCATTTTAAATTACCCTCAGTTCATCCATCATCTTTGCTAGTTGCGCCTCTATGGCCTCTACTTCCTTCTGCTTAGCTCTCAGTACTGCCATTACACTCTTCAAAATGGCTGCCGCTTCTTTGTGCCTGTGGGCCAAAAATTATTTTTTTTAGTCAAGCGTCTGGGCTGTCCTTGGAAATTGTAAAATATTTTTTCTTTGTAATAACGTTTCTAACATTAATTATTATAATGTTCAAATAAAAACTGACTCAAATCCCTTTCCATTCTTTTCTTGATTTACTAAAGCCAAAGTTGTATTCATAAAAAATAATCGAATGGTTCTTATGATAGTCATCCTGAATCTTTTATGGTTTAGGGTTTTCTCATACTTTTCCAGTTCTAAATAAATACAATATTAAAAATATTGTGTTCAAAATATAAGGACTTAGAACTTACATGTATATAAGATGTATGTAAGAAAATAAATCAATGTTTTGTGTATCTTTAGTACTTAACAAAATGATGTTTAACAACACTTAATAATAATTATTTTCATAAAACAAATACCTAATTACTTGGACTTACTTGAGAATCTTCGGCTCAACCACTCTGAAGACCTTTGCGTACATGTCGATTGCCTGCACCCATAGAACCATAGAGCGGCATACCTGTTTCACAAATACGTCTTTATTATATTTAAATGCATTTCAAAGATAAAAATTTCTTGACCATAAAGGGGAATTTTCCGCCCACTATGGGTACGAAAAATCCCACTTCCTGGTCAGGGAGTAAAAACTATGATCTTACCTCGGGTAATAAAAAAGAAAGCCTCGCATTTTAAATTTATTTTATCGCCCTTGGTGTATAATCTACTATTAAGATATCCATTTTACCTTGGACACTTTCACCACGGTGTCGGGATTAAAGTCCTTGTGTGTGAGGTAGACCTTTATCTTCTTCAGGGTGGCATCAGGTATATGGTCCTTGTCATACTCCTCCAAGTTGCGGATGAAGTTGACGTCAGCTAGCAGCTTCTTTGTGGAGTCCCAGTCGGGTCTGAAAATTACATACATAGGTACATAAATCACGCCTCTTTATCCCCGAAGGGGTAGGCAGGCGTGTATTAACCCACGTTTCGCCAATTAGGTTAGGTCCCATGTAATTCTTAATTTTTCAATGTGCTATTTTGAATATGTATCGTAGGATACGTATATATAGGATTGCGTAAACTAAGCAATGTTCGCTAACGCCGGTCATTGGATGGGAGACCAAAAATTTATTATCTTGAGTTCCTCCGTGCTACGTAAGGCACGTGATGCAACTCTGCGCTACGTCTGCAGTCGTCAATACCCACCAACCCGCACTGGGAAAGCGTGGTGGGTTATGATGGCCCAATGTCCCTATATTCTTCCGCCACTGCTGGGGCACGGCCCTAGCAGTGGGGACATTAAAGGGCTGGTGATGATGAAGATAAGAGGAATGCTGCTGCCCGCCCCTTACTCATCGCTGTCTTCCGTAATTAGCAGTAGGCGGAAAACTTAAGAGAGACTAGTAATGTCTCAAACTAGACGACTTCGACAATAAGTTTATTATTTTTCAGACATCTAACGGTCACGGTCTTTTGAATTGACCACATTCAAGGTCCGTAGATATTTTTTAAACATTTCTAGCGCTCACATCCGCATAAATATTAAAAAGGCACCAGCGCCACTAACTTGCCCCCCAACAGGATGCAGACCGGCTCCATCACGAAGCGGACCAGGGCGGGCGGTTTCTGGAACGCCTTCAGCTCGTTGATGTCCGCCTTGTTCAGCGCCTTGAGGGCGTTTTGGGCGGCCTCCATCGCGGGCATCGCCAAGGCGAGGTCCGCTTTGGCCTCGTCCGCAATCTCCTTCACTTCCTCCGCTTTGATCTGCGGTGGTGATACGAAAAATGACTCCTTGTCGTACTCATTATTGTTAGCATCATCATACCATCACGCCCAGTGGCTATAATAGCATCAACTTTTCGTTATCTGGGCTCCGCGCAGTATGTTTCTTCTTTCATTAATATCGGTTAGACGTCATCTCTTTTGATTCATATCGTCCATCACACCGGAAAGTATTTTCTATACATTCATCCATCACTAGCACAACGATGAATGAATGTATAGAAAAGACGCGGGAAGGACCATGTCGGGAGAGACCGATGAACGTAGAGAGTGATTGGTATGACAAAATTCCAATCCACACTGCTTAAGATTCAGAGATTCCGGGGATCCAAACTGGGATCAGGGCAGGGAGAAGAAGATACACACTGTTGCAGCGCGTCGAAGGCAAGGAAATAAATATTTATTATTACAGCTTAAGATGAATCATCACCTTCGCCTCAGCCTCGTCTTTCATGACCGCTTGCTTGACCTCGTCCGCGGCTTTCTGCTCGATCTTCAGTCTGTTCACGAGCGCGATGCCCTCGTCGGCCTTCCTCGCGAGAACCGGCTCCATGTCTCTCACTTGCTGCTCCATCACGCCTACCACGTCGTAGGTCTCGTATAGTTTCTGTAAGCCAAAAGTTCGTTGTTTTAAAAACGGTACAAGATCACATGAGTAAATAAATGGAACAGAGAATAAGCTTGTCAACTGGCCGCTAGGCGAGACTGAAGGAAAACGATTTACGCTCGCACAGCCAGTTGACAAGCTTTTACTCTGTTCCGTTTATTTACTCATGTGACAAGATAATATTGACGGCTTCGTATGGCGATGACAGAGCAATACAAAGAATCACTGATATAATGATAATTTAGGATAAGGAGATTCGTTAATAGTCACTTGTTATCAGATTATACTTGTGATTTGTATTTTATAAAAATAAAAGTACGAAACTTAGCAATCCGCCATATTTGCCACAACGCCGCGTGAAGTTATCTCCATTTTGACATTTGATTTGCCAATCAGATTCACTAGTTCAATATAGAAACTGGCCTTTTTACGGAATAGTGACACAGACGCCATCGCTGTTTTGGCGTTTTAAATTGCATTATTCAAAACATGTCTTTTCTATCAAAATCGAGAGTTTTTACAAATTTATAATTTATTTTGGCGTAAAGTAGACACGTGAGAAAAACATGGTGTAGTTTTTCAAAATTAGTTATCATGCCTATTGGCAAACGATACAACGTATCATACGTGACAACTACTCGTACATTTGACACCACGGTCGCCATGTTGTTTTTTGTGTAAAACGTCAGTTTTATAACATTTACATTCTAACCGTTTTGCTGGTGTTGTACAAGGCGACAAGGGTAACGACAGCGATGAATAATGGGCAGCAACACTCCTGTTATTATACCTAGCAATTTATATTGCGATTTACGTATGTAATAACCTTCAAGCATGCCCGATTAAAGTTCGCCTTCTGTGATACCCGGCAAATACTGTAAATGCCTCAGCCTAGGTAAATAAAAACATATTCGACAAACATCGTGGCGCATAGTAGGCACTATTCATTTTCGGTACCAACGCTACTACAATAAGAGTAAATTTTGTTGGACTACTCAAATACCTGCAAACCGCAAGATATCCTGTCCCTTCCACGAATGATCTCCTGCTGCTTCTTGTCAAGGAGGCTCAGGTACAGCTTGAGTAGATCGAGGTAACTGCTAGGCGTCGTATAGAAATATCGCCGCATCTCTTGGTATAACCTTTCTGTCATGATGTCAACGTCCTACGGTACAAATAAATATTAAGTTTCGAGGGCCTTTTTACGTGTGTAAATTTAATAATATTATTAAAGGCCTGTTTCACAATCGACAAGTAATTTCTAAGTAGCTTACTTCGCAGATCATTTGACAGTTGTAATATAAAATATATGTCAATTGAACTGCAAAGTAAGCTACTTCGAACTTACTTGTCGATTGTGAAACAGGCCCTAAATGTTGCAAATATATTACATGAGCATCCATGACTTTAAAATAATGTGATGAACACACAAAATTTTGGACATATTGATGGACGTCGAAGTAGAGGAAGACCACTGAAAAGATGGATGGATAATGTGAAGTATATGTATATGGGTGGATGAGGAGATGACGAGTGGCAGAAGAGAGTGGAGAAAGAGGTCATACTGTGCCGACCCCAAATAGGATGAGATAATGGCAGGATGACATGATAATGATGTGAGTACTTCATATGAAAATAGTGTCACAATTGTCACAACTCACCCCGTGCATGGTCACACACAGCTTGGAGATCTTTTCAATAATTTCCTTGTTGCCCATCGGCGAGAGGCACTGCTCGGCCACCGAGAGCAGCGCCTCTGGTGGCCACTTTGTGAACCAATCTATGGTGCAGCAGTTGACCAGAGACGGAAACATTCGGCACCGACGCCTAGTGATAGAACAGATAATTAGAACATTTTATACTCCACGGGAATAATCATAGAGTAGGTTATGTGTGGTGACGGCAGAGTAGAATACAATTGTCACCACCCCAAATCTCTACCGTGGGTGTTGTACAAGGCGACTAAGGATAAATCAATTATGAGGAATGGGCAGCAGCATTCCTCTTATACCACCTAGCAATAGCAATATACTGCGACCTTTTGTGCCCGATAAATGGCAATAGGCTCGCCACCTATTACATGGGACCTAACATAATGGGCGAAACGTGGGTGCTAGTTCACCTCTGCCTACTCCTTCGGGGATATAGGCGTTATTTATATATGTATGTAGGTTATAATAACTACTATTAAAATAGTCTATACCTTCCCGGCTAGCATGATCACCCAAACACGACATATATAGCCATTTATCGCGTTGAACTTACAAAAAATATTGGATTTTTGACAGTTCAAAGCGATAAATAGCTATAGGGCTGGGGCCCTATCCAAGTGGCTTATTTATTCGAACGCATAGAAAACAAAAGTATGAAACTGACGTATAATCTTGTATTCTAAACGTTCGGTAGATTGGCCACTTGGCTAGGGGCCAAGAGGTGCTCAACCGGTCGATCCCGAGTATTTTTGAGTCGATCTCGAAACAAAAAGATTTCCGATACATAACTATCTACATAGATTTTGTTTTATTAAGGTTAGTATAATCAAGAAGCTTTTCATTAATATTTTACAGCGGACCTACACTTACCTTGACTCAGAAATACATATTGTGCGGTAAATCCAATATCCATACCACGCACCATACTTATGCACCCTACTTAGACGACAAGCTTGCTACAGTTGATCGATAGCCAACATTTATCACTTTGAACTGTTCAAAATCCATAATAGGTTTTTGACAGTTCAAGCGATAAATAGTTATGTCGTGTTTCAGTGCTCATACTAGCCTGCCAATCAATCTGGTTTTTTTTTATGATAGACAAGGAAGCTCTTGCCCTTCATCCCACCTGATGGTAAGTGACGATAAGGGCCGTAGATCGAGCTTCACCTGGAACCCCCAACCACAGAGGGACTGGCTATCTTATCACACATTGTCGGAACACAATAATGCTGAAAACATTATTATGGCGACAGAAAATCTGGGTTGTATAGACCAACCCAGATTGACTGGCATGTCCGGCATGCATGACAGCCTACAGAGATTGCCATTATTTTTGACTTTGGAAACATCTTATAGAGCATATACATTGCGTGTTTATATGAAACCAACCTAAACGCCTCGCCAACAGGGCTCATGCATATGCACAGGTGCAGCTTGGTCCTCACTCGGTTGATGAAGAAGTAGTATACGCCGTCGCGGTCGGCCGGGTTCAGGCCGCACTTGCCCGCCTCCGCGCGACACCCGGTCTGCACCTGTTCGTAGGTGTCACCCTCGAACAAGTTTGGCACCTCGCCTGGCATACACACAGACACCAACAAAATTAAATTTTATGTCAGTGTTTAGTTTAAGTACTACCCGGTTAAAATGTCTGTAGACCTGGCTAGAATGTGAAGGCCCTTCGCATTCCCAACGCAACACCTTTAAATCAATCACTAGTAATTTATAATAACGAATATTGTTGACGTGATATCTACATCAACCCCAGGTCTACAGATATTTTAACTGGGTAGTACCTGCGAGCTCCGTGCTGGCCTGTGAGCGATAAATACAACGTAGACTGTTCCAGCTCCAAATCACTATAGGGAATAGTCGACTAAAGCCAACTACACGGACATGCCCGCTGAACCTCGCTTCTATTAGGTCTGTGCGATGTTTGCCTAGTGTAGGACCGATAGAAATACGCAGTATTAAACAAACCCAGCAATATTTTTTTTTATTGTTTTGATGGCAGTCTGTCTTTGTATCTACTATATAAAAATAAGATTGTCTTATTTATAAAAAAAATAACGATTATAAATATACGATGAAGAATTACGAATATACGTCAACGAACGAGAGCAGAGTCCACTGACCCGAGTTGAGCATATTGTTGATGTCCTCCAGGAACTCTTCCTTCGTGATCTGGGTGTCGGTGAACAGGAACACGGTGTCCTCGTAGGTGACGCCCGCGCGAGTGTACATGCGGCGCAGGTCGTCGTGGAACTCGGGCGTGTCGTAGTTGCGCTTCAGCTCCATGCCCATGCACCTTGAGAACAATAATACATACATACACACATAAAGCGTCTTACATACAGACGCGGACGGCGGTGGCGGGCAGTTGTAACGTAGGTAACACAAGGACATTATTCAAACCAGCGCGGTCAACGTTTGTTCGGGTTCTCCACCGCCACCGTCCTGCCACCGCTGTCTTAAGCCTTATGTTACCTATGTTACAATTGCTCTCCACCGCTGACCGCGTCAGTCTGTGAGACGCATTAATCACGTTAGATAATCATTTTTTGGTCACCTTTCCAAATGACCGGCCTTAGCGAACATTGCTTAGTTTACGCAACCACAGGCCAAGTGCGCTATGCCACTGCGCTAGCGAACTCATCTAGTTCTATCCTCTAGTCCAATAGTCTATTGTTTTTATAAATTAATAATATTTACAATTTCCTTAATATTTTGTGCCATCTGTTATTCATTTTAAACTGTTTTATATGCGAGAACGAGATTTATAAGAGAGTTAGAACTTCCCTGTCCAGTTAAGAAAGAGCAACGGTGACCACGCGACTCACTTGCACTCGTTGACGTGCCCGGCCAGCGTGGCGACGCTCCTCCGCCCCGAGCCCCCGGGGCCCACCATCAGGCAGTGGCCCCTTTCGGCGCGAAGCACCCTCGCCACCCTCACCACGTGCTCCACCGCATCTTGGAACAGCACCAAGTGCATTTCAGCACGGGCGGTGGAGTTGTACTCCTCGAGATACTCCTGTAGGGCAAACGTTCACTGTGCTATTACGCTAATAGGGCTTGTACACAAAGCTGCGAAGCGACGACGCATCGCAAAATCTTGCGAATTGATTCGCATCACGCTTTCCTTTAATGTCATTCTTCATTGTTTCGCCGCCTTGGTGCACTAAATTGCATCGCAGCAATTTATGTTGTTATTTTGTACGCTGCGAATTCGCATCGCGCCAACTCTCAGTTTTGTATACAAGGATTGATATTGATATTACCTTTTTTACATACATAAATCACGCTTACAACCCAAAAGCCAGTGGTGAAATAATGACAATAACAGGACAAGACCCAGACAATGAAAAAGACAACGTAAGCATTATTAAAGGTTGCACTGCTGATTACGAAACAGGAGTTTTTATTAGCCTGTAAGATCCCTCTGCCAGGTAAAGGCCTCTCCCGCAGCCATCCATTTTCCAATCCATGTAGTATGCCTCTTATGAAACAGGATTATTGAATATTATAAAGCTTAACATAACTATGTGACGATTGAAACTCATACCTTCAATACAACCATAAGTTTGTGCACGTCCGGTATTTCCGCGTACATCCTGTTCTCCTTGGGCACAGCCGAATTAATGAAATCCCCAAACAGAAGCAACGGAGGATGCTCGATTATGGTATCATCCGGGACATCCAAAATTGGTTGCTGAAAGTTCTTTTGGCATACGGTGCACATCAGGTGGTAGAAATAGCTTTTGTCTTCTATGTTGATCAAACGGTCGTGGAATACTCGTAGACATTCGTGGTAAAATAGCCTTAAACAGATAACACAACAATTACTCAAATTATACTAGGAGACTTTTTGGTCACTGCAAAAATTATTGGAATTCGTTCAGACCAAAATCAAACTGAACAAATTTCACTATGGGGGCAACTCCAAATTCACGAAAAAAATATCAGCTGTTTCATACAAAATATTATAATACCTACTTGACCCAAATGTATGAAACAGCTGTTCATCCACCTTTTGATTCATCACACAATATGTATATAAATATGTAGCTTAAATTCGAAAAAAAAACGTATAATGCGATTCTTGAAAGCGCGACAAAATAATACCCAATAATGTAATCACGCATTGAACCTCACTCAAAAATCAGCGGTGGCGGGACGGTGGCGATGGCAAGCTCGAACAAAATTGTTTCGTTCTCCTTTGTATGGCCAACTAAAAAAAAAAAAAAAAAAACGTTGACCGCGTTGGTTTGAATTATGCTACCGCCACCGCTTGCCGCTGTTGCTTGAGTGCGGCCTTACGCCTCACCTGAGCATGGCCTGCGGCGACCGCATATACGCGGCGTCCGCTTGCAACACGCCCTGCATCGTCTTCGAGAGGTCGCGCAGGTTGAACACGTAGTGCGACTTGGCGGGCGTGGGCAGCAGCTCGGCGCATATCTTCAGATAGACGTCCACTGCGGCGTTGACTATTGGCTCGCCGAGGACGGACACCTCGGGCACGAAGTCTTCCATGTGCCCTTTCAGTATGGCCTGTAGTGTAGTTAGAGGAATAAAATGAAAATGAAAAGTGGTATATTCAATAAAAAAAATAGTTTCTTCGTACCACACTTGCTCAAAAAAGTGACATTCTCCCAAGAATACAGAAACGCTACTCAAATTTAGGGGACTGCTTATAAGGTTAAGTGGACACTACCTGTCAGAATTTGTATGGAAAACCGTCAATTTTGACAATACTTAAATGTTAAGTGGGACTCAAACTTTGAATAGCGTTTCTGTATTCGGGGGTCTATGCCACAAAAAGCGAACATAACAATAGTCATTTTTAATTTGTTAAAAACAGGGAAAGAAAATTGTACTGAATTTTATTCATCCTCTAGGGAGAGAATGTGATTTAAATTTGGAATACTTACCGGAATTTATACTGAACTACATCTGTGTTTGTGCACCATTGAGATTGCATTTAAAGCATTATACATCAATTTGAGAAAGGAATGCGCATTTATTGTGCAGTTATGATTATTAAATAAAATACGAAAACCGACGACGCAAGAACAGAGAAATACTCAAATCAACTCATCAACAATAAATGTACTAAACAAAAATGTAACTCTCTCTATCAATAATTGGACCAATGTTTCGAATGTTAACTTTTTACTTTTAATTGTCATTATTTTTAATAAATGCTTATCTCATATTATTATTGAGTTAATTTTTTCGCAAATGGTTTTAATGTCCCCACTGCTGGGGCACGGCACCTTCCCTATGGATGGAAGGCTAAAGGGAGATTGGGGCATAACCCACCACGCTGGCCCAGTGCGGGTTGGGGGTATCAACGACTACAGATTCAGCCAGGACCAACGGCTTAACGTGCCTCCCGAAGCACAGAGTAACGCGAGATAGTTTCGCAATCGCAGACGAAGCGCGCTATGTCACTGCGCTAGCGAGCTCCTAAAAGATGGTTAGCAGAACAATATTTAATGTATTCGATTTTAATTTTAACATTATATAAATGTAAGAAAAATTAGTACAAAGACTTTGCCTGACCGCTCGGCCACCCAAGACACTCTTGACACCCAAGTGTCTTGGGTGGCCGAGCGGTCAGGCACCTGCCCGGATAGCAGCGGACGCGGGTTCGATTCCCGCCTCAAGATCATAATTTTTCGAAATTCTTTTTCTAAACCCAAAATCTTTGTACTAATATTTAATGTGTTGAAATAATGTAGAAGATAAAGAAAAAAAAAAGTCTATGGGTCGTTGCGAAGAACAAAATAATATGTCTTAAATTTAATATTAGGCATGTGAATTCAGTATGTGTGGTCAGGTGTGACTTGAAAAAAGAAACATACTTCAAATATAGTCTTCATAGCCTCCGAGTTGGGCGCCGATATGTAGAACATTGCGAAGTGGCGGAGGAAGCGCGCTGTGAGCGGTCCTTCCAGTAAAACTTGTATATGCAGTCGTTAATACGCACCAACCCGCACTGGGCCAGCGTGGTGAGTACCTACATCCATAGGGAAGGCGCGTACCCCAGCAGTGGGGACATTTAAAAAGGGCTAGTGATGAGATGAGTACCTTGAATATAGTCTTCATGGCCTCCGAGTTGGGCGCCGATATGTAGAACATTGCGAAGTGGCGGACGAAGCGCGCCGTGAGCGGGTTGCGCCCCCCGCCGGGCGGCGCGCACGAGCACGACAACACCACGTCCAAAATGTCCTTCCAGTACAGCTTGTCGCGGTCGTACACGCCGCCGAAGTCGAGGAATTGCCTGCAGATTGCAATATCCTTACACTTAGTATAGTCTACTTGTCTGTGTGTGCATCCGATATACGGCCGCCATTTTGGAAAGTAACTTGTATTACTATTTTAATGACAATATTAAAATTAATTTCGTTTTTTTTGTAAGCTGTCTATTTTTCGGTGGATGAAGTCAAGAGACTAATAATTTGCAACAAGCTCATTGGCATTTGCCGTCGCAATTTTGTAACTACATTGAATAACGAGGAGGTCGCTAGCGCAGTGGCACAGCGCGCTTGGCCTGCGATTGCTTAAACTTAGCAATTTCGCTAAGGCCGGTCATTGGATGGGTGACCAAAAATTTACTGGCTACTTCGGAAGGCACGTTAAGCCGTTGGTCCCGGCTGCATCTGCAGTCGTTAGTACCCACCAACCCGCACTGGGCCAGCGT
Source organism: Cataclysta lemnata (assembly GCA_963931975.1). Taxonomy (NCBI): domain Eukaryota; kingdom Metazoa; phylum Arthropoda; class Insecta; order Lepidoptera; family Crambidae; genus Cataclysta; species Cataclysta lemnata. Next base: position 23,796,478 of record OZ008338.1, read on the forward strand.
GGTGGGTTATGGCCCAATCTTCCATCCATAGGGAAGGCCCGTGCCCCAGCAGTGGGGACATTAAAGGGCTGGTGATGATGATGGTGATGATAATAATAATATATTGCATGCCATGGCAGCTTTTAAATAAGACTTCACTTAGCTTTAAGTCTACATAAGTAAGTAATTTATGTGTGTTTGTCTTACTGATTGTCCTAATAAATAAAATAAGGAGATTTATGTATGTATGTATTTTTACCTGAGCAACTCGATGGTGGGCTGAGCGCCGTAAACGTCGAGCCGGGGCATGTTCACGTCATCTATGAAGATGATCACCTTCTTGCCGAGCGGTGCTCCTATTGCTTTCCTGGGCCTCTTTTCTAAGCGGAGTTCGATCACTTCCTGTAGAAAAATAGGCAGTTTTTTTCTACAGGAAGATAAATTCTGGAACGAAATCTTTTTACAAAAAAGTTACCTATACGAAATTCAGTGGATGGATGTTTGCCACATGCTCTCATTTTTATGTACCTTTTTTATGGTTATTATTAAGTTATTAATAAAATTATATACAATCGTCATCGTCGTAATCAAAATCAACAAGAATAAATTATGATTCCTACTCTAAGAATTTCAAACGTCAACTCAATTTATCTGGATAAGAATGTTCCAGTTGTAGGTATATTTTCTAATTCTTCTGACACCAATGTCCCGTTCTCTTCAATTATATGAACTCTTCACTTAAAGAACACTCAGATTCAATAATAAAATAACAATTCTATATTCCTAAGTAACTTTCAAATTTACTAATATTATGTAAGGTGAGTATTAAAAATAAGAACACCACCTCTGCCTACCTCTTCAGGGATAAAGGCGTGATACATGTATTTATGTATGTCTTAAGACATTCTACTTACGACTTTTACACATGAAACAGTTATTTAATCAAAATTATTTACAGTTTTTGATAAAGTAGCGTTATCGTATTATAGAAATTCGATCATCATATATCCCAATCATACACTGAACCAACTTAAACAGTCAAATGCTAAGAATGTGAAGCGATAAATTAAAAGTGGGATGGTCGTTCATACGAGGTGTGACAGCTCACCTGTGTCCTCGAACTGCTGGTTTGAGCCGAGAAATTCAACACGACCGGAATAAAATACCCCGAGGAAGACATCTTGTTAAGCACCTCGGCGGCGACGCAAGTTTTGCCAACGCCTGTAAACAGCTTGAACGTTCAGAAATAATTCTTTAATCAATCATTATGTTTCTAACTAACGAGACGATCGTGCGGCTCGTCCATTATCATCATTGGCCAACCTCCGCACCATCCAACAGGCTCCCACTCTCTTTGTCTTCCCTCCTTCGGGTACATTACCTAACTAACTCGCAGCAAACGGCAATCCCCCCAGCATGAGTAGACCCAAAAAGGGATTAAGCACAGGAGGGGTGAATAAGAGCACTCCCCTCCCCCGAGAGTTCTGAGTTCATGCAACGAAACCCCACCTGCTCTTCCCCTTAGGAGTTCTAAGTTCCCCCCTGATTCATGCCCACAGCCTGACTCGCAAAAGGCGGAGGACCCCACGATGATAATGAAGAAAACATTTTAGCTGCCTCCTAACAGAGACTATAAAAGTGCCATTACGAACAGTGGATTGAACTTTCAACCGCAAGTATATTTAAATAGCGGTGTGACGGCAGAGTAGAATATAATTGTCACCACCCCAAATCTCTCCCGTGGGTGTCGTACAAGACGACTAAGGATAAATCAGTGATGAGGAATGGGCAGCAGCGTTCCTCTTATACCATCTAGCTATGTACCTACTGCGACTTTTGTGCCCGATAAATGGCAATAGGGTCGCCACCTATTACATGGGACCTAACATAACTGGCGAAACGTGGGTGCTAGTTCACCTCTGCCTACACCTTCGGGGATATAGGCGTGATTTAATGTGATTTATTTCATTAAGTAAAATGTTGTTTTCATGTTGGCCTCGGAGCGAAAAAATAACGTAGAATGTGCTAGCCCTGTCAACTCCTACTGCGCCAACCCATATGCAACGTATATATAGTAAAGCGGTATATATATCCAATGTTCCGTTTAATGCTTCCTCAAGTGCATGCTTAGTTACTAAACAGTTTAACGCGTTCAGCCTCTTGTACACAATCGTACGGCTAACACGACGTACGGTTGAACAACCGTGGGCACCACGCACGTCTACAAGCTTCCATAGTGATCCAAACAACACTGACGACCCTGCCTACACACGGCAAATTAACCGTAGATTTTGACGGCGAAAAAACCGTGTGTGTACACAAGAGGCCTTTAGCCTCTACAACCAAAACACAACCTACAGTACACGCCAACAGACCCGTGTTTCCCGTGAACATGACCGGCTTGCCGCACGACAGAAGCTTCTCGAACAGGTATCCGTAGCGGACGGTGTCTATGGTAGGCACGAGGGTCTCGAAGAACGGCCTGTTGCTGTCGTAGAGGAACTCCGGGATGATCTCGGCCCACACCTTCAGCTTGCGGTGTCTCGTGTCCATGTACATGTCGAAGAAGTTGAACCCTTGCGGGAAGCTGTAACGTCACCAAAGAATATATGTTTCAGATCGCAAGTACTTGGCTGAAGGCGTGGGCGATTAATAACATACATACATAAATCACGCCTATATCCCCGAAGGGGTAGGCAAAGGTGAACTAGCACCCACGTTTCGCCAACTATGTTAAGTCCCATGTAATAGGTAAACTGGAAGCCTATTGCCATTTATGGGGCACAAAAGTAGCAGTACATTGCTAGCCTAGATGGTATAAGAGGAACGCTGCTGCCCATTCCTAATCACTGATTTATCCTAAGTCGCCTTGTACGACACCCACGGGAGATATTAGGGGTGGTGACAATTGTATTCTACTCTGCCGTCACCACACGGTGATTAATAAGCTTTCCTTTTTATCGCCCGAGGTAAGTACAAAATTTTATGACCACCTGACCAGGAAGTGGGAAGGGTGGGATTTTCCTTACGCGTAGTGGAAAGAAAATACCATAATCTGGCCACGCACGGCATAATAGTAGATTATATACCAAAGGAGATACAACAAAGAATGTCTCAGATCGCAAGTATATGACATATATGACGATAAATATGCTTATCTGAGGCTTAACTTATCTCGGGAGATAAAAAGAGAAAGCCTCAGATCGCATATCTATCGACATATATGTCATATACTTGCGATCTGAGACAATCTTTGTTATATCGCCCGTGACATAATAATATAAAACTATAACTATAAAATAAGGCATACTTAGCATACTCATCACCACTTACAATTCCGCCTCCTCGAACTCCTCAAACTGCCGCTTGATCAGTTCTTCGAACGCCTTTCTGTTGCCTTCCAGAATATTCCCGCCGATGCACCACACGTACGAGAATATGAAGCAGTGCGCGATGTACACTCGGATCGCCGATTTGTCGGCGAACCGTTCGCCTGGCTCCGACAGCAAAGCGCCCATGAGGTAGCAGAGCGCCGATATTTTACTGATATCGACCTAGAATAAAAATTAAATTTAAAAAGTGCGTCATCACAGTCTGTTCACCGTTGGGTGACAGCCATGACAGCTGCCACATTCACACATATGATCTATCGCTTTCTCAATACTCAATTGTTTATTGCAATCCAAAATGCACATTTTAAGATCCTAAAGCTTTCATACATATCCTCTTTTTATATTTGCTGACTGCTGTCACAGAACTTATCCTAGTTGGAAAAAAAAAATATTCGCCTAACGAAAAAAAATGACAAAAGTCAGGTGTAATTAAGTTATACTGACGCAGGTATTCATTATTTAATACCTGCGTCAGTATGATTTAATTACACAATCTCAGAATCTACTTAATTTATTTAAGTGCATGTCTGTCTACATCATACGGCCGTCCTTTAACTAGGCCGTTAAATCCAAATAGTAAGTACTTTTAGAGAAAAACGTATGAGATAGTCAATACAGACAATAGGCATGATGACTAATTTTGAAAAACTACACCATGTTTTCTGTCGTGTCTACTTTACCCAAAATAAATAAAATTTTTGTAAAAACTTTCGATTTTGATAGAAAAAACATGTTTTGAATAATGCAATTTAAAATTTCCGCCAAAACGCCAAAATAGCAATGGCGTCTGTGTGACATCACTATTCCGTAAAAAGGCCAGTTTCTATATTAAACTAGTGAATTTAATTGGCAAATAAAATGTCAAAATGAAGACAACTGAACAATGACGTCACGCGGTGTTTTAACAAATATAAGGGATTACTAAGTTTTGTACTTTTATTTTTTATGCAATAAATATCCATCACAAGTATAATTTGATAACAAGTGACTATTAATGAATCTCCTTATCCTAAATTATTATTATAAATAAATTTTTATATTTAAAATATATTATAAACATTATATCAGTGATTCTTTGTTAGAGTCATCATCCCTATTGTTACAAAAATACCACCCTATTAAATAGCAGAACGGAACTACCTACCTGCTTTATCCCAACCGTGCACTTCGTATTGACATGTGTGACCCCAACTTCCAGCATCTTGAACAGCTCGTAGAGGAAGTCCCCGTTTTCCTGACTGAAGAGACTCTTCTCCACGCCGCCCTCGAGCCAGGAGCGTACGTACGGCAAGTAGCCCAGCTCATTGGGGTCGATGTAGACCATACCGCAGCGGGACACCGTCGCCGGTGACGCTTGCGCTAGGTCTGCCACCTTCTCAAACAGATAATTATAGTCCGGCAAGTTCGTGCGCGACCTTCCTGCAGTCTGAGACGGTAGCGGGGACGGGGCGCTATGGATGATAGCGGGGGTGGGTGGTAGGAGGGTCGCGCACGAATTTGTCGGACTATAAGGGAGTACAGGTAATGGGTTATTATAATAATCTACCTTTATTTTTCATCCATTGGGAAGGGCCGTGCCCCAGCAGTGGGGACATTAAAGGACTGGTGATGGTGATGAGGGTAATAGGAGTCTCCTTTGGGAAAACTGTGATGAAAACCGCATTTGTTTATATTCGTATAATTTTTTATCACGAAGTCTTATATTGATAATCTAACTACATTTTGATCACATATTTTATAATCAATCACTGTCTTGTATAAACGTACTATACCGATTTTACAAAAAAAGTCTGTTGCACCCATAAGGCTGCTTTTCCACCAGACCTGTGCGAGGATACGTTGCAAGAAATGTGTTTGTGAAGAACTAATAAAATCACTCCATTTTCAAATGGAGTGCTTCTATTGGCTCTCCTCAAACACAGCTCAACTCCAATAGATTCACTCTACAGTCGAAACCGGATAAAACGACATTGAAGGGACCATATAAGTCGGCCGTTATATTCGATAGTTGTTTTAAGCAATAGACACAAGTACGCGGGGTTTTGGCCGTGAATTTGCCATTCGGTCGTAACAACTGATCGGTCGTTACATCCGGTTTTGACTGTATTTGAAAATGGAGTGCTTCCATTGGTTCTCCTCCAACACATTGCTCACAACGCCTCGAAACTTTGAAAGCATTATTGGGCCAAAGAGTTTAGTGAATAGGAATAGGAAATGAAAAGGAAAGAATTTGGAATCCCGCATCAAGACCATAATTTTTCGAACTTTTTCTAATCACCACCTTCTTTGTACTAATTTTTCAACATTAATTATATAATGTTGAAATTAAAATCGAATACATTATTTGGTTACCTCAAAAACCATGTGCACGTAAGGCGTGAGCTTGATCCGCTCGGAATTGGAGAGGCACAGCATCTTGTTGTCGTCGAGAACGGTGTTCATGTTCTCGATCCACACGGCGTCCACGGGACCGTCGCATATGAGCCACTGATGGTCCGGTTTCTCACACTGCATGAATACAGCAAGAGGTGAGAGAAGAAAAAAGAAGAAAAAGAAGGAGTAAGAATAATAATTCAGACGAAGAAGATAGAAACGTTTATTGAGACAGCCAAACAAACAATAATATCAATCATGCAGATAAGGGTCTCAAATGATTAGAAAATCGGATGTTCGGATGCATATGCCTTAACAACTTTTTATCTAATTCATCACTGCCACGACGGGGTCGTCTGGGGTGTATGTACATGGGCAAAATATGCCTGTACAGTTGGCCAAGAAAGTGGTGTACCACCCTAAGGCTAAATGTCGCTTGCAGTTTATACAACAATAAAGATTTGTTTTGCTTGCACCTTGATGGGACAACATCTATCTTATGATATTGACGTTTGTCAGAGTTGTCAGCTAATATGACCCTTGTTGTTATAATCGATGACTAGCAAAGTAAATCAAAAGTGGTTCACCACATTTGATTGAATTGGCCGACCGTAACCGTGCTTAAAACTTTAATGAGGCAGTCGAAACGACGACTTACCTGAACAGCCGTTCTGAGCGAGAGCGGCAGTATGCCGTCGTGCCATTCGAGGGTCTGAAGGTTCACCTCTCCATAAAGCTCGCCGATGTTCAGACTCTTCGGGTTCATTATGTATTTGTGGACGATCTGATTCTGCGGCCCTGGTACTTCATTCTCAAAGAGGCGCGTGTAAGTGTCCCCCAAGACCTAAAACATAAAAAAATTAAAAATTATAGACGATTTGAGAATATTTCCGTTTCATGAAGTCGGTTCAAAATACGGGTATATTATAATCGATCACCATACCAACGTAAGCTAATCTACAAAAATCGTATGTAGTAAATAGAACTTTTAAAATGAGTGAATAACCTAAATTAATTTTAGTTGCATTTCTACATAATAGGTCTATCATAATCCATAATATAGAAAGACTACAATTTAGAGCTCATTGGGCCATTTTCTGAAGAAGGCCATTCTCCCTTTATTCTTCTATTCATAGAAAAGTTCTGTGCCCTAGAAGTGGGGGCAAGGCCTGGAGATTATTACAGTGATAATTAAACGCATTTTCATTTTATTATATTTATTTATCGAATCTACAAAAACACGTGACAAAGTGTTCGTTAAAAGACTCCTCCGAAACGGCTTGATTGATTGTTATGAAATTATTTTGTGTATATTCGGTAGGTCTAAGAGTATGTCGTGGGCTATTTTCTATACCCCTAGATGATAAAGGCAACACAAAGTTTGCCGGATCAGCTAGCAATATTATAATACATACGTGCAACACCACCGTCTTCCCACCTCCAGTCGGTCCAACCAGCATCACGCCCCAGCGTACAATCATGGTCTCGTGTAGCTGAATCACTTTGCGTATCTGGCATTCCTCGACTTGCAGCTTCCTTTCCAACAGTATCGTTTCTGTTAAAACAAACGGCATTTATTGGACATAATTCAAATGAACATCTATTGTATATTACATACATAACAAAAATCACACCTATATACTCTCGAAGGGGTATATAGGCCAGGTCAAATAACACCCACGTTTCGCTTATCATGTAAGGTCGCAATCGGTCCAATGTAATAGGGGGCTATGCCAGTCTATTACCATCTATTGGGCACGTTAACCACACCATATGAGGAATGTTGCTGCCTAATGCTCATCGCTTTAAAGATAGCAATAGGCAGCCACATGGGACCCAATATAATTAGCGAAACGTGTGTGTTCAGTCGCCTCCACCTACCCCTTCGGGAGATAAATAGGCGTGATTCATGTATCTCTTCTTCTTCGTTTGTCTGCGCTTATCTTACTGCAAAACATGTCTTCCTTTTCCACTCTTCTCTATCAGACATGAGCTCAATATGAACTCCCGTCTTCCTCATTACCATTTTTCACACGAATCCATATCCTTAGTTTCTTCGGCCTTCCTATCATTCTAGGTCCATCCACATGTAGTTCCTCTCATCCAAAAAATGTATGTATGAAAATAAAATAGTTGCAACGATTTAACACTCACTAATAACATCCTCCATGACGCCGTAGTCGCGAAAAGGCAAACTGACTCCAGGAAACAGATCGGACAGGATACCGGCGAACAGTATAGCGTCTGCTGCCAGAAACTTGGGCAGATTGCTGTCGTTGAGTGCACAGAGGAGGGTCATCTCCTCGTGCTGGTCCGGACTGGCACGTTTCAATGCTCCCGCCATTACCTTAAAGGTTGATTCGAAATTCAAATTAACTTGTAACACATCAGTCATCTCTTTTGCTCAAGGAGCTCGTTAGCGAAGTGGAATAGCGCGTTCGGCATGCGATTGCTTAAACTAAGCAATGTCCGCCAAGCCGGTCATTGGATGTGTGACCAAAAATTTATTACCTCGAGTTCCTCCGTGCTTCGGAAGGCACGTTAAGCCGTTGGTCCCGGCTGCATCGGCAGTCGTTAATACCCGCCAACACTCACTGGGCCAGCGTGTTGGTTATGGGCCAATCGCCCTTCCATGGCCTGTGCCCTTGCATATTAAAGGGCTGGTGATGATGATAAGGATAAACATCCCTTTTCATTATCAGTAGCTGACATTTAGTTTTCATATTTATTACCTACGTGATATAAAGCTGTGTGGATAACAGAAAAAAATATATTAAGATTTGGCTTCTGTGCGTGAAAAATATATATTTACAAGATAATTATACCCAAGACTTTGTATAACTCCAGATTCCTTACTAAGTACAGGAACAGCACAACTTCACAGTGATAAATAAACATTGTGTGTTATAAACGTAATATGTTAAGCTGACTTTTGCAATGAATCCATTGGCTGCGTTTGTCAGTTGTGTCCTTTTTGTATTAAGTAAGCGACATAATATATAATTTAACGTGTAAAGTAACAGCTAATCGAAAAAGAAAAAAACTACAAATCTCCAGCAAAATCTACCTATACTGAATATAATGGACCACAAAATAATATAATCGATAATTGCATGGCCATACAGAAGAATGTGATCGATTACTGTGAAATTGCTAAGTGATAGTATTTTGATCAGCGCATAGTTTACCAGCACGCTCTTAACGGCCCTCATGCCGAAGTCATAGTGGTCTTGCTTCGACAGCTGCTCGCTTGACAACTTGTACATTTGCACCATTTTCTTGGCGAGACCTTTCGACGATTCGAAGCCTTCAGAGTACAAGATCACTTCCGCGATGAGGGCTTTATGAAAATTAGGTGATTAGTCGTGAATAATTTAAGCCTCCAGAACCAATCACGTTTTAAAAATATCTGCGCAGCAGCCGCGCCTCTACTTAGGTCAGAATGGCGCCCATAATGGGTAAAAAAATGGATTCATTTGAAGAAATATACATTTCTCCTGCTTTTTCTGCTTGTCCTTAGACGCGAATGACGTCAACATTTTAGACGCAATTCGATTTCAATAATTAAAATCGTATTTTACTATTTAAATGACAATGTATCAGAAAAAAATCCAGAAGTAAAAAAATGTTTTTAATTATTAGCTGCGAATCTTCGAAGTAATTCAGTAAAAAATATACACAGGCGGCTACATATTAAACGATGTCATACTATGGTTGAGTGACGTGTGTAGCCAATATTATCAAAATTTTAACAAATAGTTGTTGTATGGAAGTCTGACTAGTTAAGAAGGCAATGAAAATAATTTTGATTCCTTACCATAGTCAGGCACCATCATCGATATAGGCCTAAATAAGGCTTTCAAGTTGTCCGGCAATTCAGTCCTGCCCGCGTAGCCCGGGTTCATAGTGATGAACGCGGCACAGGTCCTCACTAACTTAATCTCACGACCTTCGAACATGAACCTGAAAGGAAGACATGTATTTATTTCTTACTTGTAAATAAATATTTTTTTAAATAAATAAATATTTTACACTCACACACAGTACAGTAGCCTAAGCACTTGTGTTACGGATACTAGATGACGAACATATTTTTAATATAATTATGTATATATAATGTTCAAAATATACTACATAAACATATAGACAACCATGACTCGGAAACAAACATTTGTGGTCATCACAAAGTTTGCCCCTACCGGGATTCGAACCCGAGACCTCTTGGCCAATACCCAGCAATCTGAGCATTCGACCAAGGCGGCCGTCACTGTACATTTGAGAGTCATGAGAGATTTGGTAAAGGTCGCGGGAAAACACTGGATGCGGGCAGCACAGGTGCCTAGGCTAAACTATTTGGACGAATACAATACAAATGTAAATTTTTTATAGTTTCTTTTGCATTTGACACGACGGTCGCCGTGTTTTTCTCTGTAATACGTCAGTCTCATACATTAGTATTCTATTCCTTCGAATAGTGGCACTTGTGGAGAGGCCAGGGCAATAGAATTATCCTACTTAATATTATTTGAGAAAACTTTGAGGTAGTTCTCTTCGGTAACTGTAATTGGCGTGCGTATGATGATAATCTTACAAAAATGGTAAAACCCTATTTGCCAACTTAATATAAAACTAATTATAATGTGTCAAGTATGACTAAGATTCACGAGATCAAATAGTATATTCTAAAGAAATACATTGCAAAAGTGTCTTTCAGCAATTTCTTCTTATTCTTTTAAAATAATTATATTTACAAATCACAACTTTTTTAACTGACCAATAATCAGGTAATACCAGTAATCTTACCTCACTTGCTTAGCTACTTTCGCATTCCTTATAGTAATAAGTTGCTGTGCAATTACGGACAGTACTTCAATGTCGATTCGATTGAATTCGTCGAAACAGCACCAGGCACCGGAGGTCGCCAGTCCCGAAAAGAAGCGACCCATCATCTTATAATCAAGACCTGGAACAACAAATTATCAGTAGTATGTTTACAGACATACATACATATGTCACGCCTTTTTCCCACAGGGGTAAGTAGAGATCAGTTCTTCCCACTTGCATACTTCTTTCGCTTTATCTAATTTCATTAAAGTCTTCATGCATGCCCGTTGGTTTGGGGTACTCTTATTTTTTCCATAGCATTACATCCCAGGGGTATGTCACAAATTAACAAAAGACACACTCTGCATACATGGACCATAGATGATTTTTAACATTAATAGTGGTTTATAGTATATCCAATAACATATTAGTCGCGTGGCACAGAAGAATACAACTGTCACCAATTCCCCATCACTCACGTGGGTGTTATACAAGAGGACTAAGGGTAAACACAGCAATGATAGGCAGCAGCATTTCTCTTAAACCACCTAGCTGCTGCTGCCCGTATACTGCGTTTGATATGCCCGATAGATGGCAACATGTTCGCCACTTACTGCATTGGATCTTTTTTTTCGGTGTGGAATGTGTATTAATTGGCGAAAAGTAAACTTAAACCGGATGGCGAAAACCTATCTCTTCGGGGATACAGGCGTGATTTATGTAAGTATGTATGCTATAAGATATAAACCTATTAACGTTGATCGTTACCTTCAGAGCAATTAAACACCACACACTGTATTGCTAGTGATTTGGCCAGATCTTTAGTTGTCTCAGTCTTCCCAGTTCCCGCTGGTCCAGCGGGTGCTCCGCCAAGGTCTAGCTGCAGAGCCCCCATCAGACAAAGATAGCAACGGTCCGTCAGAGGGGTTATCACTAGCACACCTGTCAGAAGAGATGTTTCAATACGATCTGGCACGAAGGACCAATTTGGTAGTATAATCTGTTGTATCTTACGACAACCAACGCAACAGGGAAATAGGAACACAACAAATATATAAAATAAAGATATTCATTTCAACCCCCCCTTGTATGACAACTGAACACGATATGATAAAGCCCTTTATCGCTTTGATACGATTTCGGTGTTCATGCTAGCCGGGCATGAATACTTAAGGATATTAAATAAAGATATTCAATTCATTTATCAATGTGAATTCATTCCGATACGTCTATATAAATATGAGATATTGTAGACATGTTAATTAATGCAATGAATGCTTAGTGCATTGTTAAAGTTTGACTGTCAATATACGCACCTCCAGCGCCCAAATACTCGTGGCCATAGATGTACATTGCGCTAGACATTCGAGCGACACAATTATCTATGTCTTCCTCCCAATAATAGCGAATCATCTTGAGCCATTCGAAGTCATTGCTAGACAAAAGTAATACATTTTAATTTAGTCTTTATATATATTTGCTCATGTTTGCATTTTGACGGTAGACTAAAATTAAACTATACGACTTACGATCTCTGTACATGTTTCTCAACCATATGAGATATAGTGTCTCTTGCGTGCACATCTACCGTGATCAAAGCACATAAGACCTTTCTGAAGAGCGAAGACAGGTTTTGTCGAGTGAGCGCTGCCAAATCATTCAAATCGGATATACATTTCTTTTCGTAGGACAGCAAACCAGTGTCGATGCGGAGTGGTATGTCGCAGGCGAATATTTCGTGTACACCCTTTGCCCACATTATTTGTGATACTGTTAGTACAACCTGTGAGATAATATTATATTCGTTATTTGATACGAATGTGAGGAGAACAACGAATCTATGGAATAGGGATGATGACACTAACAAAGAATTCCTGAAATAATTATTTGTTAAAATAATTTTGGATAAGGAGAATCCATAAAAATCACTTATTCTCAGATTATGCTTATGATTGATATTTATTTTATAAATAAAGAAATTTTATATTATTATTACTAAACTTAGCAATCCGCCATATTTGGTCAAACACCGCATGACGTCACGATTTCGTTCACACAGTTTTGACATTTTATTTGCTTCTCTTTTGATACCACGTATAAAGTAGACTGTCAGGATTCACGAAACCGTGACATTACACAGACGCCTTTGAAATTTTGGCGTTTAGGTGGAAATTTAAATTTGCATTAATGAAGACATGTTTGTTCTATCACAATCTTAAGTTTTTACAAAAATCTAATTTATTTTGGGTAAAGAAGACAGGTAAAAACAACGTTTTCAAAATCAGTCATCGTGCCTATTCTCAAAGAATTAATATTCTCCTTCTTACTTGATTAGCATGTAATTGGACCCATTCCACGCGAGGCCTCCCTAAGTAGTCCCTGAGGGCGTTCTTCATGCAACGCTTCACCGATGCAAACATAGCCTCTTCCACTTTGCCCAGCCAGTCTTCGACGTTGCCTCGAGCTTTCAAGCCCTAAAAACCATTTTTATTAAAAATATGGCACAACAGCGAGCGACTTTATACTGTGGTACAGACGTGCGATTGACAGCATCGCGACTACTTACTTATACTACATATACACAGTGTGTACGGTGTGTTAAACAAAAGGGGTTTTCCCCACGGGCGCGCTATGAATTTGTCATTTTTTCTTACCATCAAAATAGCATTGTTAAATAGTAGATTATATAAAGAGCGATAAAACAAAGAACGTCTCAGATCGGAAGTATTTGACTAATTTATTATTGATGAATATTAATATATTGTTACGAGTTTTTGTTTCATTCTTAAATTACAGGTTACGTAAATTAAACGAACCAAGCATTTAAAATCAAACTATAACAAAAATTTGATAATGAATTAATTGTTGCTGATAATTAATCGATCTCATTGTAATTTTTATATAAGCACGAAATTTCTTAACAAAAAAAAGGCATTAGAAGCGGACCTTTCCCAAGTTAATCCTCTCACTCTCCGGCGACAGCATGGCAACTATATCCGTGGTGAGATCTTCCGGTTTCGCCGTCTTCGCCAGTTTCGCTTGGAGCATGTCTCTGGTGTTGAAAGACATCTCTTTCTCCACCAGAGTTCCGTCCTCGGTCACTTCCATTTCGCTCTCTGGCAATTTCACGCCGAATTCCAACTTTGCTATAGCGTCAAAGCATTTACGCAAATGGGGTTGCACAGCATGCGGGTTCCTTGTCTACAAATAAGAGAGTGAGTGAGAGAGAGAGACAAAAAGTTTTAGCATTCCATGGATTTCATTCCATGCAGAGGGAAGTAAGTGGCAAGTAGTGGCAATGATTTAGACTAATGACCCAAAAAGTAGGTTTCAATTTATGTTCCCATTCACAACATGTCGACACTCACTATATGGCAAGTTTCTAAGGCTGCCTCCTGAGTCACAGACTCATGACGTAGCTTTAGACACGATGACATTCTTAGGTGTAGAACTAACAAAATTTCTAGACAAGCCAAGGTTTTTTAGCAATGTATACTAGGGATTTAGCTGGTATACCCCTCGCTTCCACCTCAACAGTACACAAACCAACAATGGGGCCCAATTGTTAGGTATATTGTTAAGACAAAGTATTCGTTTTAATGTGAAATACCTTCTGGAATGCTGCTAATAATATGTTCCATAAAGATGTACTAAGAGAAGATCTGTGATTTTTGGTGTTCTAAGATAAAGCCAATTTTTTTTACCTGGGCTAATATTTCCAACAATTCGTCGTTGGACAAGAAGAAGAATCTCGGAAAAGCCACTCGCTTGGTTTCCAGGTACGCCTCGAGGCATTTCATGATTTGATCCAACATTTCATTGTTGCGAACAAATTCCTCGTAAAGCCTTGGTTGTGTGGCAGCGGGCATGGCTAGAGGTACCTGGGATAAGCCAAATAATGTATATTGTTTAATAATGTTAACTTAATGCACCTCTTCTAATGTACTAACATCACAGTACCGATATAGGTGTTGATACAAAGTATTGAGCGTAGTAGTCATGTGACAGCCGTAGCAAAAATCACATGGACTTTGTTTTTTCTGACACTCCCTATTGAGTAAACGCATTTAGCTATAGGTACATTAAACACAAAGAGTTAAAATTGTATTAAAGGAAGGTAGTGAAATTTATATTAGGAACTTAGTAAAATAAGTAGTGACCAAGAAAAAATTAATAATTTGTTATATTAAACCAGGATGTGTTATATATTGACATAGTTTTGTTAAAGAGACACACGCGAAGTTCAAATCATATAAGAATAAATAATTTAATTAAACTACAAATACCAGTAAATAATACCTTAGCCAACTTCCGCATAATATCCTTCCAAGATTTGTCAACAATTGTGAACAGCCTGGTCTCATTCGGCAGTTGCCTCTGAATATCCGGAGCAGAGAATATGACTTCCAAATAAATCCATGTTTGTTGACAAGCATACCACTCTTCCTGTCAATATAAAAATGGTGGATTTACCGACTGTCCTATTACGGTTAAAGCGTTTCATTTTTATTACGATACAGTATTAAAATCATGTCCTAATATTTATTTGCAGAAGTGCTTCTATCAATGGGATAATTGTAAACTAGGTTTTAGTAGAAAATGATAGGAGACTGTTTAATAGGTAAGGAAAACCTATCTTTTGACAGATACTCTTACTATCGGCTAAGCGGTCTTGGTTCAAATCTGGTAGGTGAAATGTACGCATGTTTGTCAGTTAACGCCTTTGTTAAGCTCTGTATTTTTGAGTAGTGGTCGCCCACGGCTTCGCTCGCGTTCGACATCGATAAATGGACCTTCCTCGATAAATGGACTATCCAACACAAAAAGATGTTTCAATTTGATTCAGTAGTTCCTGAGATTAGCGCGTTCAACCAACCAACCAACCAATCAAACAAACAAACTCTTCAGCTTTATAATATTATAGTATAGATATCTGTAGGTACGTATGCATAATTACCAGAGTCTTCGAGAACAGCTCCAGGTTCTTGGCCCACTCCTCCACCCTGCTCTTGATGGGTCCGCAGCTCCTTGAGCTGAGTATGGTGCCGATGTGGATGTTGCTCTCGTCCAAGGCGGCTTGCACCTCTTCCAGACTGCCGAGCACGTACACATCGCGCGCCTCCTTGTGTCTGAACACTGGGAACTCGAGCGCTGCCCACATTTCCTCCACCTGAAGAAAGTTTTGTGAATTATATTCCGACAACATCACCATCACCAGCCCTTTAATGTCCTCATTGCTGGGGCACGGGCCTTCCCAATGGATGGAAGAATATAGGGTGACTGGGCCATAACCCACCACGCTGGCCCAGAGCGGGTTGGTGGGTATTAACGACTGCAGATGCAGCCGGGACCACCGGCTTAACTTTCCTTCCGAAGCACGAAGGAACTCGAAATAATAAATTTATGGTTATATTCCGACAAGTAGACGTGTATGTTTATTTGTCGTGAAATGTTAGGTATGAACGTGGAGGGTCGTAGAAGGAGAGGAAGACCAAAGAAAAGATGGATGGATTATGTAAAGGAGGATATGATAGCGAGAGGGGTGGACGAGAAACTTGTGAAGAACTTGTGAAACCCGCCTAAAGCGCGATAAGGGCAGGAAGAAGAAGAAATTTATTAGTCATGAATGAGCCATGTGGTGGCGCCAAAGCATCATACAAGGAACAGGCAGAAACTTGTCCGATAGATGGTAAAGGGCTCGCCTCCTATTATACATGTGACCTAAATTAATTGGTGAAATTTGGGAATGAAAAATAGCCAACAACTTCAACAGGAATGATTTATGTAACATACATTATTTGTGTAAAAGGGCCCACCACACATAAATAAATATTCGTCATCGTAACGCGTTTTTTATTTGGTGTTTGTCTCCAAACTTAGTCATGACTAGGTGGAAAAGTAGACTAAATCCAGAGATATCCCTTCATAAATAACCTTTAAGCCGGGTGTCCTGCGCCGTGTTTTGTGTTTGCTAACCGTTATGCATTCGTCGCGAGGAACATTTTTACTAACAAAACTGTTAGGTCACATCTCCAAAACACGCAAACACGCCGCAGGAGACCCGCCATAAGCACAACACGATTAACGAAATAACAAACCTTTTTCAACAGTCCTTCCAAACCGGCTTCCGAACTAGCCTGACCGGCTACTTCCATGAGTTCTTCGGCATGCTGGAAGGCGTGTAGCTCCTCGAGAAGGTTCAGGGTGACCACCATGTCAGGAGTGATCCTTGTATGGAGGATCTCCTCAATCTTTACCCAGTGACGCGGTTTCAGTGACGGATTACGGAGATAGGACATCACCGGTATCTGTAATAAATAAAAATACAGTGAGAGATAATATTTGCACAAAACATATTTGAGAGTTCTCCATGCTGGCATGGGAGCGAAAAAATAACGTGTAAAAAAAAATCCATCCATCCATCCCATGGGTGTCGTAAAAGTCGACTAAGGGATAGATTGCCCGGTGTAGACCAATAAGCACCTTATGTGGTGATTACTAACGACTGCAGATGTATCCGGGACCGACGGCTTAACGAAACCTTGCGAAGCAGGAAGGAACTAAAGATTACATATTTTTGGTCACCCATCCAATGAAGCGAACATTGCTTAGCTTACGCAATATCTACGTGGAGTACAATACTTCAACGAGACGGATAAATTAAGCATAACATACCTTTTCCTTAATGATATCAATGGTCTGTTTACATTTCGGCACAATCTTGTTAGGCGGTATGCCCTTGTCGAGTTGGTTGAAAATCTTCCCGTAGTTAATTGTGATTGTTTGTATGTCATCCATATCTAAGGTATTAAACGGCACTACATACCTGTAACATATTTATTGCCTCATCATATATCATTGAGCAATAAAGATGTAATGTATCATCTATCTGTTCATCGGTCTAGCGACATAGTCCTTTTCATCACTATTCTACAAATTCATTTATTACTAGCACCTTTCCGTTGTGACAGATGATATGAATCGAACGGCGGAGAAACGGATGGCTTGACGACGTCTGTTCGATATAAATGGAATAGGAAACATGCTGCGCCCAGATAAATGGGGAGTAGGGCAGGAAAATGATTATGACATTCTTCTTCTTCCCCTTAACTTGTCCTACTCAAAGTAAGATCGGCACAACATGTCTTCCTCTTCCACTCTCCTCTATCAGACGTAAGCTCAGCATCAACATCGAACGATTCTTCGGCCTTCCTCTCATTCTGGGTCCATCCATACCATACCTCTAGTTACGTAACATTCATTCCCCCTCATCACATGCTACCACGGTAGCCTGTTGCTTACAAACATCCTCTGGCTTGCTCATTTCTAATCCCGTCTTTGATGTTTTTAAAATGTATGGCATTGAGAATCATATTTGCAAGAAACTGTGTTTCGAAACTGTGGTCGAACGCTTCGACCACAGTTTCGATAGGATACCAATAGGTACTCGTTTCAGCATACGAAAACTTACCACACATCGGGAAAGCCTAGGCGGATCTTTCATCAAGTTGAAAGTCTATTAGACAAGGGCCAGGTCAAGAGTACCCGAAACCGACGGGCATGCATGAAGAGATTAATGAGATTGGACGAAGCGAAAGAAGGTATGTAAGGATCGTAGCAAGTGGGAAGAACTGATCTCAGCCTACCGCTGTGTGTGTGTATGTATGTAAAACTCACCACGACTGATACATGTCACTCCACTCCTTCGAAGACTTCCAGAGGAGTTGACGCAGTTTCACGTCGTTGATGGTCTCATCCAGCTGCTCTAGGCGGGCTGGCGGTATCTTGAACAGCTTCTGCCACTCGCGGATCTGCTTATCCCGCGACGCGCAAGCCTGCAGCTTCTCCATGAGGTCCTCTAGGGTCTCCGTCACCCTCTCCATGTCGGACCTCTCGTCGTACAGCCACGGGGCCTGATACAGCGAACATACATACATATATAAAACACGCCTATATCCCGAAGGGGTAGGCAGACGTTAATTAACATCATCATCATCACCACCAGCCCTTTAATGTGCTGGGCACGGGCCTTCCCTATGGATGGAAGAATATAGGGAGATTGGGCCGTAACCCACCACGTTGAACAAAAATTTATTATTTCGAGTTCCGCCGTGCAGAAGGCACGTCGCCGTCGGGTGTGTGTGCAAAATCCAACAACCCGCACTGGGCCAACGTGGTGGGTAATGGCTCATTCTCCCTATATACTTCCATCCATTGGGAAGACCTGTGCCCCAGCAGTGGGGATGTTAAAGAGCTGGTGATGATGACGCTCACAACTATACATACATAAATCACGCTTATATCCCCGAAGGGGTAGGCAGAGGTGAACTAGCACCCACGTTTCACCAACTATGTCAGGCTGCCCATTCCTCATCATTGTAATAAACTTGATGCTAATAAATAAATTACAAGCGCTACGCTGCTTTACTTACCACAACCTCGTCCCTGAGCTTATTGACATCTAGCATAAGGTCCATAATATCCTTGCCGATCTGGCTTGCGAACAAGCCGGCCAGCTTACTGCGCGTTTCTAGACGCGCGTCTACGTTCGTCCTCAGAGTACCAAGAGCCACGCTTAATCCTGAAATAAAATCAGACTTTTATAACATACATACATAAATCACATTTTCATCATTTTGGTTGGTGGTAGGACTTCTTTGAAGGCAGCCTGGCTAGCTACCCCTACGACATAATAATAATGTTAACAGCATTATTGTGTTCCGACAATGTGTGATAAGATAGCCTCTGTGGTTGAGGGTTCCAGGCGAAGCTGGATTCCATCTTCAGCACTTATCGTCACTTACCATTAGGTGAGATGAAGAGTTTCCCTGTCTAACATAACATCCCCGTCTAAATAAAATTACGCCTAATCCCTAGATAGAGGAAGAGGTTAATTAACACCCACGTTTCGCCAATTAAGTTAGGTCCCATTATTTTACATGGTGGCGAGTCTTTTGCCATTTATCGGGCACGGAAATCACAGTACATTGCTAGATAGCCTAAGAGGAACGCTGCTGCCCATTAATTTTTTAACTAATGTATTTGTACCGTTAGGCCCAATTTATAGGTATTCATCAGTTAAAGCCATCGAATTATGTGATTCATAATAAATTATTATAATGAATTTATAATAAATTTTTAAAATGAATTTATAATAAATTTTTAAAATGAATTTATAATAAATTATTGAATGAATTATATATGAATGCAAATATTTTTTTCATTCATATACATGTATAATCGGATATTAACAATAGCTATGTTGGCAGAAGAATTTTAGGTATCGACGGGAAAGGTAGAAGGAGAAGGAGATCAAAGAAGAAATGGATGGATTGTATAAAGGAGCATATGATAGCGAGATGAGTGGATGAGGAATTGGTGAAGGATAGAGAGAAGTGGAAGAAGAAAACTTGTGCCGAGCGACCCTGCCTACAGAGACAAGGGCAGGAAACAAAAGAAGCGTAACATTAACATACATACATACATAAATCACGCCTATATCCCCGAAGGGGTAGGCAGAGGTGAACTAGCACCCACGTTTCGCCAGTTATGTTAGGTCCCATGTAATAGGTGGCTTATTTATCCTTAGTCGCCTTGTACGACACCCACGGGAGAGATTTGTGAGGCTTGTAACATTAACGGTTTGTCTCATTTACTGCCGCACTCAGAGACGTCAATTAACTTTAATGAGTATTTAATGTCAAAAATTTTCATTGTAATCTAGACCAAAGACCCGGCAAGAATAGCGACTAGTTTTGAATTGTCATTTTTTGACGTTAAGTACTCATTAACGTTATTTGACGTCTCTGAGTGCGGCAGTTACTGTATCATTTACCTAAATGCCAGAGTAGAATAGAATTGCCACGACCCCAAATCTCTCCCGTGGGTGTCACAACTCACTGTTTATCCTTAGTCGCCTTGTACAGCAGCGTTCCGCCTATACCACTTTGGTGCCCGATAAATGGCAATAAGCTCGCCATCTATTACATGGGACCTAACATAACTTTGTTTTATGAGTTTTTACTATGGTTTCTAATATGTATCATGTGGCTGTACTTAATAACAAATAAATAAACATTGTTGGCGAAACGTGGGTGATAACCCTTTCGGGGTAGGCGTGATTTTTGTACGAATGTATTTACCTAAATAATCAGTCATGTCATCAGGTGGGATCGTTATATTGAATTCCCCCATCAAGTCGTAGAGCTCGCGCAGGTATTCCAACCGTTCCTCCAAGAATACAACGCGCGGCTCTAGGCCGTCCAACAAAGCGTTGAATGCGACCAACTCTGCGGCGGTCTCGGGTTCCCTTGCAATGTCATCAGATATATTCTTCACGCCGTTCAATATCTCCTCAATGCAATTGTGGCCGATACTGAAACCAATAGATGAAACGTCTGAGCATATAGTAGCCTCTTTCGTACAAAAACCCCGTGTGACATATGTCAAGGTGACATGGACGGTGCATTTTGTACGGGAGAGGCCCCGTATCCGTCCCGTCCTGGGTGTTTTCCTTTACGTATGCTCAGGCTTTTAAGCACAGTTATTCCAAGGGGCTAGCTGTCACTTTGATATTAGTCTCAATGAGGGAGATTGACGGGTAGACGAAAGCAATTGCAACCGACCTATATTAAACTTCTGGGTCCAAATTTCTCGTTTTGATTTTGGATAAAATACTTAGGTCAGTTCTAAAACATGAGTTTTCTTGTTTGCTTTATGACGTAAACTATACTTATATACATTGCTATCAAAATTTACATGAATTAAATTGATTGAAAAACGTTCCAAAGTTAAAAGGTGTTACTTTTATCCACTAGTTCCTTAAAGAAAAAAGTAACGTTAAAAAACTATAAACTTACTCAGGTGTTACGTTGAGGACAACATCGAAAATTCTCCTCGGTTGAGGTCTGAACAATTCTTGGAACGGACAGAGGCATAAAAATATGATGCCCAGCGGCTGATAGCTGACCACCTCCTCTATGGCTTCCATTTGTTTATTCAACTTGTCGCACAACTGCCTAAACACAGTCACATCGGTTTCAACTTTGATCACATTCAAGTCCATGTCGTGAGCTTCTCTGAAATTGTCCATGAAGCATCGCATTCTCCGCAAAAACAGCCAAACTGTCTCGTAGGCGATGTTGATAGAGTTCGGGATGAAAGCTATGTCATCCAGCATTTGCCTGTCCTGGTTCATGAGGAAATACAAGTTGGGTGACACTCCCGCTGACCACTCCACCTGCTTGCCCATTATCGTTGGTTGAACGAAGATTTGCAGGGATTCTTCGATGAGGTAATTTTGGAATGTGCGCACGTATTCGTCCCAGTAGCTTGTGATTTTTTCTAAGTATTCAGATACTACCTTTTGACTTGGATTCAGCTGCACTTCGCCGTTGGGTAAAACGTAGGCGTCCACTTGGAACAGAGCCCACTGCGTGAAAAGAAATAGGAGACTTTTTATTTAAATGGATTTATAAAAATGTTATGTGCAAAGACAGTAAAAGAATAGCCCCAATTGAACATTAAAAAAAAAAAATTGTTGAAAATTAACTCGTTGCCCCTAACACCAAACCCTTTACCCCACTTACGCGTCATACGTCTCTACTAAATCAAGTCTAAGCTGCCTGTGAACGTGTAATAATGTTCATTGACAGAATACATATTCAAAATGTATGCTTTTGGAAAGCTTTAATGAAACAAAATTTGATTTCTAAGTCAAATCTGTGAAATCTGAATGTGGCGCCCAAACAGGGACTGAACCACCTTACCTTGCATGAATCAACGTCTCTAGGAATCACTTCTAAGACTTCATCAACGTCAGTTCCCTCCAGCAGCGCTCTATCAGGCGTGAAACTTATATGTTTACGCAACATATCAGCCATCATCGAATTGGAACGTTTAGTGAGTCTGTACAGCATGTAGTTCGTCATGTAATCAGCCACTTTTATGAAGCTGCAAGTTCCATTTAAACATCATCTTTATCTTCGTCAGCTAGTTTAGTAATATGTAGTTTACATCCACAAGGTAAATGTAAAAAATATGCAATTTTTTACCAAGAAACGTGAGCGAGGATCCGATAGCAATAAAACTGAAGCTAGATACGGTATTAATAAAGCACCCCTTATGTCATCAAAATACCTACCTAAAAGGTCTTTGGAATTCATAGAAAGAAAGAACATGTCACAGTGAGATTAGCTTGAATAAAGTCTTGCACTGATACAGTTCAAAAATATTTACCAAGCCAGCCTCTCGCAGTACTTTCTCTTGTTGGCCTTTTCAGTGTACGACATGCCGCCAGTGGGTTTGCCCCTAATTATTTGAAACGGTGGCACGTTACGGTCGTCGAAGAGAAATCCTTGTTGATAGAGAGCCGTATGGCAGGCCTGTGTGATGATCTCCAACACCACAGCGCGGAACTCGACTAGCTTTTCGCGAATGCACTCGACGCGTTTCATCTGGAACACAGACCAAACTCTGTACATAGGTACCCATACCCAATTTACATACATACATAAATCACGCCTATATCCCCGAAGGGACAGAGGTGAATTAACACCCAACTATTTACCAATTAAGTTAGGTCCCGAGCCTATTGCTTTCTACTGGGCACATAGATCGCAGTATATTGCTAGGTGGTACAAGAGCTGCTGCGCATTACTTATTGCTGTCATTACCCTTAGAGATGGGGGTGGTGACAATTGTATACTGCTCTGCCGTCACCACACAGCATTGAATTTAACCTGTGATTAAAATTATTTATGTTGTCTAACTGAAAGTGGCGCCAGTGCCAGATAAGGTGAAGGGGAGCTGTTTAGCTTGGAATGGACATGTTATGAGTAGGAGCTCGGTAGCGCAGTGGCATAGAGCGCTTAGCCTGCGATTGCGTAAACTAAGCAATTTCGCTTTAGCCGGTCATTGGATGGGTGACCAAAATTTTATTATGTCGAGTTCCTCCATGCTTCGGAAGGCACGTAAAGCAGGTGGTCCCGGCTGCATCTGCAATCGTTAATACCCACCAACCCGCACTGGGCCAGCGTTGTGTGTATAGGCAGATTGGGCTTTATTCTTCCATCCATAGGGAAGTCCCGTGCCCCAGCAGTGACGACGTAAAAGGGATGATGATGATGGACATGTTATGAGACGGGATGTCATTAATGTCACTAAAAAAGTTATGGGCATGAATGTTGATGAATGTCGAAGTAGAGGAAGACCACTGAAAAGATGGATGGATACAGGTTGTGTGAGGAATACGAGGAGATGACGAGTGACAGATGAATGTGGAAAAAGAGGACATACTGCGCCGACCCCAAATAGGAAAGGGATAAGCGCATGGTGATGATGATATTTTTGGAGGTGCTGGATAGCATGGTGGCCTGTGATTGCTGAAACTAAGCAATGTTCGCTAAGACCAGTCATTGGATGGGTGACGGAAAACTTGCCATCCCGAGTTCTTCCGGGCTCCGGACGGCACGTTAAGCCGATGATCCCGGGTGTATCTGCAGT